>JAUNZM010000069.1:0-377500 GCA_033459285.1 Clamator glandarius
AGCAATAAGGTTAGTTTTTCATCTACATGTCTAGCTTTGGTAGATTTGTCTGATACTCAATGATGGCTCATAATCCAGCAAAATCAGAATGACACCTCAGAACACAATTAAAATTATGTTCCATTTATTACTGTAGTCCTATGAAGACGCAGAGCCTGAACATGTTCTGTCCTTGGATTTCAAAGCAGAAAAAATTTCAGAGCTGACATTTGAAAAGGCCATAGCAATTAAATTAGATAAAGGCAAAGCATTCTACTGGCTGGTGTATACTGCTCCACTAGGTTCATAACCTCAGTGATTTCAAGATAGATTACAGATTAAGTAATCTTCAAATAAACTATGATAATGTCACCTTATGCCCTTGTTGATGTTGGTCATCTTCCAAATCATACTTGTTGTCCAACATGGTCCATAGGTCATACATGTTCATGAGCCATAAAGGGGCATTTTTGTTCCCCAGCAGACTCTGTAATTGCGAGGGAGAGGGAGAGGGAGAGGGAGAGGGAGAGGGAGAGGGAGAGGGAGAGGGAGAGGGAGAGGGAGAGGGAGAGGGAGAGGGAGAGGGAGAGGGAGAGGGAGAGGGAGAGGGAGAGGGAGAGGGAGAGGGAGAGGGAGAGGGAGAGGGAGAGGGAGAGGGAGAGGGAGAGGAGCTCCCCACAATCATCCTGATTCCATGTTGCCTTTCACACAACAGCCAGCTGGATGGTCCTAAATATCAGGCAATATAGAGTTGCCTCAGATGCTGAAAGGTAGCAGAGGAGCGGGTGTCCAGCAGGCTCTTGCTGCTGCCTGTCAGTGCAGAAATGTCACAAACAATAAAATCGGAAAAAAAAATGGCATGGCACATATTTATATTATATGATGAGTTACTCCACTGAATCCAAAGGATGAGGAATTGGGCCTCACTCCTTCCTGGTCCAACTGAAAGTCTTGTTCTGTGGTTGGTTTCTTTGGGTTTTTTCACCTCTAGTTTGTCTTAAAATTCAGGAGGGAGCGATTTAATGTTGCTTCAGTTGCAATTCAGCTGTTCCAGAAGCACAGATACCAAACATAACCCACTTCATCTAGGGTTGATGGAGGATGGGATGGGATGGGATGGGATGGGATGGGATGGGATGGGATGGGATGGGATGGGATGGGATGGGATGGGATGGGATGGGATGGGATGGGATGGGATGGGATGGGATGGGATGGGATGGGATGGGATGGGATGGAGGGCGAGAGTGGGAATTAAAATAAATAGCTCTTTTTCGAAGTGTAAATACTCACTTTAATCAGTTGTAGTGAAAACTGAAGTTAGTAAAAGGTGATACTGTGTTACAAGAGGTCACTGAAGCTGCCCAGGAGCCTCCTGAAGTGGAATCTCAGAGCTATAATACTTTAGCAGAAGCATACACACAGCAGAACTCATTCAGGGAAAGGCTGAGGTTCCTTGTGCATCTTCACTTAACTTTTGCCCTTTGCCATTAACAGAAACTCCCAGGAGATGAGTGCCCTGACAGTCAGTGTGCTTCTGAGTGCCTATTCTCTATGGAACCAGCATTTACATCCTTTTTGCATTGTTCTGTGCCCCAACACTACCTTTTCACCTCAAAATACTTTCTCTCTGGCTGCTTTATGAGGCCTCAAACCACCGTTTTCCCTGCCTTGGGCCATCTCCTTCCTATATACCTTCACAGCTCTAAAGCCTAAGTCTCTGTTTATTTATTCAAAAAATGACATCTTATTTCTTATGGTCTTGACACTGTACTTTAGAGGAGTAGCATATATATTTATTGCTGGAGCATTATAGTAAAAATGATTATCAGTGCTACTGGCTGTGTCAAGGACCTAACTTCAAACCTCAAGAGATTTCTGAGCCTCCTGGCTACATGACAAGCATTTTAGGGTCTTTGGAAAGTATAGAATATAAACAAGACCAGGAGTCAAAAATGTAAACCAGAAGCAACAGAAACAAATCACTCTTAGAGAGAAAATGTTGGGGGGAAGAGGGTAAAAGCAGATGCAGGGAGTTCAAAACTTTGGGTTAAATCTATCTCAGCTCTACAGGCATTTGCAGCAGGCACTGCAAGCTCATGCTCTCAGCTGCAAGCTAAAGCTAGATTTCCTCTTCCCAAAGAGCAGTCAGAACAAACAGGCTACCTTAGCCTACACTTTCTCAAGCCAAATGCTGCCAGGCTGTCCTATTATGTGAAGCAAACTCACAGTATATTTACTTTTTCAAAATGTTGCAGCTCTGCTGTCTTTTTAGCTCAGTTTCAACAGCAGCTTGCAAATGACTCTCCTTTTCTGCATCCTGAGTAGAGAATCACTTTGACATAATATTTCTGTGGCAGTCCCTGCCTAGTTTAGCAGCACATTTTTTTTTAACCCTGTCCTCAAGGGTCATGCATCATGAACTTACCCAAGAGAAAGATATTGCGCAAAATTGTTATGACCAGCCAGAGGCATAGAAAGAGACCTGAGATCTGTAGTGTGTCTTCCTAATCCTAACCTAAATTACTAATTTTGCTTACATTTATGGTAATTGAACTTTATCCTGTGAAAAAAAAACAAGGGACTAGGGAGGAGGATAAAGTAGTAATGAAATGAGAAGCATGCACCGGCAACATTGTTAAAATTTGTTTCCCTTACAACTTGATTTCCTATTGAAACTTAATACATACATGGCAGGGAGGTCTGGATACTGGTGTGAGAGATCACAAAATGGGGAAGGATATTTTGGTAAAGCTGTATTTTCAGCTGATGAAGTTCTGTCTGGAAAACAGCTCATCAGACAATGTGCTATTTTACAGATACTGAAAACCATCAGGGTTTTTTTATTTCCACAAGTAGATACAAAGAACAGGAATTCTGTGAATTCAACTGAAAGAAGCGCGTGCTTTAGTAAGAAAGAAGAGTAACTCCATAGGCTGCAGAACTATAAATCCTATCTGGCTTGGATTTAGCCTTTGTTTATGCTTTGTTTCCTCTTTGAAAATGCCTCTTGCCTTTCTGTACTCTCCTTTGTCTGTAGCATGATTGTAGACAGTCCTTCCTTGGAGGCAGCACTTTATATCTCCTCTTTTACCTGTCACTGATTCTCAGTTGTAAAGACTTAAATATCATGCAAGTATGAAGCTGAAGGTGGATGACAATATCTGCTCTTCAAAATCTTGGCTGCTAACTGAATATCTGAACTTTGCTTCCTCTTTAGTTGCTCCAGCTGCATAAACTCAGAAAGATTCTCCTGGCTGAAGCTGGAGAACTTATAGTCATGGTATTTCATGAAATGTCATGAAATTACAAGAGTCTTAGAGCAACTCTGCTGTTAACACATGTCACCACTCCAGCTGCAGCACTGGGAGAGGCTGTCTGCATACTGATTCCACAGCTCAGGCTTGCTCTAACCACTAAGCTTTTTAGTTCAGCCCTGAGTCCGCAAGCTATGTGTCACTGTTACATATCTAACCTTTTCGGTCACTGTCAGGGCTTCAACAGGGCATTTGGCACCTCCTGATCCCATATTGGTACCCATGCAAGACCCTCACCACCCCACAGCTGGCAGCAGGACAACCTCAATGTAAAGCTGCTTTTGTAAAAGTTTGCTGCCCCAGACACCTACTCAAACCAAGAAGCTTGGGAGTGTAAAAATAGGATGGGCAAGGTATAGGGTTATGTCAGGCTCTTCCACGAGTGTGGTGTGATATTCATAGACTCATAGAATTATAGAATGGTTTGAGTTGTAAGGGACTTTAAATATCATCTAGTTCCAACACCCCTGCCATGGGCAGGGACACCTCCCACCAGCCCAGGCTGCCCAAGGCCCCATCCAGCCTGGCCCTGAACACCTCCAGGGATGGGGCAGCCACAGCTCCCCTGGGCAACCTGTGCCAGTGCCTCATCACACTCCTAGTGAAGAAATTCCTCCTTATGTCTAGTCTAAATTTGCCCCTCTCAAATTTATAGCCATTCCCCCTTGTAAAAAGTCCCTCCCCAGCTTTCTTATAGCCCCCTTCAGGTACTGGAAGATCACTATAAGGTGTCCTCATAGCTTTCTCTTCTGCAGGCTGAACAACCCCAACTCTCTCAGCCTGTCCTCATAGCAGAGATACTCCAGCCCTCTGATCATCTTTGTAGTCCTCCTCTGGACTCACTCCAATGGGTAGAGGGGCAGAATCACCTCCCTCAACTTGCCGGCCATACTTCTTTTAGTGCAACCCAGGATACAGTTGGCCTTCTGGGCTGCAAGCACACATTGCCGGCTTATGTCGAGTTTCTCAGCAATCAGCACCCCCAAGTCCTTCTCTGCAGAACTGCCCTCAATCACATCATCCCTCATCCTGTACTGAAACCATAGATTGCCCCGACCCAGGTGTAGGTCCTTGCTCTTGGCCTTGCTTCATAGAATGCAGTGGGTTTGCCTTTTCATATTTTGCAGGCTTAAGGATCATACCTGTTCACTTCTGTGGTCTAGAGGTATCTCCTGGTACTCTTAAGGACACTCACATTCTTCATCCTCCTGAGCTGACACAGGCCCTGCTTCTGATGCCTGATATCCATTTTAGAGTTTTTACAAGCTTGGCTTTATTAGATAAAATTACAAGCCCTCACATGTTACTTAATGGCAGGCCACCGATTTGGGGTTTGCTGCTAGCATAAAGCTTTCTTCCACTTATTTCTGCTGACTTACAGTCTGCCAGATCTCACAGAAGTGATGGGGAGAACTAGGAACCACAGTGCAGTTGATACAAATCTGCCAAATTTGCCTTGCTGACCACAAAACTTTGCACCTAAATCTCCTTCTTCATGCTTTCCCCTGCTCATGCAATGACCCCCCCCCCCCCCCCACCCCAATCAAACAGCCTCTGCTCTACTCTCCCAATTCCACCACCCAATACAGCCTTCTGCAGTCATAGATTCATAGAATAACCAGGCTGGAAGAGACCCACTGGATCATCGAGTCCAATCATTCCTATCAAACACTAAACCATGCCCCTCAGCACGTCGTCCACTCTTGCCTTAAACACCTCCAGGGAAGGTGAAACAACCACCTCCCTGGGCAGCCTGTTCCAGTGCCCAGTGACCCTTTCTGTGAAAAATTTTTTCTTAATGTCCAGCCTAAATCTCCCCTGGTGGAGCCCCTCTCGTCCTGTCTCCTGTCACTTGGGAGAAAAGGCCAGCACCCTCCTCTCTACAACCTCCTTTCAGGTAGTTATGGAGAGCAATGGGGGCTCCTCTCAGGCTAAACAGGTCTTCTCCAGGCTAAACAACCCCAGCTCTCTCAGCCACTCCTCATAAGGCCTGTTCTCCAGCCCCTTCACCAGCTTTGTTGCTCTTCTCTGGACTCGCTCCAGAGCCACAACATCCCTCTCGTGGTGAGGGGCCCAGAACTCAACACAGGATTCAAGGAGCAGTCTCACCAGTGCCGAGTACAGAGGGAAAACAACCTCCCTGGACCTGCTGGTCACGCCATTTCTGATACAAGCCAAGATGCCATTGACCTTCTTGGCCACCTGGGCACACTGCTGGCTCATGTTCAGTCGCTGTCAACCAACACCCCCAGCTCCTTCTCCTCCAGGCAGCTTTCTAGACAGTCATGCAGCAAAATGTGCCAGATGCATCCACTGTCCTGTGCTCCTGAGCCATATTATGTCTCATTCTGGAGCTGAAGGTCCATGGAATTCTTTTAGACTGGGAAGCAAGGTAGACTTGAAGGGAGATTCCTTGTCTGCATGGCTCTAGACAAAGATCCGCTCATACCATACTCATCCTGCAGTAGCAGCCATGTGCAAACAACTTCAGCCCTAGTAATGTATGGCAGCTTTATGTCCCAGGCGCACTAGTGAACACCATATACACAGGACAAAAAGTCATGTTTAGACAGCTTTTGAAAGAAAACATTTTTCAGCTTAGAATCATTTAGGTTGGAAAATAACTTTAAGATCATCAAGTCCAACCCTTAAATCTAACACTGCTAAGTTCACCACTAAACCTTCAAGCACCACATCTACACATCTTTTAAATACCTCCAGGAATAGTGACTCCACTTTCCCTGGCAGGGCATTCCAGTATTTGACAACCCTTTTGCTGAAGATATTTTTCCAAATAGCCAGTCTAAACCTCCTCTGGTACAACCTGAGGCCATCCCCTCTCATCTTACCACTTGTTAATTGGGAGGAGACCAACAACCACTTTACTACAACCTCCTTTCAGGTAGTTGTTGAGAGCAATAAGGTCTCAGCCTCTTTTTCTCCAGACTAACAAATCCCAGCTCCCACAGCGGCTCTTAGTAAGACTTGTACTCCAAACCCTTTACCAGCTTTGTTGCCCTTCTCTGGACATGCTCCAGCAGCTCAGTGTCTTGCTTGCAGTCAGTCACCCAAAACTGAACACAGGACTCAAGGTGCACCCTCAGCAGCTCTGGGTACAGCAGCACGATCACTCCCCTAGTCCTGGTGGCCACACTATTTCTGATACAAACTAAGGAAGCTTCAAATGAACCTGGCTACTAACCTGAGCTGAAAAGAAGACTAACTATGCTTCCCTGGCTCTCTCCTTGCAGGACCTGCGGTCTGGGAGCTCCACCTAAAGGCTCAGCCCCAGCCGCAGCCGCAGCTTTCTCCCAGGAAGGGAGGAGGGAGAAAGCTCCACCTCCAGGGAAAACCGTAGGTTGCTCAGCAAAATGCACGAGCAGGCAACAAATACCCTTTGCAGCCAGGTGTGCTGCTGACCTGGAATCGTTTTCTATGTATCACCTATTATTTTATTGCGTTCAAGGTCATTTGTGCAGTTATTTTGTCTGATGGCACTGGCGTTATTGAGGTTTAAATGCATAGAAATACATTCCTGGATATATAAATGTAGATTTGAGCATGTCTCAGTATGTTTCTCTTTTATATCTTGTTGAAAGACTGTAATATAAAAAATCTCCCACAAAACCGTTGTTGTCAAGACTAGTAACTATAGCTTCTCCCATCTTGAGGTAAACACAGCCTCACCTGTCTTTGTGTGTGTCCATGCATATATGTGGGTGTGCACATACACAAACACCTGCACCTGTATCTATTGTTATATTTTAAGGAAAATAACCACAAAGTAGTAGTTAGTGAGTTTCCAACACTGGTTCACAAAATAGATAGCCCCAGTGTTCTGGACTCTACGTTGCCTGCAGATGGAAAGAAAGAATTAGCACATCATTCAGTCTTTGAAACAAGATATAAAAGAGGAAAGAAGTCTTCGCTACAGAGTAGGAGAGTGCATGTATTTTCCTCCTGAGGCTGTTTCCAAGTTGGAATACAAAGGAAGGGAGGTGGGCTACTGGCTCCTCATTGCTCAAGTCTTTAAAGGCAGCAGCAAATATAAACAAAGAAACAACATGGGAGAAATTAGGAAGCACAGGGATGGGCTCTCCCAGTGTTGGGACTCTATTGCACATCAAAGAGAATTAAATATGTGAGGCAGAAGTAACTCTAGTCCTTGGAGTGATAATGTTTGAATATATCTAACTCATATCAAATTAGAGTTGGTTTTAAGCTGCACAGTCTTGCTGTAGCAGGTCACAGGTTTCTTCTCACAGCATCCCATTCCCATTTACTGGAAGTGTGGGGACAAGCTCTGTTTGTAACAATGCTGCTATGAGTCTGACATTAGCAGTGGAATCCCAGCAGCATGATTGCTCCCATGTTTTAGAGGTGCAGGGGGAGGAGAAGCAGGGCAGATGAAAGGAATGAAGAATACTTAAATAAGCATAACTGAATTTTCCTCAGTTAACAGCAGCTGACTTGTGAACATCTGATGCTGAGGACTGCCAATATCTTTAGCAGGTGCATTGCAGAACTGGATCCTTTCCCCTCTCTTCCCTCCTTGCCTCTTCAATTTCCCTCATGCAGGAGACTTTACAGTGCTGGCATGTGCTTGTTCTCACTGAAGTCACTGATTGCTCTCCCTTGGTGTGTATAAAAACAGAGTTAAATGAGTGGTGTGGCCTTTGAAAAGTTGCACCCAGAGTTCATTTATGATACATATCCAATTAAGTATTATTCGTGGGTTCTCTTTAGTTAAAGAAAATCCCTTACTGTCCTTTCGTCAAATTGTAGAATAAGGTGTTTTAATTCCCCCAAGCATCCTCTGCTGCATTTCATTCTCTGATGTATTTTCTCACAGTTACAGTCTGTAGAAAAGAACTACATTTTTAAATAGAATTCCAGAGGTGAGGAATAGCACAGTTTCAAAACACCATGCAACAATGTTGTTAAAGAGCCAATAATTCTCTTTGTCAAAACCCTAAAGGGATGAAAACAAGAGCTGGGGAGGTGTGCAGTCTGAAAAAATAAGAGATTCGTAAAATACGAGGCTTTGGCAATGAACAGTATACAGGGAAGTGCAAGTAAAGCTTAGATTAAGGACTTTTCATGATAGGAAGACAGCACAAATATTGGCACAGGTATTGTAGAGGAATGCATGTAGTAACATTTAATTGATCCAGACGAGGAATATTGTTGTGACAGCTATTTGATGTTAATTAACTTCTTCATTAGGAATACCTGTAATTTGTTTTCACTCTTCTCTTGAAAGTATTCATGATAACAACCTATGCAAAGTGTCCTGAGATCCAGATACACTCAGACACCTGCTTCGGACATTTTCAGCCTCAGGGTTTTGAATGGAAGCGTCTGTGACTAGCAGTTGTTCTCTCTGCTCCTCTCCAGTTATCAGGCTCTCAGGGAGCAGTAGAAGGCTGTCAAGCTGAAGAGAGATGTCTGTGAAGTAGAGCCATGTTTTGTGCATATATGTACATATACATATGCACAGGAACAGAGCAAAAAGATCAAAAGGTCCTACTTCTAATAGTAACCAAAACTGCTCCTTAATAAAGATATGGGGCTGATTACCATTATGAATGTTTGACTTCTGCAGAAGCATGTTTATTTCATTGTCAAAGACCAAAGCAAGCAGCCAGCATGTCATTTCAATACTTGAAATACTTTCAATGTCTTTTCAGTACCGTTTGTGTGAATTTGGCAAATCTGATTTCTGATACACTCAGACACCTGCTTGGGACATTTCCATCCTCAGGGTTTTGAATGGAAGCCTCTGTGACTAGCAGAGGTTCTCTTTGCCTTTCTTACAGGAACTACCTGGGAATTTGCATTTGTGTGAAGTCATTTGGCATACAGAAAACTCAAGTCCAAAGAGCAGCCTAGTTTTTCTGCCAATGCTCATAACATGCTTAGCTCACTCAGATTGCATTGCAGTTAGCAACAGCCACTTTGGTGGTTGCACCACCTCCCCCTTGCACAGCTCCTGCATAGCCGCATGTTCACCAGAGACAGCGGAGACCGTTTCCAGGCCTTCCTCCACTCAAACAGTGGATTTGACCCCCATCTGTTATGAGCTGGGGATTGATGCTCCCAGGGGAGAGGGTTTTCCACCTTTCTTCTTGAGTATCAATCATTTTGGAGGCAGAGCTAGACCCAGCAAGGCAAAGTCTCTAGTGCTTCTTGTAGGGAGCTGAGGGAGATAAATCCTGCCACACCACTGCTCCCCAGATTAATCTTCTTTGCTCTATAATGATTGTCTATGCTACACAACATCAGTGCCAATCTCCATTAGCTTTTGTGTTATGAAATCTTGAGATCCATGAAGATCTTGGAATGAAAATTCTGCATCTAAATGCAAACAGCTCTAACTCAGGATTGGCTCTTTCATTCTTCCTAGAAAAAGGATGAGTTAAATATATGTAGATTACTTGGGAATTATTTTTTTTTCTAAAATTTTGTTTTAATTGGCTGTACTGTTGGTCATCATCTAAAGGAAGTAATAATTCTGACTCGAAGAAGAGTTCTTTTGTCTTTTCATGCATAGTTTTGATTGACTGCTCCCAGTCGTCTATTTTTAAAAAAAAAAAAAGCTAAACAACACATTTTGAAATATACCTTCTTGGTGCAATCCAAGCAAGATTACTTATTCTCATTAGCCAACTATGATCTTTTGTATCTTAATGTACATAGAGTCTTCTTCATATTATAGAACTCCCAAGGACCATCTTCAGTGTGTTAGGCTGCTTGCTAACACAGTTTGCAGGCAAGTGATTATCTGCCTCCTCCGTTTGAACCATAAATAAAGAGTGTGAACCCTTGCTTGCAAAATCAAAGGGATAGACTCACTATTTGGATTTCCAACCAGCTTATTTGTACATCTGCAATACAGCGAGCTTACTGGGCTGCTGCTTTCCAACACAGACTGTTGCGCTTTTGTAAGAATATCTGTCTCAGTACCTTCTAGCTATAATGCAGTCTATCTTAGAAGGCTGTCAGTCACTTTTACCCTGGATATAATCTTTTTTTTTCTTTTTTAATTTTTTTCCCACACCTCTGATGTTTTAAATAACTACAGAGTCAAAGAAAGTAAGACTCCCTGACTTTTTTAATGGCATTTGGATTTTTCAAAAATACTTATGGCCCAAGTCAGAGGAAACATTCCTTGCTAAGCAGAATCTTCTTTCCTAGAAAGTTTAATCCTGTTTCAGATAAATTCTGTAATCATGAAGGATGAGACACTGAAAAACCACTCACCCACAGAAGAGAGCCCAGGATCATCTCTTTTCTCCTATCAGAGCTTAAGAAATGAGTTGAGACACCTCAAAGCAGCAGAGCATCAGACCGTTCCTATGACACAGTAGGCTCTTTCACTTTTCTGCTCTTTCACAAAAATATTCTGGCTGCAATCTACACTTTCCTGTTTGAGCCTCAGGTCTTTATGGTAGATCTGCAAGGACTTGGTGAATCGGTTTCAAGTAAGGTCCATGTGAAAGGCTCTGCACAGGCAGTGGTGAACAATGGGTCTCAGCGAAGTTCACCTCTCCATTTTTGCCATGAGCACTATGACAGTGGCTTACAAAAGCATTGATAAAGGCCAGCAGAAGAGAGCCAGGCTCAGGATCAATTGTCTAGTGGAAGTTCTCCACTCTCAGAGGACAAGGTGAGGTGCAAGGAAAGTCAGTGGAAACATCCAGGAAAAAGCAGCGAGTTCTTCAGTTTAGTGATACATAAAAGGCTTGAACCAGCAAACCATTTTTGTATCTACGCAGCTTTAAGCACTTAATAGATCCACCACAGCTGGGAGCAGCATCATTAAAATATGCTAAGTCATGGGCTCTTTTACTCTGGCAAATCACAGATTATTTCTAATAGATACATAATGGAATGCCATTATAGGGCTTTTCTTACAAGCAAAGTGTACTAGCAGGGTCTACTGCTTCCCCGTGGTCCCCATGAGTATAGACCCTCCCGCTGAAATGGGACACCAGTGCTGGGATGGATGGCTTTCAAAAGTAAGCCAAGCTGGGCTCAGAAATTCTATAAAAAGTAAAGAGGGCAAAGGGTGGTGACAATCAAAAGTCTTGTACAACCACAGTATGGTTACAGCCAAACCAGCCTTCCTGTGAGGGAGCATGGTTGGTGAAGGCTGAGGTACAACAAGAGGAAAAAAGGACATTCTCATTTGAGTCGCAGTGAGAGGATGCTTTAGCAAAGAAAAAGCCCCATAAAAATTATCTGGAAAAGAAGACATTGCCTTTGTTGTTGAGTTTAAGTAACACTTAAACAGATACCTGAGAAACAGAGCTTAAGCATCTGGGGTGATGGCAAGCTAAGAAATTAGGAAGCTATTTCATCTCCAAGCCCCATTTAGACTCTTTCTGACCATGAGCCATAGCCTGAAGCTTTATTTGCTTTTGCTTTATTTGCATAGTTTTTACCTGAAGCTTTATTTGCTTTTGCTTCGATACAGCTCCTGGATTTTAACATGGGTATCACTTGTGTGTTTCATTCAGCACTTAGTTGCCTAAAATACAGATTAAAAAGTATTAAAATATGGATTTATAACTGACTTTGGGGCATTTGGTTTTGAGGAATAGTTCTACTTTTTCTTAAATACTAATGCAAGCATTGCCTGACAAAGACAAGAGGAGAATTTAAAATTTTGATTTATTGTTTAATATCCAGTTCTACCTCTTTACAAGTATGTTTTGTCTTGTCATTCATAATGCCTGTTTATATTACTTCTGTGCACTTATTCAACTCAACAGATAGATTAGATAATGTTGAATTCACCTCAACATTTATACCTGGCAATAACCTTTGTGGTCACAAGGTGATAATTTCATTAGAGAAACGAAGCAAAAGTAGAAGCAATGTGCGGTGTGAGAAGTTAAAAAAAATCTTTTGTTGAGACACAAATATCTTCTGAGAGATCAGTTCGAGCAATTATAGCTCTGGCACTGTGATAGCAAGAGGATGTGGGAATAAATACTTAGCCAAGATCTTTTCTCGCTATAAATATTCTTTTTCTTTCTAAATTTGCTCACCAGAGGACGACAATTGGGTCCCTGCTGCTCTGTCACATCCTGCAGCCATGTAAGAGAACCTCAATCATCACCTAAATTTTGTTTCATGGGCCACCGGCATCCCATTTTGCACCAACAGAGAAGGCCAGCGGCACCATGACCCGGGACCAGGGGTGATGCTGGATGTAGTAATTACCCTTAAAACATTCCCCTTTCCTTAGATAACTGCATAGTATTGCTTGCGTGCAGCAGTCACTATACCCACACTTAGAGGTCATGCATATTTTGCAGTGCAGCTGTTTGGTTATCAAAGTATTGCTGGTGTTTCAGATGGGGACTGGAATTTTCTATATATAACTAACAATAGGGGATGGTGCTTTTTTGGGTAATGGGATTTTTAGATGCTAGAGGTTGAAAGAGATTAGAAAGGGGACATGCACATGATCTTTCATATAAAGCACCTTGGTGATAATACCCGCTCACGCTCCCATCGTTCACCCTTTGATGTTCAGCCCATGTATCAAATGTGGAAAGAACGACTGACAGCACTGAAACAATGAGTGGCGTCTAATGAGGTCACTGAGGCCCATCACTCCCAGTTTTGACATTTTAAACTGAGCCTGTCAGCTTCTAACAGTTTGATTCACCCTTTTATTCGCCCACAGCTGTATGTGGTTGAAAACTGGCCATCTCCAAGTCACCTCTGGAAGGCAGAGGCAGCTTCCCATGTACCACAAACCTCTCTAACTGGTGTCTGCAAGTGTGCTGATCCTCTGCTGTTTTCCACTTCTGACTGACTCCAGCTCTAAGATTAGGCTTGCAAGGTCAGTATCTGTCACCTGCCTGCCTTCAGACCCCATTCGTATTTGCCATGAGGAGGCAGTGGCAAAGGAATCTGGCTTTGAGCAGCCACAGTAAGTCCTCTGTAGACCACAGGATGACTGTCCTTCTTAGGGGACCTTGAGGATCCCCTGCAACATTAGTGTGCACCCTTGAGCTGCTGCATATGGCATTTGATGCAGACAGACTGGATGACACTGCACAGAAGGACTGAACACTGGGTTTAGGTAGGAGGTACGAATCCCTCTCTATACCACAGGGCCCCACCAGACACTGCTGTGCAGGGGAGCTGCTCCAGTCTATCTCAGACAATACTGCCCTGACTCCGAATCCTTGCACAGCAAAGATGTTCCTGACACTTTCATGACTTCAATCAAAAAATACCTTACACAGGTTTATATGAACACCACAGACATATTGCTGACTGACTGGATATACTGCCATTTAAGAAGATAAGAACAGTAATACATTATGTTATTTCCTTGAAGTCACAAGAGACTATGACTGAACCTTCCTAAAAAATCATGTTGCTTGAGGAGGGACAGAATTTTTCTACAAATATTATTTGGAAACTTGAGATCCTTATTCTGGAATTTCACGCTACCTACCACTGCAGTTCTTCCAGCTCCTCAGGGCATTTCTTTCTGCAATGATCCTACAGGGGAAAGCAGCTCATGGACTCACTTGCTTCTTACAGAGAGGTGCTGGATATCCCTGCTCTGCAGGACCTCAGAGCACTGTTCTGAGGCCCTGGCTGTGGGATAGCTTCATGTTCACATGAGGTCTGGGCTAGTTCATGCTAACCATGCCATAGCCTCCTAAATCCTTGTGTGCGCACAAAGAATGTGTAGATAATTGACCCAGTTGAGAGCTGTGCATTCCCCAAGCAGATACCAAAGCTGGACGGAGAGTCAACTAGAACCACAGATCTGTCCCCAGGTAGCAGATCATTAGATAAATTGAAACACAGCCTTTGTGGTCCAGTAGACAATGCTAGGACTCAGACTCTGCCTTAAACTTCTTACGGGCATGTCAGTGTGATTTCCTTGTGTTTGGGATTGTCTGTCTTTAAAAGGCAATATGTTACTCACTCAGTGGTCTAAGAGTTATAGATGAAAGTAAGTCTTAGGTTAGTCTTAGGTCATTGTTTTGGTGCCTCTAGCTCTGTACACCAACAGGTCTACTCAAGTTAAGAAAAGAGTCCATTTAGTACAAGTCATTTTAATCTTTGATTAGTTTTTAGCATTTCAATGATGGCTTTTGTGACAGATATGTCATGTTTCCAAGCTTTTAGAGGGGAACTATGAGTCTCATGACCTTTCACTTCTCCAGAGTCACGCAGCCACTGAACTCTGATGCTGTACACTGCATATAATCACTTTAGCTGGCTAGGGCTGGGTAGTCCCCAGCGCTACATTTCATATCCAGTTCACTTTTCAATGATTTATTTGTAATTTCTGTTAAAGCACAGTTAAAGCTATCCAGCACTTAGCTGCTAGATCAGTAACAGACAACCCTTGCCAACAACAAATTTTGTTTTGAAGGCAAATATAACTAGGAGACTAAGAATAAATTGATTGTTAAAGAGGTTGTACGTGGGAACTGATGCCCAACCTCTGTTTGAATGCCAACTTCCAGTGCGCAGTGCTGTCATCTGGCTGACCTTCCACTCCTTCCCCCTGCTGCCATTGGCCTAAAGTAGAAGCACCTCTCTGTAGTCAGAGCTGAGCCTGAAAAAGAAGAAACTCACAAAAATATCCTTTAAAAAAAAAAAAAGAAAGGCTTCTTTAAACAAGTCCTCATGTTTTCGCCTTTGTCACAGCCCACACTTCAGTACTGGCACCATCCAGGGCCCCAGGATATTTAGCTCTCAGATCCAATCCAGCCTGGCTAGTCCTGTCCTTGCTGCAATCGTACGCTGGGAGCGTCGGCCTCACCTTGAGTTACTTCTTGGGGACCTTCCCCAAGAGCAGCATCCCGATTCCCCCACTGCTGTGGCAGGTACGTCCCTAGGAGTTGCATTCCTCGCAGTGGCAGGAGAGGATGTAGCGGTACGTGGCAGTGAGCCGCATGCCCCCGGAGCATCGCAACCGCATGGCCTTCAGCTTGGAGGTCTGGGGCCGGCAACAGTGGCAGGTGGAGCGGAAAGGTTGCTTCAGGATGGTGCTGAAAGAAACCATAGGCTCCGAGCGTGATGTCTGGCTGCAGCGCCCTTCGCAGCGAGCCAGCAGCACCATCTGTGAAGGAAGAGAGATGGGTTAGGAAATGTGGCACCGCGGCTGCCAGATCACAGCTAACACTGACAGATGGGTACCTCCTTCCAGTCTGGCTGGTCTTTCTTCACTTACTGCATCTCCCCACCTCGACAAGGGCACCCAGCCCCACGCAGTGCATTGCCCCCAAGCCTTTTCAGAGAGAGTGGAGGAGGAAACATGAGCAAGAGGAAACAAGAGTCTCTGCATGGAGTTCCAGGCACCAATACCAAAAGGACCACGGGGCCTGGTTTTCTGAAAGCTGACCTCAGGGCTTCAAATGATCCCAGACAGCCCTGCTTTCCAGGCACAATGACTACAGTGTGACTTGCTGATCCCAGATTTGTGGCAGCCAAGCCCTTAAATCGTCAGCCAAACCGATAGTTCAGTTGGGTATTTTCCAGAGTTTTCAGTGTATATACTAGAGATCAGCAGAACTGGTCTTCAGGGCCAATCAATGTCTCAAATGCTTAAATATATAAGCATATAAAGTAGAAATATAAAGAAGATGCTCAGTTCATTGCTTCTAAAAAAATAGTTTCTAGCTCCCTTCTTTACAAAAATCACCTTGAATATGTATTTGCAATTATATATATTATTACATCAGTTGTGTCTGTATAAAATGCACCCCAGAGCATAAGACAGCGAAAATGTAAGCATGATGAACTCCTTGTCAAACAAGAAGGTTTCACTAATGAGATTTTCCAAAAGCAGTCCAAGCCCCATAGATCTTCTCCTCCTGATGTCACCAACCAGGCTGTGACCAGAACAAGGTGGCAGGGAGATGGATAGGATCTCCTAAATTCTATAGAAAACATGGAAAGGATCTTCTATAGCTCAGGAAATCTTGTGGTTAGAAACAGTTGCCGTCACCCTTGAGAATGGATTAGGGGTTGAAGAAGTTTAAAAAAACTCTTATACCTTCACAGGGAATTAAATATTATTTAAGTCCAAATTGGTTAATTCTCATTAACCTACACAAATTTCAGAATAAATTCATTATAACATCCCAACAAGGTCAAAATGTGACACAGGTGAGAAAGCACTAAGTAAAAGAGATGTAAATCTGTTCTACGACTAATGAAGAAAACTACATTTTAACCAAGCTGCACATATCTCTCAGTTTTCCCAGAAAACTACCTAAAAGGATGTTGTAATGAGGTGAGTCCTGGTCTCTTCTCCCAAGTAAGAAGTGGTTTGATGAGAGGAAATGGTCTCAAGTTGTGCAAGGGGAGGTCTAGATTGGATATTAGGGAAAATTTCTTTACTGAAAGAGTGGTGAGGCATTGGAACAGGCTGCCCAGGGAAGCGGTGGAATTGCCATCCCTAGAGGTATTTAGAAAACATGGGTTAGTAAGCTTGTTAGTACTGTGTTGATGGTTGGACTTGATGATCCTAGTGGTCTTTTCCAACCTTAACAATTCCATGATCCTATAGATACCAGCACTGCCTGTGTCCATGGGAAAGGAATTGATCTTCCATAAAGAACATACTTAGTACAGCGCTTAAAATGAATCCTCCAAGAATACTTGCAGTCTAAATAGTTTGTTTGGAAATGTATTAATGTATTAACAAATACACTTCAGTCAACACAGATGGATATCAAGGAAGGTGTCTTCATGAGCTGAAGATCCGAGGTTGGTACTATCTTCTTCCTTGGTTTAATGAGTTCTTGTGGCTCTCTAATAGATTTACTTTCCTTTATTATTTGTAACATAAATTTATGGTCCTGTTCCTAAGCAAATACACTCCAGCTGTTAGTAACAATATGGGAAGAAAATTCCAGTGTACTGTTGAGCCACACCCCGGCTTTAGATGTATCAGCTATGTGAAGCTCCTTGAAACCACTGTCTTTAATGTATAAGAGGAACAGGAAAAAGGGACAATCAACACACCGCTATCACTCCCTTACTGACAGATCAAGATCTACTTTTGTCTGCTGGTGAACAAAACTAATTTCCCGTAACGACAGGCAGGCAGTTGGTCAAGATATACACAGCTATCTAATCCTGCCTGGATTACAAAGGAAAGACAGCAGAGTCAGCATTCTAAAAAGTTCATTTCCTTTCCACTTCTTGACAGGTCTTGTTAGGTTTCTCACTTTGGCTAATTCATGAGGCTGTGAGTATGTTCTATCACAGGCTGTTCCCAAGCATTTGGTGAAGAGGAGCAGCTGGCAACTGGAGTTGCAAAGACAATGGAGCCAAACACTCCCCAGGAGTGGCAACGAGGGACATGTGATGCCCACAGATTGCTTTTTGTGAGGTTCAGAGGACCTCCAGAGTCCCTAAAACCAACGTTTCTATAATTTTGTGATTTCAGCCCAAATGTGACTGCACACATTGCTGTATGATGAAGGTGACATCTAATGATAGTTGCTTCTGGAGCTGGAACTGTTACTCTGGTAACTGTAGCTCAGGTACTGTTACCCTAAGGAGTTTTTATGGCATGCATGCAGGTACTTTCAGCAATGCCATGGAAAAAAAAAACCCGACTCCAAGGAACCAAATTAAGGCCTATAGAGGAGCAGCAACAGTGTAATTATAGGGCAAAATTATCTGATGAGCCAGTATCTGTGTCTAAATATATTTCTTACAAACAGCAAGCATTCTAAAGTAAAATCAGTCAGTATTTCTTCAAAGTGCAACTGCATTTATAGTTGCTTAGCAAGCCTTGTCTTTAAAAGGATGTTTTATTCTGTGGAGAAAATAATTTTAATCTCAAATTTTGCTGGCTATTTAGTTTTTCATAAGAGTATGGTCAGTATTCCTATCATGTAAAATTCCACAGAGTGCAGGATTTATGCCCTAGTTTTGCTTTACAGTGTAAACTTTTACAAATGGCACTGTACTATAGGCATGAAGTCAAGCTTGAAGGATAAAATATTTTCAAATTTCACATTTTATTGCTTTCTAAACTTCTAGACTAACCTGAACTCATCAGCAAAATTCAACTTCCTCCTCCTCATAAATACAGAACAGCACCAGTGGATTTTGGCAGGTGTGCAAATGAGCTGGAAATAGCATGTACTTTAAAAGCTTTGCTTTGCCATTTAATCAATCACACCAGCTGCTTATTGCATCTTATACTACAGTGCAATAGAGATTATCGCCTAAATAATTAGTAATGCTATGATGGCATAGCACAGTAATACAGTGGGTGTATATATAGTAAAAATGTGTGGGTACTTTATAACCTGATATTCATATCCTCTCATTTTCCCTTGTCCCTCACACATATGAGCCTGTGCGTGTCACCTTGTGATGCTGGATCCGGAAGCACAGTGTGCTGCAACATGGGAACAATGGAGGGGGAGTCTCACCTGTACAAACAGCTAGGGGAGAATAGGTTTTCTCAAAGTCAGCAGTCTCATAGGTATCTAGAACAGCTAGGGGAGAAGACGTTTTCTCAGAGTCAGCACTTTCATAGGTATCTGGAAGGCCGCGAATGAGAGCAACCTGAATGTGAGGCAATATTTAACTCTGATCATTTAAGTCATATCCTGGAAATTCAGTAGTTGTGAACTGGTTTGTTATTAACAGTGTTCCTATTTCTCTTTTCCATTCTCTTCAGCAACAAGCTGAGGGCCAAAAGCAGGTGGGTTGAGATGCATGAGAATGGACTTTCACACTAAAGTATCCTTAGCCTGTCTGCAAGCGGACATTAGAGAAAATCTTCTGAGCTGCCTCATGAGCAAATGTCTTCAAACATTTGTTAAATCTTTCCTCATCTGGTCCATATCTCTCTGGGCTGGATTCTTTAATGCAATACAGTGGCAGCAGTCTTCTAGCACATATGAAGCAATCTCTTGTGACAGCTAATATTGTAATTTAGGAGCTTCTTGTTGCAGCAGCAAGGTGATCCAGCATACAGAAGAAGAGGGGGTCTCCATGACAGAGATAATGCAGAATCCAATATGTTCAGGGAACACAGTACCTCATGAGCTGCCACAAACATGTCCTTGAAGTCAAAAGAAAACACTGTTTTTCAGGAACAAATAACCTTCTTCCATCCCTCTTTTGTGTCATTACTATACTAGACTAGTTTTCCAAAGCCTTTGGAAACACATTTTCAACATCTGCCTGAGGTCACAAGCAACAGGAATTTCAATGATTAAATTACATTGGGTAGATGTTTCCAAATGTAACAAAACTACTTCCCACATGGGTACAATTGGCAGACTCCACAAAGAAGCACAGTGGACATAATCCTTTTTTAACCAAGACGGACAGCAAATGTAATATGTCTTGCAATTTCTGAAGCCATTTTTAACTTCTGTAAATTTATGCTGTACTAAAAGGGAAAGCAGAGGGAGTGAAAAAGGATGGCTCAGTGGGACCAATACATCATGTCAAAAAAAGGCAGACTCTCTGCTTGACATCACTTGTCAGTCCAAGATTGACAATGGAAACTTGGTAGAAACAAGAGGTACCACAATTCCCACAGCTTCTTCTTGTAGAACCTTCCTAATTTTGACTTGTTTAGGTTTTATCACTCTATATATAGGAACAGTCATTGCATCTAATTTCATTAGCAAGTCTAATATTGGTCTGTGTTTATATGCTTGATTCAGAACAGAAGCCATACGTCTAGCAGGATGATTCAGATCCCCGAAATCTTTAAAAAAAGAACTTGATTTAACAAGCAGAGAAAAGTTTTATAGGAAATGTCAAGATTATTTTGCTTTGTATGGAAAATGTTTTCATTTTCCACTTCATGAGAAAGTCTATACAAATTGCAGTATTGTTAAAAAAGCTGTTCTTGAAACGGTTGTGAAATTCGGTAAGCCAAGAAATGTGATAATATTTTCAAACATGATTTCCATCATAGGCTTGATTTTAAGAAGTCACTGACATTTATGCAGTCAGAGTTACAAATGTTTATGTCAACAGCTTTTTTCCTCAAAGCTCAATTTTGAAACAATATGTTTTTCATTACAATGCCTTCTCTGTTCTCATTTCCATTAGACCCACTCCTAAAGGACTGATTGTTTTTTGCTGTCATTGGAGATCTTAAGAAATTGAGTTGTTTTTGTGTTTCCTTCCTTCTATCTTTCCTTCCTTTCTTCTTTCCTTGGGCTGTGTAGGAAGCAATGACCTGAGCAGGGAAGAAAAGCATGACTAGAAGTGAGGCATGGATTGATCGCAGGGCAGGCAGGAGTGTGCAGATCCCCGAGCCTGGGACTGCAGGGGTATTAGCCTCAGAGCTGCTACTGTATGGGCTGGCCTGAGGACAGGAGGGCCTGGCTGTGGTGGTGGCCACCAGAGAGCTGGCAGTGGTGCGGGACCAAGCAGAGGCAAAGCCGTGCTGTGGGAACCCTTTGCAGCTGGGGAATGGAGGTGGGTGGGTGATGACCCACAGGAGAGGAGAGACCAAGACATAAGACTCCTTTGTCCCTGGGTCAGAGAAGGCCCATCCTTCATCCTCCAGGGCTGAATTGCCTTAGAGGCTGGGCTAGGACCTGTGGTGTTTATCTTCTTTTGTCTGAGGCAGTGTGCCCAGGTCAGTTATACTCTACATTTCTCACCACCACTAGTTAGTCATTTGCTCTTCTCTATGTGGAAAGGCAAAGAGGGATCTTGCCTAAACCTGGAGACCAAAGGGCCTTCAGGGGCCACCTGCCTTCTTACTTATGCTATGTACTGCAGCTACTCCTGCTCTCTGGCAGCACAGGGACCTGACAGTGAGGACCAGCTGGGTGAGGCATTGCCCTCCTGGACCAAGCCATCATGGTAGCTATGGTTTCTCAGGTATAATGGGTAATCTGAAGTGCCATGGGAGGAAAAGGCTGCTAACACTCCCCTGCCACGGCATAAAACCCACCCACTCCACTCACACTTTTCACCTTTGCATCACACTGGAATCAACTGCAATTAAATCAATACTGCACAAACAGATGCCTCTCTGCAGTTCAGTATGTTAATGGTGGATATTTCCCAGATGTTAAGAAGGTCTAGCCTACGCTAAGAGCAAAACTAAAGATCTCCTCTGAATCACAACTAATACGTGATTTTACTATTTGAACTCAAGACCAGTAAGGCAAAAGCCTCTGATCTTCCACTCACCTCCCATTGCTCTCAAATCCAGCACAGGGCTAGTAAAAATGTTGGCACCAGCTCTTGTTCCCTTTTGTTAATGCAGGGATAAGGGTGCATGAGACAAAGCCACATTCTGTAGGACAGACGGATGGTCCAAGCAGAGACTGTACATCTGAATATGCATTGGATTAACTCAGCCAGAATAAATCAGGACAAGACAAAAAGAACCAGCTAGGATTTTCCTATTGTTTCTCCCCATTCTTTTTCTCCATGCAATGAAATAAATGACTGTAGGCTACATGTGCAAGCTGCTAAACCATTTTGACACAACATTTTTCAGGCCTGAAATTTCAAATGAAAGGCTGGTTAAGTCTTGTATTGCCTTCTGCTCCTAAGCCCTAGAGTATGCATCCAATTGCCATTCTGCATGAAAACAAAGGCCTTGAAACTAAATGGGGAAATATTTAGGATTTTCTTTCACATTCTTTTTTCATTAGCATTGTACAGCTTGATTCTTTATCTTCGTACTTGACTTTGAAAGTTGTAAGTTAATGTAATTTGGATTAAAGACTCATTTGAGGGTAGGAGGTGACTAGGATGATCTAAGCTTCCAAATTAGCCTATCTCCTTGATGCTGGTGGCTGAGACCCCAAAGTGGTCCTTTGAATCTTATAATTTACTGCATCTTAGCTTTACCATCATGGTGTGTTTTCCCTTTCAAAAAAACAAGAAAAAACCCAGGTGCCTTTCTCTCCAACCCTGGTTCTGATGTACACACACACAGATCTCTCCATCTCTATGTCTCCACAGTTCTATTTTGCCAGTAAAGAATTTGTGCAGAGAAAAATCACCCCTAATGGCTCAACTAACAACTCTGCCAACACAGAACCTTGCTGCAAAGGGGTGAGGAGATGCTTACCTTCGAGCTACACTTGTACAGGGGGTGGCTGATGGAGTCGACATAGTGATGCCTCATACAGCGGCTGGGGTCGGAGTCAATCATGAAGGTAGTGTCTGTTTTACTGTCCGTGTCTCCCATCATCACCAGGAGGGAGAGCATGGAAATTGAAGCTGCAAGTACATGATTTCCCATTGTCAAGGAACTTCTCTCCGATAACACCAGAGGGAGGTAGAGTATTAAAAAAATTCCAAATACTGGCAGCCAGTTCCTTTCCAGGATGGTGAAAAGCGTAGTTTAAGTCTCTTAGCTGTCATTCTTCTTCTCAAGTTGGAGTTTGCCGAGATTGTAATCCGTCAAAGAATCTCCTGTGCAGCTGGAATAAAAACAACATAAATCACAATCCTGACCAAAAAGAACTCTGGAGAAAAACAGATATAAATAATACTAAGGCATACAGGATTCTTGCTGGCCAAAATATACTCTCAGAGTGAGCATCATTCCCACAGTAGATAGTGTGTGTGATATTAGGAAGGTGAACTCAAGGCCTGTTATTTTAACATTGCTTTATCATTTTACTGGGGAGAATCTTTTTACTTTTAACACAGCAAAGGGTGCAATACCAATCTTTTTCACTTGATGATGTGTCTAATGGATTCCACTCAAAATCTGCAATTAGTAACACATCAGAGATTCCTGCAAATTGAAAGGACAGTGCATCCACTCATTGTCAGAGGGGGCAAAGCTAGGGTGACTCATGCATTACAGATGGGAATTTCTGACCTAAGTAGCACATGGAAAGGCCGGAGGGAGGTTAACCCCTGGCTCTAGGGTCTGCATGTTGGTCCCCTGCAGCTTCTGTGCTGCAGGGACAAGGGGCACCCAGAGGATGGAGGGATGCAGAAGGTTTGAGTCCAGGCATGAGCAAAGCAGTCCCCCAGGAAGATTGGTGAGCACCAACCTCTTCGTGGAGGAGTACCTAGATCTCTGGCTGCCCTGCCCTCCTGACTACCAATCTTACATGCACACAGGTGGACATGTTTTACTTGCTTACTCATTAGGCTGCACTTGCTCAGTGTCAGTCTCTTCCCTGTTAATTAATGTGCAGCATCTCAAAAATATATACATTATATTCCATAATATCTGAGTACATCCCAGCTACCAACTGGAAAAAAAAAATGCTTACAGCTGGAGGCACTTGGATTTCTAATGCATGTTGGAGCAGAGGAGATGTCCCAGGAAACTGGCACAGGACAGCCTCTGAATTGCTGCCTGGAGCTCTGTGCCAGCAGGGAAAGGAGGGTATCTCCCTCGGATGCTTCATCACAGCCCCTCGATACTTCTCACAAAGATCCCGGTCCTACAGGGGTGATTTCATTTTACTTTTACTACAGACAGCTGTAGCTTGAAAAAGCACTGAATTATCTGTCTAAATGTAACCCAGCGAAGCAAAGGATAGTCTTCAGTAAAGTTAAAAGCCTGAGGACTTTCTGAAGAAACTTACGATAAAACAGTTCCATGGTCATGCAGAGATATTCGCCCAGAGCCTCTTGCCTATTTAAAGACCTGATGTGTGCCCTTATTGTCTTATACAAGCCTCTTTCAGAACTGTTTTCTAGTTTGCTGTAGATACTCTGAATGAACACTCATCTCCCAAACAGCCTGAAATTACGAGCCTTCCCACCAGAGTGCTTGATGACTTGCGTATTGCTTTATAGCTTTCTCAAACACTTTTGTGAGAGGAGTGCAAAACAGTGAGAAACACTTCCAGAGTTCCTCTAATTTGGGAGTCAAGACTTGTCGAGCTGAAGTGACACACAAAGTCTCAAGCTGAGAAGAAGTGTAATTAAGGTTGCTCTATGTGTTAGACATTTTTAAAAGCCTTTTTTGGGTTTCAAACTATTATCCATTTGCCTAAGTAGGAGAGGAAAAATGATGTGACTATGGATTTAATAGGCTATATATTTGTTTCCTGGAGTTTGATCTATGACCTGTGTGTGTTTTCCTCAAGCAGATGTTTTTCAGTGGGTATGGCATTAAAAAAATCCTGTCTTTGCAGTATAAGGATCTTAAACGACACTAAAGACTTTGGATCTCGGATACATCTATGCAGACTCATTCATGTCAATAAATATCCTTCCAAACATTATATCAGGGTAAGAAAGAAACCTCTCAGTCATGGGAGCTGGGACAGACTCCTCCCCAGAAGTGAACTGTGCTACTCTGGTTCATACGGACAATGCCCAAGGATTAGCTAATGGAAGTGACGTGATTTTTTTTTTTTTTTTTAACACATATTTAACCTTTTACCTACATTCCTATTCTTCTTTATAAAGAGACTGACCAAAACACGCTTCTTGGCAAATTCTCTCTCCAACATAGTTAATCAGTATTACACACCCAATAATTCCCTCTCTGTCCAAATAAATTTATTTGACATTGGATGGTTTCATCTCATGTAATATGACATCCAGGGATTCCCATTTCCCACTCTTTCTGTCCCACTGTTAATTTTGTTCTATATCTTTCTATGATTTTGATCAGTATGATTTAATACAGTGAGAGAAATCTGGAGTCCTGGCTCTGTTTTTAAATGCTTATCTCTCTAGTTTTCTTCAGGAAATAATTGGATGACATAGAGTCTGCCTCATGAAAACACTCTGAGAAAGCTGGGAAGAAGGAGGGATAATTGTGAGAAAAGGAAGATGTCTGTATCTTCTTCAGGACAAGCACATTGTAGTATAAAAATTAGTATATTAACACTTTCACAGTCTTGAAATTGCCATGACACTTCTCTGGCAAAGAAATGTAGCGGGCTTCAGTAGCAAAAATTCGAAAGAAGAAAAAAGTACTTTTATTACTTATTTGTTAGTAAAAAGAGAGATCACAGATATAAATGTGATCCCTCTTTTGTGAAAAGCCTGTATACAGTTATTGACAGACATATTGGTAAAACAAGTGTGTAGATATAGGAAGCAGGACCGAGGACAACACTAGGCTACTTGTACATCCCAGTATATTCTGACATACGTATGTGAAGCATAAAGATATATTTTTGAGTACATATGCCATATGTAATTGAGATATATGAAAAAAATTATCACAGGGATCTTTCAACACACAGAAGTTAGTATGTAGAATTTTGTTTTGCAAAAAAAAATTTAAATAGTTTTACTTGAGTACAATGCCATGATGAAGTGCTTCGACAGTCATTTGCCATTTCCTGCTGATGTTGTGTAATGGCATTTCACTTTAAAATTTCTTTTAAATTTTTTTTAACAGGGTTGCGTCGCTTTTGAAATGCTTTCCGAATTATAAAATCCTAGGCAGTACACGACATCAGGAGTGACACATGCATCTTCCAGGCTACCCTTCTGTCCAAAACCAGAAGCAAGTACACCTGCAATCATTAATCATCATAGCTGTATTTACAATGACATTTTGTTTCATTTGGAAAATAAACATTTTTATCAAAATCAGCAATTTCACATAGAATTTCTTTTACTTAAAATGGGTTTTACTCAGTTTCTTTTCATTTGAACAACTGTGGTAAACAGCTCATCTGCCAAGCTAACAAAAAGGAAGATAAAATGTTTCCTCTTTACAGTATCCTGTAGAGAAAAAGATGGAAAGGTGACTTCATATTCTCAGAGTGAGAATTGGCTACAAAAATATTTGGCTTAGCAGTGGATAAAAATCACTACTTCCATTTTTTTTCAGAATTCACTGACGTGGGCATAGCACGTTGTTAGAAATAGGTTTATAGTGCCCTTCCCACATAACTAGTTTTCAGGAATTCATAGAGACACAACATGCTAAAAGCTCTTAGAGGTGTTACCTAAAAACTGCAGGGAAATTAGAAGTCATCCCCCAAAAAAGACGATATGAATATACTATCCATTACTATATTGCACATGGACATATGGGCAGAGTAAAGGTTATTTTTCCAACTTTATGCTGTTACTAACTGCTTTTTTGAATGCTTAAATAAAGATTTCTTATCACAGTCTTAATATCATTTTAAAAGTGATGAAGGTTAATCTCTTGTTTTGCTTTAAGGACAGAAGAAAATTCCATCATCTGGAATTATTTAGCCAGTCACTTTGTGAGAACATAAACAGAAATTCCCTTTTTGCTATGTATCTCAGAAAAAATAAAGAGCTGAACAATTCTCCAAAGATCTATTGGATCTGCACCACTTTACCCTGGAAGGTAGGAAAGGAGCAATGGAAAAGCTAATTTATGGTGTACTTCTACTTAGCTGTTCCCTGCCCCTGAGCCCCTGAATTAGACTGCACGTACATTCAGCTTGGCTTTCATTTGCTGTGTATTTTCCATGCTTGAGACTCCTGCCTGAGAATGAGGGTACAATTCAAGTCACTCAATGCCTTTTACATTTTGGAAGCTGCCAAAATCCCATTGGAGCAGCAGCGTGTATATATAACTAAGCCTGGCCTTGCATGCTGTGCATATTTAGTAAACACGATTACTTGGATTCTACCATGTGGTTCCCTCATTCTGAATTTGTTATGTAAACAGAAGAGTTACAAGACTACTCAGTTTCTCCAAACTCCAGCCCTAAAAAAGTGTCACTAACCACACACATACATACGTGTGTGCCTGTTGTTTGCTGCTGCTGTCCTGACAAAAAATTCCTCTAAGGTTTTAATGAGACCAAAATGGATTTCTCAAGATCTTTCTCTAACCTGGAAAAGTTTAGGCCAGGAAGGCGAGTATCTGGGGGGTTTGCACTCCAAGATCTGGACTGGAATGGAAACAACTGTGTCAGCCAAAAAGGTCCATGAAAGGGAGTCGGGATGCAAGGCAAGGAGGAGCAATCCATGCTGGAGGCGACCTCCTGTACCTGAGACCAGGGCATGGGGCAACACTGCCCATGGCAACCCATCACCCAGATTTCTGAATAACAGATCTATGCTTGTAGGAAACTTGGGGAACCATTGTTTCTGCTCCTGAAACAAATTGTTAAGATCTCAGCTGGGTGATTGGCCATATATAGAGCTGCCCCACACTACACACATTTGATGGCTGGACTGTCATTTTGCTGGGGCCACCCTTGTGAAGGGGTAAACCTCTCCCAAAGCCACATGTTTTTCTGCATGTCCACAGCTCAAGTCCTACTCTAAGGTGTCTGCTGGGAAATTAAAGCTCCCCCTGGAGTGGCTTGCTAGCCCTATGGTTGATACGATTGGCATGGTCTGTTCCCAGGCATCCTCTAGCCTCCACAACCCTCATTTGGCGTTCAGCCCATGCAACAACCAGCACCATGCCTGTGAACCTCTTGTAAAGCACTGTGTCCCATGGGACAAAGATCATACAAGTGATTATCTGAGCAAGTTAGGAGAACAGTATCTGGTAGGAGAGATGACCTAAGACTCTGTGCCTCATCCTTCTTTCTGTTAACTCAGAGGCTTTATCAGCTCCAGTGTGTATTCTGGCTCTGTAAATAAATGTAACTGTCTCCTCCTCATTTTATTGTGCCCACTTCTGTTCCAACAGTGAAGTAGCTGGTCTCATATATGTGCTATCAAAATCCTCAGTCTGCTTTGCGACCACCTTTCAAAACACCTGACAAAGCCACCAAGAAGCAATGTGGCAGCTGGGAAGCAGCAGGTGAACACAGAGAACTCCAGTTGTTTATGAAATGCCTCCATTCAGTATTTTAACGGGCTTCTTCCCCTCCTCAGTCAGGGTAAATACCAAACTATATATTTTAAGTGAGCTCCTAACAAGTCTAAATAAGAGAAATGCTTCCCTGAGGCTTCATTGTGCTAAATTAGAGTTTGCCCCACTGACATCCAGCTGCTCAGAAGCTTGGTAGGCAAGAGGAGAGGGGAAAGAAAATGGTAGTAGAAAAGAGAAAAGGCTCAAAAAAGGGGACTTAAGCCTTTTCATCTGGTTGTCCATAGAAGGGAAGCACATCTTAGGTTGTGCTCTCCTACCTCCTACCAGTCAGCAACTGCAGAGCATTGTCCAATAAAAGAAAACAAGAAGAGAAAACAGGCACTACCTCTGAGCAGTCAGAAATATCAAACATGCTGATGGTCGTTGAGAGAAATTTCTGCACATCATTTTCTGCTGTGAGGCTTTGTTAATTTTTTTTTATGTTTCAGAAGAGTACCTGTGACTCTAAGAAAATGAAAAAAATAGGAAGACTGTGGTATTTGAAACGTAACATACAGCATAGTACCTACAGCAAATATAATGGAATGTACTACTGTAAAGCCCCCTGGGAGCATTAGCATACACAGGACTGATTCCCTGAATTTGGATGGGGTGTCTAATGCAAGGCAGGGACCCGGTACATGAGGTGGAACAAATTAGCTGAACAGCACTTGAGCTGGCTGAGCTTCCTTCTCCTTTTGAAGTTTTGAAGAGTATTTCCAGTCCTTCAAGTAGCTGGGGGGGGAGCTAACAGTGCCTTCCTGCTAGGGAGTTGAAATAACAAACTCTAGTGGGTACTGCAAGCTGGTGCCTTGCCAGTAGACAGGCACAGGCTAACATGGAGAAAAGGTTTTAATACATTCACAAAGAATAACTACTGGTGGACAAAAGAGCACTTGTATATTTTTTTCTTTCCTTTTCCTGCTTCCAGGAAGCTTTAAATAGCTTGATTAAGGGGGTGCATGGGATCTCTCTCTAATGAGCTAGTAGAGCTATTTGATGGTGAGGATGCCAGCCTTAGATTCTTTCTTTATTCTTGTGTCTTGCTGAATATCAGAGTAGTCATGAAGCTGGGACAGAAACTGGGAAGAATACATTTTTCACCTTGCTTATCCAGAGGGTGCTGAATGAGATCTCTCCTCAGTGAAGCACCAGGTGCAGAGCTGACCTGCCTAAGTAAGGCTGCCCATCCCATTCAGGAGGCAAACCAGCAAGGGTGGCTGCTGGCTAAAGTGCAAGTATTCCCAGCAAAGCGTTAGCTATAGGATTTGCTTCAGTAATTACCTCTACTTTAGTCTTATGACCCAACATGAGGCAAAATTACTCTTGGCCAAATGACAAGTTGCTGAGAGTTCTAGGGCATTCGGGCATGTGTCCTCTACCTGCTGGAGTGTTACGAGCAAGTGGGCGGGTTTTGTTCTCTATCTTTTACTAAATTGCATGCCTGATGATAAGAAGTTGATTTAATGTATTTTCTAGAGAACTCAAAGGACTGTAGTTATAAATAGATGGCGAGGTGGGAATGGGTTTCTTATTCTTCAACACTAAGTAAAGACATCCTGGCACCAGGACCAGCAGAGTGGGCTATGTATGCTGGAGACAGTTGAACACTGAAAAGGATTTACTCTCTCTTCTGACCCTAGTGGCAAAATCCTCTCTTCCTGTATACACACAAAAAAGTTGTACTATCATCCATATACCTCAGCCTCTGACAAATGGGGAAAAAATATTTGGCTCATAGTAACAATTTTATGTCTTCTAACCAGAGGAATAGCATTCCCCTAGGTCCCACTCTCTTTGAGTCGTGCTGCTATGACAGTAATGTGATTGTCACTGCCATGGTATGCTTAACCTTTGCCAAACCAGAGCTGAGGCATTAACTTAGATCCTCAACTCACATGTCTTAAAGGGCAATATAACCTGTGCTGCCTCCACACTGCCGGAACGCCACAATTTGCAGCTCAGTAATGATAAGCACATAAATGTAACAAGCCTAAACTGTAAAAATTGATTGATGCAAATAGAAAAATAACAGAGAGAGGCTGAAAAATACCAGTGTGGTGGAATTCCTAGGAGCGGTGTCTCCATGGCATCAGCAGGCCACTACCCTGACACCAGAAGAAAGGCTACATTCGTCTGTTTTAGAAAGCATCTCTGTGCCATGACATGAAATTCCAGCAAACAGGACAAGGACTGATGGTGTCTGGAAGTGACAGTGCCACTGCTACCAGGATAATAGTCTGAATTAGATTATGTGAAAAAAGAAGGAATATATAGACGACCAGCTGCTCAAAGGCTTACTACAACCTTGCTTTTATTGTTCTGCTAAGTTAGAGGTGGGGCATCAGAGGGATTCTTAACATACCACTACTGAGAAATTTTAATATGTTCCATACTGACACATATAAAAAGGAAATAACAGCTGATCGTACTCAGCAGAGACTGCAGCATCTCTTCATATGCATGCATAGAAGCATGGGTAAAGTGGGGTGCTCTTGGCAAGGGAGACTCATGCAGTTGAACTAACCAGACTCAAGTAAATCCTTCTCCTGCCATTGAGTTGACTTTCAAAAGGGCCGTCCAGCAAGAAGCAAGACGGCAGGAAAAAACAGGTGATCTGGGCATGGCTGTTCAACCCATCCCAATATATTGAGATGTGGAGAAGGGCAGGGGAGCTGAGAGCCTGCACATTTAACACTGATGAAAAGAAACATATGTTTACACGAATGACAATGATCCAGTGGAACAAGATATCACAGAGGGCAAAAGTTTAGGCAGGCTCAGCAAAAGGACTTGTTCAGTATGGGAGGGATACAGTTGTAAGGGGTTTATTTTTAAAGAGTTTTTGGAAGCATTATAAACTCTCAGGACTCTGGGAGTTCTGTTGATGGGCTTGGGGAAAAATCCTTCCCCACAGAAACTTACCTGGTAGCTGCAGGGTATCTGTCTTTCTTTGATGTGGCCGCTTCCAGCCACGCTCAAGAGGTGCATTACTCAAATAACATGGGACTGTGGTGTGGTTTCATGTAGCAAAACTCATAGAGACAAGACTCTCCACGTACTCAGCAGGACATTAGAGGCAGAGTAACTAAGTGTTTGTAATACAACTATGTTAAATTTATAATTGTAATAGCAATTGGGTGGGGGGGAAGTTTTTTTCTTTTATTTTCAGTTAAAAAAAATGATCTGCCACTTACTGCAAAACAAATGTCTCAGTGGCTTCAAGTAAGCTTTGCACCATAGAAAGCCAATTCCCTTTGAGGTCCAAGAACAATATTGAACACTGCCTGGTGCACCTGAGAGCAGACAAGCCAGCAAGGGGACGTAGTGGACCCCAGGGGAAATGAGGAATGACGCTGACTTCAGGAAAACTCCTGTCAAATGTGTCACCATAGATATTGATTCCAACCCCCTAGGAGGTGGCTCACTCTTCTCCCACCTGGGCAAAAGAGATTGCAGTCCTTGCAACTCAAGCAAGCAAGAACATACAGATGCTATCACAAGCCTTGATGGCCCATGAGGGATTGTTCCTGTGGGGCAGGTGGCTTTTGTGGTGATCAGCCATATGTAGGTATCGCTACTGCAAACTGTACGCAAGACCGTCCATAATAAGTATCCTGCTCTGCAGCGGGAAATCATCAGTGTACAGGCATCTGATCAAAACCAGCTGCTGCACAAGCCCAGGAAACCTATATGGGACACCTTGAGGTAGAGATCTGAGCTTGTAACTAGAGTAATCAGCAGCAGCCCCTGATTGTACCCCTTCACTAAATCAAATTGCATTTTATTTTGTAAGTAAGTCTGAAATACCTGTTCCTTCCACTTTCAGTTTTAACTGGAAAATCTTAAACCATCTTCTTATAATACCAGTATTTCATTATTCCAGCAAAAGCACAACAATGTGCATGTAAGTCACTGATTCAAGCTGATAATTACTCACCAAATAGTTCTATTAACATTGAGGGAAATATTCGTGTGTACAACTGCTCACAGATATGACTAAGGTCCCAGAATCCAAACAAAAGTGAGCACCATTATTAAATCTAAAGGAAAATAGAGATCCTAAAATATAGATGTTCTTTTGAGGAGGGACAAATAACAACACTGTGATTACTACATCTGTGTTTATTCATCCCACCAGGCAGCTGCATTGTTTCTGTTAGAAAATAACTTTGCAATAAGGAACTGTTTTGAAGTGAATATGTCCCCACTGTTGGTTTTAAATTATCATTTTTCTGTCCTTTTCATCTTTAAAGAGTTGCAGGAACTGTAACAAGTTATTTGTCATGACGTCCGTCCCAGGCAGAAACAAATAAGATCTGTTATGCGAAGGCTGTGGAGGAAAATTAAATGAACTTGAGGGGTAGGATAAGAAATCTGCCTGACAGTCCCACAGGAGTCAGTACATATTCACTGTCATACAATTTCAGATTTACCACAAGAAAATTACCCCCTTAAAACACGTTCTGTGTGAGGCAGCTTTACTGACATTACAGCAATTAGCTGACAGAGTACTGAGATTGCTCTTTACATGGTTCATCTTTGTTATTGTGTTTTTCACTACTAGACCCACTAATCTGAACTTTTATAGGTTGAATTCACTTACCTGAATCCTATCAGGGATAGGAGGCTTTCTTCCTCATCTGGGCTTTCTCCGGGCAGCGTCCGTTCCCACGCCTCATAACAGTGAAACTCTTCTTTTGTCCCAAAGACACAGATGCTCGTGCCTCTGACGCTGATACACAGCAAAATGATCTGCCAGCACACAAGGGCAGCCTCCCTCTCTCCTTCAGCAGGCAGTCTGGGGTCCTGCAGCATCCTCCTGTGTCAGCTACCGGCTGCAGAGCCACACTGCATTACGTGTCGCGCTGATGGGGTTGGCTACCTACTAAATATACCCCTTGGAGTTACAGCAAAGGCAAACACCATGGCTTTCCTCATAGCTTTCAGCCAATCGAGTGTGTATATAAAATCTGCCCTAATACGTAACCGGTGCTATCCAGTTCATAGTAAATCTTCCCAGAAGTTGGGATAAATAATAATGTGCAAATTAAGAATGCTCCTGTGAAGCATGACACACAATGCTAGAAATAAATGCTGCCTGTTGTTTCAAATTATTCTAAGCACTCCAGCAGATGACTGGCAAGAGAACAGCATGCATAAGTAGTGATAAAAGTAAACAGTCCAGCTTTAAACTAGCAGGCTTGCCTGTGTTCATAGAGCCCTATTGTAATGGGACAAAGAGGGCGCTGGCGATACCAGCTTTCTCGTGATGAATTCAGGGCAGAGTCCAGCATGTCCATTCACTCCAAATGAGCGGATACACAACTAGGACCGCATAGAGCTGCAGACATGAGCCCAGCATGGTCACAAGAATAGATTTTTAACCAAGTAGCTCAAAAGCACACTGGGCTACTTATTTGGTTCTCTACAGGCATCCGTCAGACAGGAGATAAAATTTAAAGTTACAAGAATGAGAAGGAGACACAGGTCTCCTTGTGTCGATTCCACATCAACACATTTTAATTTAAAAAATCATACAAGGAAAGCATGCATCTCTCAGATAAAGAGATTAAACACTCGAGTCCATGTAATATTCAAAATTGGGAGGAATCTCTTTTTTCTTGCTTACCTCTGGAAAATGCACTGCTCTTTCCTCCCCTCAAAGCCTTCAGAGAGCTAAAAAAGAGGTCCTGTTACTTCCAAGTGCTTTTGTTCTTCTGTCCTTCTGTCACATGGCTTGCCTTTTATATTTGCTACACACAAAAGTTAGGGCTGTTGTTTAAGACAGGGAGAGAGAGAGAGGGAATGTCAAATGGAAAAGTGCCATTGCAGTCATATATCAATCAAGGCAGCAGCAGCAGCAGCTCGCTGGCAAATGGGAATTCCACAGAAATGTGAAGCTCTTGTTATCTGAGAAATCACGAAACACCACCAGCCAAGCTCCCCTCTGCTGGGACTTATTATTATTGGCAAGTCAGGAGATAGAAGGAAATGTAGGCGCTTTTTTGTTGTTATTATTGTTTCAGATCTGGAGACACATACACTGTGGTGTGTGTAAGCCAGTGCAATAGAAATCTTGAACAAAATTCCTTCCCAAACAAATGCACTGTGTGCAAGATAAAGCAAATCACTGAGAAGCGAGGTAACAGTGTTATGTGAAGAATCTGAAAGTAACAATTTAAAAAAAAATATTATATCTTCCCTTGGAAAATATCCATAGAAAACCTACTTTTTCCCTGGACTGCTCATTAATCTACTCTTTTTCCAGCAGGTTTTCCCATTTTTTTTTAACTGTGATTGACCTCAGATATCCTTAATTCAAGCTGCGCTGCTTCACTACAATTGGTCCTCTAAATCACCTGACATTCCCAGGCTCTCCAGTTGGGTAAGCAGACAAGCATTTTCTGTATAGATACTTGTCTGCAAATCTGCAGTTCCAATGATTCAACTTGCCCCGAAATTCCTCTCAAATAAACTCAGAAGCTTGATTACAGAAGCAGAGCTATTTAGGATTTCAAACAAACATTATCTTACTACTTTACCCACCTTCCTCTGAAGAATGCCAAGTTTAAAACGGTTATCCATCAAACCCTTTATATAAACATAAAATCATATATGCAAAACTTCCTTGAGGGGCTGAAGACAGACCCCATCCACTGGAAAATCCCACTTGCAACAAGCACATTGCAGCTCTGGATGCACCAAGCTCTCTTTTCCTCTTCCACAGAGAGAATTTTCACTTCCCTCTGAAGGTCTCACTAATCATTCTGCAGCATTATGGGAAGCACAGACCTTAGCCAGTTAATTAAAAAATAGGTGACATAGCTGGCCATTCACAAGCTGGATCTGTTTAGAGGCACTGGCCAGCAGATGGACAGGGTCCTGTGTCGATTGTGTTTGAACTCTAAAGGAAAGTTGGTATTTGATGGATGATGTTATTAGTGAAATGTCTTATGTGGTATAAGATCAAAGAACAGATGGGAATTATGCCTTAAAAATAGAATAATCTAAAAGGGGAACAGCTTGTAGATGAGTAAGCATCATGGAAACAATAAAGGAGACATTCTTTGGCTTGCTTTGTGGCAGAGCCATGTTTGGCTGGTAGGATAAACAAATGATCCACTTTGGACCAAGATTCTCAGGATGTGAGTTTTGCTGCTCATTTTTTTTCCCCTCATATTCAGTGTTTACATTGTTTTGCCTCTTAAATCAATCCCAGGTTTCTCTCACCAACTATAAGTGTACCAGCTCTCTGCCCCGCTTGCTGACTATACCAAAATTGCCTAAGCTAGATGATGGCAGAGATCACCAGCATCTTTGTTTTTCTGTAGCTGCAGGCTCAGTCACCGATGCTCTGGTATTACACTTACCTTAATCAGACAGACTACACATAACAATGTTTTTAAATTTAGCCCATATCCATTTTTAAAATTAAAGCTCTTAGCCCTTCGGTCATTATGCTGCCAGGTTTTCGCTCTTTTTCCACAGCAAGGATCTCACACACTCCAGTTGCTTACACTAAGGATCTGCCATGTGTAAGACAAAGGCCTGGCTAAGTACTCCCTGGATTAAATCCTCTAGGAGACATACTGCTCATGGTCCTTACTGAAAATGATGCTTAAATTTTTTACTGATTCAGTGAAGTAATGCTCAGCAGTTTGCTACCACAGCTACAAATTCCTAATACAGGGAAATCTGCAGATTTGGACTAAAAAGTTTTTCATAAACTAGAAGTGGCTTTCCATTTTTTACCTTCAGCATCAAGACCACGTTTGGCAGTAAATAAGAGTTAATTGTCAGTTAATTTACCTCACAAACTGGTAGCTTATAAACTGACGCTCTCATTTGTGGCCTTCTGAATGAACTTACATGTGATCACAAGCACAAAAGTAGAAGCATCAAACACAGCCTCCCCCCACCTCAAGAACACCACAGCCCATAACTTTTTCATAGCTGTTCATAAATCTTCAACTTCCCTCAACCACTGTGACTTAATCCCACCCATAAAACCAGACATTTTAAAGAAACAAATAAAAGTGGAAAGCACAGGAGCTCAGAGCTCAGTTTTCAAAGACAAGTAGACACCTGAGACGATCTCAGATATTAGATAAGATTTCCAGAAGATCTTAGGTACCCTGCTCCCATCAGTCCTGTTCTGAGTTCCGTTCTAAGTTCCCTTCAGCGGGAGCTTGTCTCACTTAAAATTAGTTTCCTGAAAACTAAATTTAGGCTCTTCCAGCAGCAAATGAAGAGTTTCCATCCTGAATTAACTTCAGTTCAGGCCATTTTCAGAGTGATATCAATAACACTTTTCTTCTGTGAACAACCAAAAGTATTACCCTGGCTCAGTTGGACTAAATCTCTATTTATTTTAAATAGATAAAATCACATGAGACAATTCCCTCCCTCAAAGACTCAGTCTGTAATTTTGAAAAGATGGAGATCCACCTCTTCTCCAAGTTCTACCAGCTTCTTTGGTTCCAAACCCATGAAATGCATTGCAGACCTGCAACCCTAATTCCCAGGTTTTCTTCTTTCACCACTGTATGACCTAAAAGACTCATGTTTGTCCTCAGAAAAGCGTTGTACTACCATTTCCTGCAATTCAATGGGACTGAATAGTTTGCCCAGTTGGAATTATCAAACACTGTGTTGCTTCCTCAGAGCAACAGGATTTGACATCTCCACTGTGCACGTATCAATAAAAATTCTGCAGCAAAATCAATGTTTTGCTTTCATAGGAGGATTGTCCAGTACTGTAATTTCGGAGTCTTCCCCAGGCAATTTTTACGTTCTAAGACAGTGGGTAACCAACTTCCATATCATCAAATATATCTGCCGGAACAGGCACTACTTGGCATCTGTGTATTTTGTATCAGTTTAATAATCAAAGTAAGTATTAGGTAAATAATATTTCAAATAAATAAAATAACATGACCAGATACATCATTGCAGGACCAGGTGGCACAAAATCCTGTTTAGGCACTTCATGGCTTTCATCTTTTCTGTCAAGCTGTGGTGCATTTGTTTAGATTCATTGTGAAAGGATGTTTAAATACCTAAACACATATAATCTTCTGTAACCTAAATGGGCCTCTTCTTTTAGTGTTTATATGTATCCACAAAGGTGTGTTGTTAAGACAAAGTTTCTGGAAATGTTTATTCAATGCCTTACACATACGTCATCATTACAGCAAGGCTCTTTTCATCTAGGGAATAAGGCTGCTATGGAGAAAACTGTGAAAACTGGGTCTGAACTATTTGCTTATTCATTTTGCCACAGAAGTCAGAAAGACATATTGCCTATGGGCTATACTCAGACTTTAGAGTGACTTGAAAATGTGGCTGCAGCAGGATCAGAAGTTGGTTTCCCCCTCACTCCTTTAGCAATAAGTGGGAGCCAGTCTTGTCAGGCTCCCCTGCCGTGTGCTGCCTACAAGGTTCAAATGACATTGGAGTTTTGGTGCTTAAAAAAGACAAGCTTGAGAGCCTGAGTAGAAAAACAGTATGCCAAGGAGAGATCTTGGACCAACAGTTGTTCAGACAGGCCTGTGGGAGAGGGGTGGGAAGCAGTCAGATGAGAGGTTTGCATGTGTGATCCAAGTGCATGAAGTTGCTGCTCTGCCCTCCTAATGAGAGTCACTGCCGGCTTGCAGTCACACTCGGGCTCCCCTGCTCTCACCACGGAGCTGTGATGTGGTTGTGCCAGACAAGTGAAGAAGCCAGCATTCCCACACATTTTTAAGCCTATGTCCCTCATCGTTACCTACTCAGATTTTGCCTCTACATTACCTCCAGCTCCCTGATACCTGCATCTCTTGATGATACGTAGTGCTTCGCCTTACCTTCTCTCCCTTACACAAGATTTTTAACTGCTTTTAAAGGCCCTGTAAGGCTGCTGTCTGAGCAAGGGGCAGTATGTCCTTACTGGATAGCAGGCATATGTTCATTATCCAGCAAATGTTCATCACACAACACGTTGCAGCTCCTCACCTCCTCAGGCTGCCAAACTGTGGGTTCCTCTGTGTTCTTCTGCAGAACAGCAACAAGATGCAACACATCTGCCTAAGCACCACAGCTCCTTACATGCCCAAAAGCTGGTCTAGAAACATAGTTTTCTCTGAGACCTTTACTCTGCTGTTAAAATTGGTTGAAATTGGACAGCTGGTTAAAATGTTGATGGGTGAGACCAATATGAGGGCAGGCAGACAAAAAGGCAATTCAACCCTATGAGAAAATCATCAGTGAGGGAGTAAAGATGTCTTTATTCTGCCTTCAGACTGCTGGAAGGTCAAGGCTTTTTCTCCTAGAAAAGACTGTGCCACCATGATCCCTATTGCTGTCACCTTTGGAGGGGCTGGCTGCGCTGCTCTGATCTCCTTTGCCGCTATATATCTAACGGAGAAAGGAAAGCTGCCATATTTCTATGAACCTCAGCAATCTGGATCAACACATGCTTGTGGGATTTATCTGCCCTTCCTGAAGTCAGATAGCTCGTTCCCATCTAGTCTCCTCCTATTATCAGTAGGAACCACAAATAGGTACTGCCCAAAGAGTTGTTCACTTGCTGATGATAAGATGAGGTAAAACTCTCTTTTTGCAGTACCTCTTTATCTCTATTAATAACAAAGAGAGCCAAGAATGTCTAGTTCATATTTAGTCATCCAGCTGTGGGATGTGTTGGTTAGGGTAGATAAATTCCACTTTTAAGGTTGTTTCAAATTATCTTATAAGCATCTGCGGTAGATATATAACATACCAACATCCATAGTTCTATGCAGGTCAATGCTAAATATCTTGATTTTTTTGCCAAAGTTGCAGGGAAAGTTTTGTGTCAAACAGTGTGGGATAATGACACCTGATGTGCAGAGTGTAGTTTGCAGTGTATTTCTTCCACCCAGTGGAAGCAGGAGTGTCCCTGTAAAGACTTGTAGTCTGTCAAATGCTCACCCAAGTATTAAGAAGTAATTATGATCTGTCTTACAGAATCCCCAAGCCACATCTAAAAGCAGGCTGTGTTAACCCCTCTTTCTTGTAGAAAAGAGTTATAATCGTGCCCCCAGGGTTTCCATTGTGGAGTTTGGAACCTTGGGATACAGCCTACATGTGCTGTCTCTAGCAATTTCTCCCATGCTTCTCCGGCATTTGCATTGCCACCTCCCCATGTGGGCAATGTATGGTGCACCCCAAATGCCAAAGTTGGTGTGTCTACCCCACCATCCCAAAACACAATAACATTTCTGCCATTTCCTGTCCCTTGTGTTCTTCAAGAGGTCAGAGTTTGTCAGAAAGTCCTAAACAGCATCCAGCAGCACACTGGCAGTTTTGCCTGAGTACCAACTGGAGGTTAATGTTTCTAAGTGTGGTTTTAAGTAGCTTTCCTCAGCCAGGGTCAGATCCCTTGTAGCTCGCACATAGCTGAGTGTCAGACTGTAGCTTCTTTTCTAGGACAGTCTACATGAGAGAAAGAAAACACTAACCAAGAAGGCAGGAGTATCTCCACTCAATTGAGAAGGGCATCGTTGCCTTCCTCTGTATAACATCAAATTAGGTCTGTGATTTGAACAGTATCTCCATAATGACAAAAGCCTTCCCATAAATTCACTTAGCGCAAGATACAGCCAGATACTAATAATGGCAACCTTATTTTGTTTCGTATTCCTGCCAATACACACATGATGTGATTTCCTTGCAGTAAAAATGCAATAAGCAAAGTGAAGGAGAAGTATTTATACGCACTTTACTAGAAAAAATTAAAGCCAATTAATCTGTCTACCACCCAGGCTTCTGTGGTCACTCCCTGTGCAAAATATCATGTTTAAAGAGGAAACACTAAACGAAAGGCAGTCTCAGCTAAACAATTTGGGTTAAAACTGCAGGGCAGTTTGCTGTATGTGAAGTTGCTGAGAAGAAATGCTATTTAGAGCAGGAAATTGGTGATTCATAATTGACATTAACTCCAGTTACCCTCCAATGTGCATGCTGTACTTCATGTGAAATTATGATAAGCAAAGAAAGGCCATCCCCTTGAGCAAGTTCAAGTTAATGTTTAGGAAACCATTTAAGCTATTATTAGGACAAAAGTCATTATGGTGGAATGGTCAGATGCTGAGACTGCACCCTGAGCTGTAAAACCTGTGCATTTTAATACCTCTTTGCAGGTAGCTCTTCAGACATATGGTCATTTTGGCCAATTCACTAAAATCTCAGCTTCACAAATGTCCCCAGTCAAAACCCCCACCTACTTAACAGGGCCAGAAACAAATCCATTTTTGGCAGTCCCTGTAGACAGCTTCGTAATTGAACCCAAATCCATGCTAGTCTACTTTTACACACACATAAGTCCCTTTGAACCCAGATGAACTCCTGGAGCCCCAGCAACCGGAGGGAGAAGAGCCACAAGGACATGTCCACACACAGCATGCATAATATATGCTTATGCTGGCAGGTGCCAAAGTCACAGAAGGTAGCTTGCTGCAATTCAGGCCAGAGAAGGAGATAGCCCAGGGGCTGGATCCTCACCTAATGGGAGCCGGCAATGCTGTGGTTTTTGTGCAACCTCTGACCCTGCACTAGGTGCAAATTTGCTGCCACCACTACCTGATCCTTGACAGCTGGATGCTTTGCCTTCTGGTCCCCACAGCAGAGTAGGAGCTCATTGAAATTCCTTAGAGTACTGCAGGTTATTCAGTCCAAATGAACTTATGAAGTTAATTATTCCACCATACTATAAGTCTAGAATAAGAAACTACATAGATCTTGTTATGCATATTGACGTACATGAAATTTTGGCACATGGTGTAATTTTTTTTATGGAGTTGTGGGGTTTTTTCAAGTAAAAGTAAGAACTTCTTTCTGGTATAGAATATACCTCAAACTGCAAGTCTAAATCAGAGGCAAACTTGATGTACAGAATCAGAGTAAAGACTCATATGGTCATAAATTTAAGCACCTTTGAGCCTGAGAAAAGCACTTTAAACCACTGCCTCATTGCTGCCTTTAGAAAGGACTGATTTGGGTTCCTCCCTACAAGAAAACATGCTCTGCTGTCCTGATGCTGTGCAGGACCAAGGACCTCATATGTAAATCCAGCCACTATCTGTGACTGGTCTGATTCCTGGAGCCTGTGGACCGCAGGGGAACCTCAGGACACAGAGGAGTAAGATATCACAGAAAGTCAAAGGATTTACTGTAAGTCCTGTACTTCACCTAAAAGCTAAAAAAATACATAAGTTGTTTTCAAATAGAGGTTACAAAAAGGAAAGTTTACCCTCATGCTGCAGAACCAAAGCTACAGCTTTGGGAGGGCACACTGGCAAGAGCCTCCCTGCAATTGCTGCCTGGGGCAGAGCCTGGAGGCTACTGCAGGAAGTAGAATTTATGCTGGAGAAAGGAATCAGGATTTGCCAAGCAACAAAGTGAACCAGAACGGACTGGGGCTGATGGGCAGAGACTCTGAAAAGAGCCCTAGAGCAGAAGGACAAGCCAAGTCTGCTGTGCTGGGAGACACTGAAAGACCACATATGATGCACATGCCTTGGCTCGCACGGCTACACCCAGCATCTGGGAAAAGATGTAAGAATCACAACAGATTGCATTGCCTGAGAAAGAATCAGCGTGAACCTACGGTGCACAGCACGGGTGAGGAGGACGGTGATGGCACCATTAGAGGAAAGGGGTATATTCAAAGGATCCATGAAAAATGCTGTGGCAGAAGATAAAAGGAGAACCAGACCATAGGCAAATGGCAATAATCAATTGTCAGCTGGACAGAGCTGCACGGGCTGATAAGGTGTCTGACAGGGTTACGAGCACTGAAAGAAATGCTGCAGAAAGCATAAGGTAGGAAAAGAAAGGGCTCAGAAGGGCTATTCCCCACTGAAGTAGAGAAAAGCATGTGCAAATGGAAGAGTTCACTACAGTGTCAGGGATTTTAAAAATGTCACATCCTTGATCTCACCCACAGGGCGAATGGACTGGATTCAAAACAATAGTGGAAAAAAGTTGACAGACTCCGGGGAGGAGAGATGGCCTCTGCAAACTGCAGAACAGAGCACAAAAGTACCTCATTCTCCCCATCCCTGCTCCATGGGGGTGCCTGGAGCCTCTTGCCAAGGGGAGGGCTGCAAGTACACTGTTTTGGGAATCAGAGAGATTCCAGGGAGAAACTCTGCCCTGGAGGGACTCTGCCTCCATCTAAAGCCTTCTAAAGCTGCTTATCACATGTTTAGATAGCATGGCAGGAGAAATCCCTGTCCTTTCTTCATCCAAATCTCTTCTCTGCTGATACCAACAGTGAATTGCAACGTTCGGATCTCACGCAGGAGTGAAAAGTCATGGTGACAACCAGTTCAGAAAGTGCTGTAGTGCCAGAGCCCTTGGGCAGGAGGGTTTCACCACCATGGCAGAGCAGCAGAGACAACAGCCCTGGCTGTGGAGGGCTCCAAACTACAAGGCTGCCTCCAGGACCAGTCTGCACTGGAGGCTTGGCTGCTCTTCACTGCCAGTGTCCACTGCTGGCCACTGTTGGAGATGTGACGATGGCCAGGTAGATCTCTGCCTGGTGCAGTGCAGCCATGCTTAGAGTTTCATGATTGATGTGGTACCGTACATTATAGCATGGCAGAGTGGCACAATAGTTTACTGAATTACGTGAATCAAATTATTAACGTTATGGGTTTGCTTCTTCAGAACAGAACTTCTCAAAGTTATTAAAATCAAGACTCCTGATATTATGGGGTTTTTTTTTTATTTTGTTTGCATGGGGATTCAGGTTGTGGCTTTTTTTTCTGAGATTGTTACATTTTCACAGAACATTTTGTTTGAATTATGCTATAATTTCTGGAGAAAATGATACTGCTAGAAAAATGAAATTATATGTTCTAGAGCTTAGTAATAGTAAAATTACAATTCAGATTCTCTGTAGTTGTAAATCAAATACATTTATTTCGATGTCCTGTTTATAGAGCTCGAGAGGCCTTTTTTATCTATCCATTTTGTAATGGACTGTAGAACACCTTTGTACAGCACAGCAGTCTCAGGCTGCTCATAATACTCAAGCATTGATGTCTCTATATAAGCAGTTTCTTTAATTACCATTGCCAATTCTGATTTTCCAGGTGAAGGCAGCCACTTTGTCAAAAAGCTGAAATCATTTATCACCTGTCATGAAGGAGAGAGTTTGTTGGCGTCCTCTGGTGCAGAGGCACATGCTTTGATCCCAAATTATTCTATCTATAGTATAATAATACAAACCACCACTTGCTATGAAGTTTGGAATGCTATATAAAATTTGATTTATGTACATTACCAGCTTGTCTGACATAGGAGCATCACAGAAAAGAACAAGAAACAAAAAAAAATATTTGTAACTGTTTTGTGGCAGGCATAAATATATCTAATTTATGACAGAGAGCTAATAAGATAGTTTCTCTTCCAAATAAACAACTCCTCCCAGGAGCTGTGCAGTGATTTCATTTTTATGGCCTTAAATGAAAAGGTTGTCTGTAGTCGACAAGTCAACATAATGTTACCAAATAAAAAAATACAAAGACCAGAAAATCTGATAAACCTGTCTGGTAATCCTGATGTTTACAAAGGAACAGAAATCTGAAAATAAAAAGCAAACCCACCAGTCAATAGCTAATTCATTTGCAGATCTTCAGCTGGCAAAACTCCATTGGCAACAATACACGACCACCGCCCCCAGATGCGCAGGAAGGGGCAGGAGCATCATCTGGAGAAATAAGATCTGGTGCTCACCAGCACACATCACCATGTCCAAGTCCCTGTGATGCTCCAGAGTTGCCTTGCAACTGGTGGTGTGTCCCAAAAGCAAACCAAAATCCTGCTGTTCGTCAGCAGTTTTTAGATGGACAAGTGCATTTTGAAAAAAAGGGACAGAGTTAAAAAAGTAATTGGTGCTGGAGGAAGCCAGTGAAACAGGCTTGGGTTTGGGGTCCGTGGTGGCAGGGACAGGGCATTCACAGCACCACTTCACACCCGCTGTTCTGTATTGGTCCAGGCACAACCCCTTATGGCATCCAGAGAATCAGGATCTGCACTTCTACTCTTTTATATACACACTGATTCTGCAGGACAGTGTTTTTCAGGCATTGACTGAAGACACATTAAATGCAGTACCTTGAAGTATTCCCTTGTCCTCCCTGCTGTGTCCCTCAAACTATTTGGCTCTGTATCTAGGGTTAGAGGGTAAAGGTCCATGATAAATAACAAATCCCTACTTGGCATCATTGCTCAAAGGTAAGACACAGCAGGGTCTCGTGAATCTCATTTGGAACCTTTCATTCTTGACTTCAACTCATGCAAAAGTGGGGGCATGAATAACTCCTTCAGCCTTTGTGTGAGAAAGCCTGGCTGAAGCATGGTCTGGTGTCATGCTTCACCCCTATGAAGGCATGGGGTTCTGGCAGGGTCAGTTCAGAGCATTGCTCCCCCAAAATCTGCCTCCCAGCTTCAGTCTTCATTCCCTGGTGCCCTCCCCTGGGACACGCAGTGGGGCACTACCACCTGCAAAGTGATGAGACAATTTTGGTATCCAGGAACCGAAACCATGTGTGGGAAAGGAGAATGCAAGGACATGGTTGCAGCAGCTCTGACTTGTGTCAGGAAGCAACGGGCTTTCTCAGCAGGGCACTTGTCCCACAGCCCAGAAAGGCACATGGGGAAGGGGCCTATGCTTCTTCGCAATGTGAGTTTGGGATGCCTACGCTGCCCAGCCACCTGCCACGCACCAAACACCAGGGACCAGAAAGTGGCTGCCTTCAAAGAGGGTATAGGATCTTGCCATTTTCAAACAGCAAGTCATTTATATATAGGTCTGGAAAGGTGAGTGCATGGCTGGAAGCTTTTGAGAGTCATTGTGTGACTTTTTTAAAATTTGGTCCATCGGTGCTGTCGTATCACTTCTTTTCCAAAACAAGCTAGAGCCTTTAGATCGAATCAAAGATCACTCTTTTTTCTCCTTTGCAACATAACTGCAGAGGCTGCACCCACAGATCAATCCAAAGTACAGTTCTCATTTAGATTCAAGTACAGTGCCAGTAACTGTTAGCAAGGGTTACTCAACCCTGCAAAGTCTACTTTATTTCTTGTTTGTTTTCCAAGTGAAGACTATGTTTCAGACCTTTTTTTGATGGGAAAAAAACAATCAATCTATTGCTCCTTTTTCATTTTTTCCCCATCTCAGTAGTGAAACCCAGCCTTAATGCAGTGATCTTAGAGAAAGTCAAAGTGATTTTTTTTCATGTTAAGAGTTTTCCCAGACACTAAGTATGTGTAATAAGTGTAATGTTCCATTTTCTGTTATGTCCTTATAGTTTAAGTTATCCAAATACTGTTTGGCAAATTTGCTCACAAGAAAAAAAATTCCAAGCTGGTGTATTTCCTTTGCCCATTCCTAGTTTTCTATTAAATTTTGAAGTTTGTCATTAGAACTTTCTAGTACAGGAACAAAAATGATTCAACTTATTGCTGGGTTGGAGAGGAAAGTGTTTGGTGGGAAAAAGGCAGGGAAATAGTAAGAGCAAGCAAGGTAAAAAGGCTTGTATTTACTGAACCTCTAACGTTCAAGTGTCCAACCTATAACTGGTATTGCCAGCCAAACTCAATATTTCTACATTTTCTTTTGACATTTTAAGATTAAGTGAACCATGTTTACGTGCGATAGTACCAGCAGACGCTCGACTCTGGTCTCTCCCCACCTCTTCAGGACTTGTCACCAAAGCGATACCATGGAAACCGCACCATGGTGATGGCAGGGAATATGTGCCTGTACAAGAGACCACAGCTATTAACTAATCCCTTGATTTAAGGGAGCATTGACATACTCTCCAACTCTGCTTCCCTTCTCTACTGACTGGTTGCTACAGGTCTGCATGCATGAGTAAACCTTTCTGGTAGACATGTGCTTATTATCTCCAGATGTGTATTTTATTTGCCCCCTAAAATTTTAGTAAGGATGCAATTAAGGGTACCAGTTAATGGCAGCTTTTTGTTCTATAAAGTAAACATGAATAAATTGACTGTAACTACCAAGACCATAGTGCTTTATTGAGGTGTGATTAGAAAAACAATGAAAGTCCACTTTCTAAAGGTTTCTGAAATGCATCTGAGATTGGCTTGCAACAGCAGTATATTGACATTGCCTTTATTTATTTTTTACCATTTGATCCTGCTCCTCATGGCTCTAAGTTCACTTCAGGAACTTAGCTTGATGGTAGGTGAAAAGAATCTCAAGGCTTTGTTTTTCCTGAGGATTCCCATCCTATATGGCAAATGAAAACAGATAGATGCCAGACGTGGATGGAGGAAGGAGCAGAAAGGAGGCAGGGATGGAGGGAGAAAGGAAGAAAGAAAGGAAGAAAGAGAACGAAAGAATGAAAAGGAAGGAAGGGAGGAATGGAAAGAATGAAAGTAAGAAAAGATATGGTAAGCTTTTTTATAACCTTGATTTAACATTCAGTCTGAGCCAAACCTGTTTTATAGAATACGTTTCCTTGGGGTCTTATAATGCAACTACTACAGAGAAACCAGCATGATCTGACACAGCATGAACTATCCAGCAGCCTGCTAAAAATACGAATAGCTCACAATGACAGGAGAATCAAACTGTAACTGCCTGGAATGTGAGATTATAAAATATCACGATCCATATTGAAATTCAATATATCTGTTGAAGATGTCAGCAAAAGCACACAGAACATTGTGAAATAGTCAGTGCATTCCCTGCAGCTGCTAACAGGGCCCTTTGGACAAGGCAAGAAGTTGCAAGTTTAAAATAAAAATAAGCAAGAAAAAAAAGGGGCTTCTGATATCAATCCAAAGCATTCAGAATTAGAAAATGTAATGGGAAGCAAGTACTGAAAAGCCAGCCTTGGAGGGCTCAACAAAGGCAACTGTAGCCTATAACACTGATGTTTCAAAGGCAAAAGGCATGTTATACTTACCCAGGGGGTTCTTCAGAAGGTAGTTTTCTGTGAGGCAATGCCCTTTCAAAGTCTGTCCTGCCTAGGGATTGCCGTATTTAAAGGGATTTGCTGTCAGAAACCCTCAGATTAGGTGATTCTACATGTACCAAGTTAAATATCAAAGAAAGGACTAGTCAGCCTGCTAGGTTAGCTACTAGGGTTAGTAAAGGTAAGTAATAGCACTAAAGTATCCCTATTCAGGTAAGCAGTTAAGCAAATGTTTAGGCTGAGCACATGACTTAAGAATTAACTCGTATACAGAGCCCAGATTAACGAAATTCAACTGCTATTCATCCTGCCACACAAAAGCATCCTCCATAGCATAAATATGAGAGCAAATGAGATAAAAGGAAAGATGAAATAAGAAAAGAGGTGTTACTTGCCTGTGCTATGCATTTTGTCTTTTTTATGGAGCCATTTGTAACCATTCCTAAGCATGGTTTATATTAAGACTGGATCACAAATGACACCTACCGTGCAGCTGCTTACATCTGGCTCACAGGTGTTTGCCAGGAGCAGATGGATGCCTTAGAGGGACCTTTCAGGTCTCAGATGCAGAGCCAGAGAGAAGGAAAGGGAGAGGGGCTTTACTGCTCCCTGTCTCTGTAACCTCCCTATTAAGCCTTCTGTTAAGAAATACAAGTCAACTTGAACAGAAGAACTGATTGAAAAACTCTCCTGATTTTCCTTTAGGGTAGTGTGAAGTGCAGTAGTGAATACAAGTAAGAGTTCAGGACAACTTAACTAGGAAAAAACAGAGTATTAACAGCACTGCATGGCAATTCAGGTAAAGCCTGCAGCAACAGGAACTCAAGGCACAGCCTTTTGCTGCATTGGGATAGCGTAGCCCATTGTCCTGATAGTGTGTTGTGCCCCAAGGTCCAGAAATGGGTGAGTTAGACTAAAAGGCTGTCAAATACTCCCAAGTGGATGGTGGGGTAGCTAGTACACAGACCAAGGAACCTTCCACGTAGGCATTAAAACCTCTCCTGTATGATGAAGAGTTCAGCAATTCAGTTCCACGCAGACTGAGCAGCCAGCCCCGTTTCTGAAAGTTTGTTCACCATCGTCTGCTCAGAGACCATATGCTAAGTCTACCCTCGGCAAACCTATCCAAACCTACCTGAGCAGCAGGACTTCTGCCCACCTGATTGTGTATCACATGAGAACTCGAGACCAGTGGCTGCAAGGAGCATGCCTCTTCTTCCCAGCATTCTCCCACCCATCGTAACAGGAGAGAGAGGAAAGATATAGGGCAGGAGGATGCAGGAGGCAGGACAAGAGTAATGAGCAGGAATTCACTCCTTGTTCTACCAGCCTGGCACATTCAGAGCCAAGGACACCAGCACTTTGGCAGGGAAGTTTTGTTCAGGAGGAACAATGCAACAGACATGGGTGTAACAAAGAGACCTTTGTGAACATGACTGGCCTGTAGCACAAGATAAGGGCTTCTTTTCAGGCTAGTTGCCTGGAATACTGAAGGAGGACAAACAGCTTCCCAAGTCAGGGCAACATGACTGAAAATCCCAGTATATCCTCCTACCTCCCAGCCTGTTCAACTCCTCAGCCATGCAGCATCCTCTTCCTCCGTGGGAGAATTTGAGCTAAAAAGAAGGGGGATGCGGGGGGTCAGGAAGCAGGCGGAACAGGCAGCTCTTTGCATGCGTGCACACGTAGCACTGGCAGACGGAGCCTGGCTGCTGGCGGAGTCTGGTCAGCTGCCTGGCTGGAGAGTTTGGGAAGCATTGCAGCACACAAAGGTTGCACTGAGACAACAATCCTGAATTCAGGGCTTTTGCTCTCCTTAGCCAACACCACACACAAAAAACCCCTCATCTTTGGCAGATAAACTGCTTCCAGCTTTCCTGAAGAATTATCACAAGGCAGAGAAATTATCCTCAACCTCTTCTCACACAGAAAGCTGAGGATTTTTTCCGTGGGCTGGGTAACATGAAGCACCCCAAATTAGCACCATTTATGCTACCACAGCTGAGCACTGCCTGCCCAACATCCCCAATGTGAGTGCCCTGCAACCTCTCTTAAGAACCTGTAAAATAAAGAAACACCATCAAACTCATTCATTTGATCCCGGTCTGCACCTGTTTGGTGTTTTTTTTTTCAATATATTCAGGCCATAAGTGCACAATTTAACCCAAAAGATACGAACGTCTTTATAAAATCTTCATAGAAGATTTTTCTCCTAAATAACTATGCCACCAAGCCTATACTTTAGTCACCAATCAGAAATCACATGTTCACCATCTGGACTGGAAGCCTGTACTTTGTTTTCAATTCTCATCACAATTTCAGTAGTCAGCAACACCATCAAGCTGTCTTTGAGATATTCTTACACATTAGTTTCATGGGCACTAGAAGTGACATTAGAGAAGTGACACACTAAATCTTCCATGCACATGTACACCTGCAGATCAACACATGTATCTCCACTGAACCTGAACCATTTAAAACACATTATGTTTCTGTGCCTTAGAAAGGACTCTCAGGGACCACAAGTGACTCAGAGGAGAGTGATGATGGCACTTACTTGTTTTACTTATCAAAAAAATAACAAAACTTCTCTCAACAGTGAATGAGGATCCAGAAGCTTACTTCAACACAAAGAACCCAAACCAACCATCTGACTCTACCCATCATTTTTCACAAACTAAGCTCTAATGTGATCCACATGGAAAATCAACAGCCAACCACAACCAGGGTTAGAAGACCATATGTTTTGAAAGAAATTTCCCCTGGCATCAAACTTCCTAGCTTTTAAATAATTCCCCACTCTCAACAAACTCATAATAAGAAGCAAAACAATCTGAAACCACCCTTGACAAATGAACAGCAGCAAGCAGACAAAGAATCCATAAGCCTGTCTCTGCAGCCTCTCCCATGACTGCCCTCTAAGCAGCCCAACTGCAGTCCAGACAGCTTCCACACATTCACAGTGAAATATGACACACTCTACACCCATACACTACAGGACTCAAGGAAACTATGCAGTTGGACAACACTTATGCGCTGGAGTGAATTCTGCTGGACAATTAATAAAGGACCATAGCATCCAGTTACCACGTAGAGAATATTTTTCACTAAACATTCCCTCTGACCTGTCAGAGGGTCTTCCTGAAGGGTGGCTTCTGATACAAATCCAAAAGACAACCCTGGAAAGGAAGATGTATAACTCTACTGCAGTAAAAAAAAATGTTAAGGAATCAACAAAGTCCATGTCTTTAAGGAATACTTTGATCTTCCTACTGTCTAGCCAAATGATGCACGTTCCACATGGGCTGCCCGCCAACCTGCTTCCCCTCTGCTTCACTCTGAAGGAATAAATGTGTTATTACGTTCCCCTTGCTAAACCCCTATCTTGACCCCAAAGCCCTTTTTCTTTCAAGTTGTCTGGTCAGCTAACACAACTGCATTGAACAAAGAGTTATTGTTTCTAACCTGTGTTTTGTCTGGAAGATGCTGCTGCTGCTTTCTGAGTCCCAAGGAAAGAGCTGTGTGTCTATCAGTTTGCCTGTTTGGGCTTTTTTCCAAATACCAGGTGGTCTAACGCAAGATATCATGTCTAGCCATGATCCCGGGGAAACACATGTTATTGCACTAACCTTGCAGACACTTGGGCCCTTCGCCCCACAAAAGGGTATCCAGGGCTGCTGTGGGAAGAACGCGCTCTGCGTGTGCTGCAGACCTGTTTTGTTAGGCTGTAAGGAGCAGAGCTCAGATGCTTCTCATGCCCACAAGCCTGTGCTCAGTGAGAAATGGAAAATACACTTAAATCAGATAGATACGGCTAGACATCCTACCCCCAAAAAATCTGTAAGGGAAAGTAAACAGTGAAAGTTCCTGCTCCCCACCTTGGTTCACAGGGAAAGTCTACCCTCTCCAGGAGGCTTGGCTGCACTGGCTGTGCCTGATGGTGCTCATGGAGGTGCTTGCTCTCCCCACCACGCCTATCCCAGTATCGATGCTTCTTATGGAACACCCGTCTCTGTCCACTCAACGGACCAGCCACAGACCGGAGCCTGCTCGAGGAGCGTTGCAACTCTGTGTGGCCAAAGCTAGGGGTCCCTTCAGTGCAGTTTAGGCTGCAGAAACAGCTTTCCTGAAATACAAGAGACCCAGTTCTCTAGTTCTCTAGGATTAAGTAAAACAAATGTTATCTAGTTTCCTATTTGTTTTCCTGTTTGCATATATATACACCCAACTCTAGTCCTGTTTAATGCTTAGACCTGCCAACTGCTCCTGTTTATTAGAGAGTCTCTCAGTTTTACAGGGTCACACTTCACTTTTCAAGAGTCTTTATAGGATGCTTACATCTGCCCTCCTTAAACTCAAAAATACCATATATAGTGTCACAGTTTCCTATAGATGCACTTCAGAGACCACCTTGCCTTGCAAAGAAGTAACTTTGAAGAGAAAAAAGGTCATACCTGAAGAATAACTCCTGCGAGGCTTCCTTGGGTGTGCTAGTGAGATAAAGGCATCCAATAATTTTTTTGTGGGACCTAGGTGAACTGTCCTCTTAATTATTCAATTCATGTTTTCTTGGAGCATATTTTCTTCTCAGTCATAATAGCACAGCTTCATCAGACATTGCTTTTTAAGTCACTTCTTCATTTCCAAGCTACTGATTCACAAGGTGGTCCAAATTTTCCAGCAATTCTCACTGATGCTGCCAGTGGCATCTGTAGAAAGTTGCTACCCCAGAGTTCAGCCTGTGACCTTTAGCGAGCCCAACAGTACTGATTTTTAGTGGATCATGTTCTTCCTCTTCTCCCACTCAAAATTTGCACCCATGACACTTCCTCGGCTTCTGCATATGTGAAAACTCCTGTTGGCTTTGAGGGAAGAGACCAGCTCTTGCAGTTAGAGAGACGAGGACTTGCAACGTGCCTTCAATGTCAGCCTCTTTTCCCATGCTGTAAGGGAATCATAAGGAGTTTGTGGCCTGAAAATGAGGGGTCTTCCTCTTCAGTCTTGTCAGGAGAAAACACTGAGCAGATGGTGCTACATCCAACAGATTTCTCCCTACAGCCAAAAACAAAGATAAGTTTTAAGCTTGAAGGGAACAGTGCATCCAGAAGAACAACGTAGAATTAAATCTGTCCAACTTTTCCTAGACAAGAGCAAGCTCATAACTGTCCTCAGTGGTGTAACTCCTCTCACATGCGCAACTGGTTTGGATAACTGGGTACTTGATGCTCTCTTGGTTTATGCCAAGAGGTTTGGCTTAGAAACTGCATATTATTGTAAAAATCACAGGCAGCTTTTGAAAACAGCTGTGGATAGGTTACTTACCTTTGTTATTTCTGAGAAGGATTCAGAGGCAGCTCCTCTGCAACCACTTAAAGTTTCAAGGTGGCTGCACCATGCAGGCAAGCAGACAAATTTGCACACCACAGCTTGTAGAAAAGCTCCCCAGATCCTTTTTGCACAGGTGGTTTTTGACAGTGCTTGGGGAAGAACATGGTACATAACGCTGAATGAAATAGTGTGGTATTGTTTCCCATGGAAGAAGAAGGTGGGGAGTCATACACTTCTGATGTTTTCAGGCTGGAGTTGTAGCTACAGTTCCTTATTGCCCGGACCACTTACTCATGCAAAAATAAGTAGAATGTCACTTTTTGAATATTTATAAACTCTGGATGCAAGGATCCAGATGAGAACTATGTGGGGGGTCCTGCAAATAGGAGACCTAATGAGTGTGCAAAAGCATTTGTTGGCCCCATCACCAAGCTGGCAATTTTGCCAGCAGTCCCAGCAACAGTGCTTCAGGGTAGATGATTTAAAAAAATGGTCCCAAACGTTTCAGTTGCACCTGCAGTGTGGCATGTCCCAAAACAGTGCAGGTGCAAGTGAGTGAGACCATTTGAATTTCTCTTTACCTGCCTTGCATTAGATTCAGGAGGGGGAGGCAGCTCTCAGAGGTGTTCATGGCAGTTGCAGAGCACAAGCAATCCTCAGGGTAAGAGCAGAGCTTTTCCTCCCCATACCTTCCACTTCCTCCACTAGGATGTCTTCATTTCTGGGTGCTGCATGTCCAGATCAGTGCAGAGGAGGGGACAAAACCCTTCCCTGATAAAAGAAAAGCTTGCTTAATGAGCCTTGAGTAGAAAATTTATACCTGCCAGGGCTGCAAGGTGGAATAAAAGAAAAGGAAAATAAAAAAGGTGACATCTAGTGGATCTTGAGGGCTGTCACCGCAGCAACAGAAAGTCACCACAGCCATGAGGGACAATTTCAGCCTAACGACACATTGGAGGTCAGGCCAGGCACAATCACTGCTCTTTGGCCACACACTGAGAAAAGGAAGGGTACCAGTTCCTGACAAACAAGCTGTGGGCCAGGCACCAGCCACCCAGTTTCTGAGCACTGAGAAGGGAGAAATTCTGCTCCTCAGAGTAAGGCTGGTCCCAGGTGTGTGAGTCGGTTACTGTCCACAGAAAGATTTAATCCTTCCAGGGTTGCTCTTGCAGAGAGTCATGGAGACAGCAAGTGTGCCCATGCAAGTACCAATACCCAACAGAGTGACAAATTCTGGCTGTGCAAGCATTTTTATCAGTCTGCCATCAAGTGCCTTTGCACAGTAACTTCAGAGCAGATAGCCGTCTATTTAATACCTTGCACTATGGTGCCAAATCAAAGACACAACAACAATTGTACTACCCCCAGACATTTAGAGAAAGGCACTCTACCACATTTCACATGGTGGTGGTGTGCTTTCCATAACTCTTATGCAAGAGTGCGGGCAATACTGCCCAAAAGTACTTTTCATCTTTCCTTATTCTGAAAGCTATGCATCATCTTTACAAAAAATTCAAGAGCTGGCTTGTGTAGTGCTGCCAATTTGTTTTTCCTCTGCAGCCAAATGCAACTGATGCTAAACTTCAAATGTTAATTTTAAAGTCTGTTTCCCCCCCCCTCATTTGTTTGTTTGTTTCTTGGATGTATATGGGTGTGCTTTGATTGTCTTACTTCTTTTGTCCATCCACAGACCACCCATCTGCTGCCCTACAGACCAGTTCAATGTGTGTATTACAGGCTGAAAAGCACTTTACTTTCCAGCACTTTCCATGCTAAGCTACAGCTTTGTATTGAGAAAGAGTAACTGTAAAATCCTAAGAAGCTACCTAGCAGAACACCTCTAAGTGGTTATAAAGTAAAAGGACAAAAATGAGGGGCAAAAGAATGTTTTAGAGAAAAGTCTTTTTCTCAAATTATGCACTTTTTATAGCAACTTTGTACATGCAGGAGAGGACTGATGCATCCTCAGAAGACTGTGCTGTGTTTTACTAGAAGTATGGAACGAAATGCACAAGAAACAAGGAAAAATTATTGCTGGTGAGTTTGCTGGGTCCTGCTAAGGCATACGAGCCTCACAGTAGCTACAGCTATGAAGAAGTAACTTGGATGGGCATCAACACTTGATCCCTAGTCACATCTTACAACTAATCTAGTCCCCTCAGGCTTGCCCAGGTTCCTGACCTTTGTCTCTGCTGTTCCCTGATGCACTTACATTATCTTTTCACCTCACAGAAAGTCTGCTCAGGGGTCATCCATACATTATAGATGATACATGCCTTCCTGAGCTGTGCTTAAGAGCCTTGGCGTTCTCTGCTCAGGAAAGCTTGCTACATGACCCCATGCCCTTCTGCAACTACCCATTAAAACAATTACCCTTTACACAAAATTATAAAGTTATATGACTCCAAAAATAGGCAATGTCATCTGGTTTGAGGCTGTGAACCTTAAAGCATCAGCTGAGTGAGCAGGGAGAAGACCGAACTTCTGCATTAATACAAAAAAATAATTTCCAGGATGGAAGCCTGCGCAGAGATGCCCATGCTCCGCTTTTATTTTAAAAGCAAATGATTCTGCTTTGAATGTTGCCAACACAGTAAATTTGGGATTAATTAAATGCCAAGATGTTGTTTCTCCCCTCTTTTTAAGCAGGTGATAGAACAAAATTTCAGATTACTGTAGCAACAGGCTTAAACAATGCTCTGGAACTTGTTGATATTTATCCCATGATCTAACAGTGGCTTGTTGACTAAGCTACTCTGCAAGGCTATGGCATTAAGTCAGAACTTTATTCATTTACCGTATGGTCCTCAGTAAAGAAATTTTATCTTGTGCTTTGTACTTTGCACTACAGTTAAGCGCACCAATGGTAAGATTTATAAAGAAAGGCGTTAGTTACCTGTGATAAAATCCCACAGCCTAGGTATGGATTTTAAATTTATGGAAATAAAATTATAGACATAAAAATGAGATTGCATAGATCCAGATGAGTGTTAACAATTGTGAGGGCCTGTGAGAACAAAGTGTTATTTTACTATTATAGTAACATATGTTTATCTTTAAAAGAGGCATCTGTAAAAGGTATTGGGCAGGGATTTAAGTCAGGTGGGTAGTTGCAAGTAGCAAAGGATTAGGTGGCTGAGACACCTGACTGATATCAAGGAAATTGCACCATTCTCATATTCAGAAAACTTAGCAGTGAATCTCAAGGGGAGGAGGGAGAACTTCATTAGAAGAAGTTTTAGAAAAGAATATGTGAATGCAAGGATGTTGTGCAATAATTTTCTTTTATGTTGGATGAGCTAACTCCCTATGACACTTCCCAAAAATACGGCAAAAGACAATGGTTTTGTTGGTCAGCTCTAGCATTGCTCCCAGACCCATATTCAGAGACCCACCTCTCATGGGACAAATTCAGCTCCTAGAATTACACAGCAGCTTTTGACTTGATTTATTCACATCAGCCTTTTTTTCTTCTGTGGCACAACTTTTACTGTGTATTGGAGAGCAGAAAACCGCTTTTTGGGAACAGATGGCTCATTGAAACCTGGCCAGTAAGTGTGTGTAGATCCATCTACAGGGCTGGCCATGTACTCATTGTGTTATGCTGGTGCTCCTGGCAATCCCAGGGACAGCGCTCCCAATAAGCTCGCTGTGAATGAATTTTGAGATGTGGGATTCAGTAACTGAGGGCAAAGCATGGTACCTGGTTTTAGACAGGAAGAGAAAGACCACCTGGAGCATGCTGGAGCAGTAAAAGCTTCACACCCTGAAAAAGTCAGACGAATTGTTAGACAATCAGTCTTTGACTCTTAGAGGATAACAAGGGGAGGGGAAGCAGCTAATGTGGATTTGTGAAAAGCAAATTACATCAGCAAATCAGATGCTGTAGGTGTGTTATGAGAGGTCCGACACAAAAAAACCTGACACTAACTCTATAGCTTGGGAAGCAAGAGTGTGCAGGGAGAGACAAAGAGAAGGTTATAGAACATGATCTAACCTGTCACAGTGAGACAAGGCTCAGCTCAATCACTTCACTACAAGTGGATACATGTTCAGATATAGACATTTTCTTACACTCAGCCACAAAATGTCAGTGTGCAAGAGTGAACAGCAAGTTAACAAGTTTCTTGTGAAATCCACAATGGAAAATTTTCAGTTATTGACTAAGGCTTACAGTCAAGAAATCCCAAAGATCAGGTTGTGCTCAAAGTAACCTATTTTTTGTTGGTAGATGATGGAAAAGCAAAAGTAACAGAGTTCTTTAACAGTCTTTCAGAAAATGATTCATGGAATTGCTTTGAACACTGGCAGCATCGTGTGCAGCTCTGTGTCAACTCAGAAGGGAACAATTTTGAAGGTGATTGTAGTTTGTTATCTTAATTTGTTAAATAAAAATAGTTACAGGAACAGTCTTGGATTTTGGGGTTTTTTGTGTCAAACCTCGTGTCTTGGCTTCAATAATATTTTCAACAGTGAAAGGCCAGAAAGACCTGAGCAGGACTTTCACAGACAAAACTGGAATCCAGAACAGTCCGAATAAGATAAAATCAGCAAGGTGAAACTCAGTGAGACAGACATGCAGGGCAGCATTCAGGAAAGAAAACTCAGGTGACCAGAAGAAGAACATGCTGGTGAGACGGATGAGGCTGCAACACAAACTGGACCAGGGGCCAGTGTGAACTGGGTAGAAAGCACAAATCAACAATGTGATACTGTTGGAAAAAAAGGCAAATGTCATTCTGGGACAAGCCAGCAAGTACTGTAAACAATTACTCCACTCTGCTCTGTATTGAGGAGCCCTGAGCAGCAGCCCTGTGCCCAGATCTTGGCACCAGGCTCTGCAGGGGAAGCGGGCAGATGGGAACACATAGGAAAGAGGAGAGAGATGTGAGGGACTGAAATGAATGATTTATGGGGAGAAAGATGAAGAAATAATTTGTTTAAGCTAGAAAAACGGCTCCGCTGTAAATAACTCTCAGTGCAACATTAAATGCTGGAATTCACAGACTTGCTGGCATGAGATGGCTATGCTGGGGATCTTTGAGGAACTTCATGCACAGAAGTGTGGAGATGGTCCAAAATACTTAGGAATGAGCAGGCTGGCAGGAGCTATGCAGTTACACTTGGGCTAGCTTTAGAACAGGTAATAGTCCCACTGACCTCCTGGGACATCTGTCCACCTTCCCTGTCTATGACTTCATGGTCCCACCATCTACTTGACCAAAATCCCAGACAACCAGGGTTCCTGAGAATGGAAAAGAGGCATGTGATAGTCTTTCTAACGTCTTCTGTTTTTCCATTCCCTCTTCTGTGTTTGTTTCCTATGGCTGTACACAATCTCCAGCAAAGAAAAGACTTTGAGTAACCCTCTGAAAATGCTCCTCCACTGTGTCCAGGGTGCTAGTTCTGTGAGAAAATACCAAGAAACAAAGAACACTGAGGGCTTCCTAGTCAAAAGAAAACTCTCCAGCCTAAGCATACGTGGCCATGAATGACAGATATCAAAAGGAAAAACAGACAAGCATCTCAGTTATTCTAATTAACACAAATACTGACTCTCACAAAGTCCTTATCTCCATTGATTGAGACACAACATTGAACTTCCTGGAGGTTTGGAGCATGCACATCTGCTTTGACAGCCCTGACAACACCATTGTGCTCATATTCTGGGTTATGAAACACTTCAGTTGCTCCAGGCTTAGTGGGTTTGTTTTGTTGTTGCATCAAAACTGCAGGACTACACAGTACACCATAGAGGAAATGCTCAGGGGCCTAACATGCATCAATTGAAGATCTCACCCCATGATATGCATTAGTATGCCAGAAAGAAACATGAAGTTGACAAATAAATTCATTTCCCATTATATGAACATTCTGTTCCCATATTGGCTCTCAAATGCTAGGCTCATGCAGATCAGAAATTGCTGGCTCTTTCACAACTATGTACATAGCAAATTAAAAAACAAAAAGGAAATATTACTGAGCTCAATACATGGTAAACTACAGGTCTTTGTGGGGCAAATAACTAAGCACATGTGCTGCATGTTATTATGTGATATAACATGTATTATGGACTTTCAATATCTTTCTGAATAAACTCAAGATTGGATGGAAAAGGTCTGGTTTATAATGTATTTTAGGTAAGACCCCACTGAGAGATGGAAGATTTCCCACATTAAAAATGCTATTGATTACAACACTGAAGAACTGTTTCACTTGAGGTCTACAAACTTATTCATGCCAGGCAAACCTAGCAGATTCCATGATTCATGCAGCTACGTGGGAGCTGGAGATGATACTTCAGAGGAAAAATCTTCCCCCAAAGAGGTAGAGAAGATGAGTGTTGCTTTCTTTTTTTTTTTTTTCAGTACAGTATTACCCTAAAAGGATGAAAAACTGAAGAGGTCTGCTGTAAGACTGAGAGTTCATGATAATTTCCTCACAGTTGCATGTCATCAATGAATTACAGTTATCATACAAATTAGAAGCAGGTAACATTCATGATTTCTGACTGGACAGACTGATGGCATTTATGGCTATAGATTTTTCCCAGAAAATGCTGACACAGTCTGACAAAAATAAGTTCTAATTTATGTCCAAAGATATGTAGTTGGACTGATGAGAAAAATAAGACCTTAAAAAGCCTGACAAAGTGAAAACACAATAGAATATTCATAATTTTAAGATGAAATGCTGTGCTTTCATGACAGAAAACTTGGTTCCAGCTTCACTTAAATAATTGTAATGTTTGATTCCAGGCACAATAAACCATTTTGTTCAGACACAAATTATATTTTTTCACTCTTCTGTTCATGCAAATCACTTTGAATATTCTCATTTGGGGGCAATCTGAAACAAACTGTGTTTCAATTCTTTCAGTACTGCCAGTGAACTGAAAAAAACCCTTATTAGCCAAGCACTATTTGCAAGCCCCATGTTCTGCTTTAATCCTTCAAAGCCTCTCTGTGTTTTCTAGTAATTGTGGATGTTTCAGGAAGAGCATATATGTACATTCATCTGTAAAATAAATGCTGGCATGAAGATTTAGTATGATAGGAAAAGCTTTTTGATTTGTGAGACTGAAATGTGGGTAAGATTAACTTAAAGAGGTCTTAAGAAGGATATTTTATTTTAACCTAGGACTATAACCACTTTAGCTAATGACATATAAGAAGATCAAATTTTAAAGACATGTTTTCTGTTTCCATCTGAAACTCAAAAAAAAATAAAATCTCATCCCTGTTCTAGAAGTTTTACTGATATTATGGACACTCCTGCCTGTGGAGTGTCAGGTGATTGGAGTCCTTCATGGTTACTTCTACAAAGAAGTAGTAACGTTGGTGCTGACAGAAATCAAACCCCAAACTGCCTGTCACTGCACCAGGAGACACACTGAATTATTACATGGGTACCTCTTCAGCAGGGAAGAAATTCTGGCCCAGAGAAGAGCAAATCATCTGACTAAGCATCTCTTCCCTTCCATCCTCCCCCGTGGTCACTCTGTGGTTTTTGCCACAACACCACTTCCCCAGCTGTCCCATGACTGTAGTACCTTCCAGGAAAGCAAAGTGCAGATAATTTTTTTAATTAGTCTGCTCCAGCTGCCACATGAGAACTGAGGCAGCATCAAGGCTTCAGAAAGCTAATAAGCACTAGGCCTGGACTTTGCTCACACACTGATGAGCTAAAGCTTGTCTTTGCATCTATGGCTGAGCGAAACAGTAACCTGTGTGTGTCCCGCCGTTCCCTAAAGCACCAGCAGTGTCACACTGCAGCTCTGCAGTTCAGCTCCTCTCAATCCCCCATGTCTTGATGCTCCAAGAAGCAGAGAAGGAACTGACAAATGCCTGTGCAGCAAAACTTGGTCGGGCAGAAAAATGCCTCTTATAAATCAGAGCAGAGATGATATTAAATGAAGAGGCTTGGGTGGGAGGTAAAAGATAAAATAAGTATGGTTATGTCTCACCTAGCCCTTGGCCCCTCCAGGGCATGTACTTTTTGCAGACTATTTTGTATGCAAAAATGGAAAGTGAAAGATAAGGAGTTTTAAAACGCTGGTGTCCTGGCAGCATCTGTGACGAGGCTGTCTATTCGGGATGTTCATCCCATCTCGGCAGCTCTGCTGGGAATGTAGATTCTTTCACTCATCTCTTTCACTAACAGATAAAAGCGAGTGCTGAAAAACATAACAGTATCTCCTGAGTGGTGATTCTGACATGGAAAATACCTGATGCATGTGTCAGGTATTCCCAACACAGTCCACATTCGCTGACATAGCTGACAGAAGTAAAGGAGCAGATTAAAATGTGATGGCTGAACAAAAAATCCACATACATCTTTTTTTCCTTATCTATTTACAAAGCTGCTTTCATAGATGTTATTTGCTCTGAAAGCCTGCAGACTCATATAGTAAACATTACAATTTTTGCCCACAATATGGGCAAACATTATCTTTTCTCTCCATCTCAGTTTTAATGGCTATAATAGAAGTGAGAGTGTATTTGAGAAGCAAGAGTGTGTTTTCTTTTTATCTGGTTCTTCTAGTTCTTCCTCCAGTTACACTTTGAGGTTTACAGAACTAGAATCATAGAATCATAGATACATAGAATCATAAAATTATAGAATAATAGAATAGTTTGGGGTGGAAGGGGCCTTAAAGATCATCCAGTTCCAACGCCCCTGCCATGGGCAGGAACACCTCCCACCAGACCAGGCTGCCCAAGGCCCCATCCAGCCTGGCCTTGAACACCTCCAGGGATGGGGCAGCCACAACTTCCCTGAGCAATCTGTTCCAGTGCTTCACCACTCTCATCATGAAGAAATTCTTCCTTATTTCTGTCTAAATCTGCCCCTCTCCAGTTTATACCCATTGTCCCTTGTCCTATCACTACAAGTCTTTTTAAAAAGTCCCTGCCCAGCTTTCTTGTAGGCCCCCTTCAGGTACTGGAAGGTCTCTATAAGGTCTCCAAGGAGCTTTCTTTTCTCCAGGATGAACAAGCCCAGCCATCTCAGCCTGTCCTAACAGCAGAGGTGCTCCAGCCCTCAGATCATTCCTGTAGCCCTCCTCTAGACTCATTCCAACAGCTCCATATCCTTCTTATGTTGAGGATTCCAGAACTGGACACAGTACTCCAGATGAGGTCTCACAAGAAAAGAACAGAGGGGCAGATTCACTTCCCTCAACCTGCTGGCCACACTCCTTTTGATGCAGCCCAGGATACAGTTGGCCTTCTGGGCTGTGAGCGCACACTGCCAACTCATGTCAAGCTTCTCATCAACTAGCACCCCCAAGTCCTTCTCTGCAGGGCAGCTCTCAATTACATCATCCCCCATCCTGTATTGAAACTGTGGATTTCCCTGACCCAGGTGCAGAACTTTGCACTTGGTCTTGTTGGACCTCATGATGTTCTCACAGGGCCACTTCTCCAGCTTGTCCACATTCCCCTGGATCACGTCTCATCTTTCAGGTGTGGCAACGGCCCCACCCAGCTTGGTGTCATCAATGTCTGTGTTTGCCCTCCAGATAACTTCTCCCTGAGCAATATCAACTGCTGAATAAGAACAGATCTTTCAGATCATAGAATCATAGAATAGTAAGGGCTGGAAGCTACCTTAAAGATCATCTAGTTCCAACCTGCCTGCCATGGGTAGGGATATCCCACTAGATCAGGTTACCCAAGGCCCCATCCAGCCTGGACTTTGAAACTCCAGGGATGGGGCAGCCACAGCTTCCCTTGGCAACTTGTTCCAGTGCCTCACTACTCGCATGGTGAAGAAATTCTTCCTAACACCTAATCTAAATCTGCCCCCTCTCCAGTTTACACCCATTCTCCCTTGTCCTATCACCATAAGCCTTTATGAATAGTCCCTCTCCAGCTTTCTTGTAGGCTCCTTTCAGGTACTGGAAGGTTGCTATAATATCACCTCATAGCCTTCTCTTCTCCAGGCTAAACAAACCCAACCATTTCAGCCTGTCCTCATATCCGAGGTGCCCCAGTCCTCTGATCTTCCTTGTAGCCCTCATCTGGACCTGTTCCAACAGCTCCATATCCTTCTTATGTTGAGGATTCCAGAATTGGACACAATATTCCAGATGAGGTCTCACAAGAGACGAATAGAGGGGCAGAATCGCTTCCCTCGACCTTCTGGCCACATTTCTTTTGATGCAGCCCAGGATACGGTTGGCCTTCTGGGCTGCAAGCGCATATTGCTGGCTCATGTTGAGCTTCTCATGTCGAGCTTCTTATTGACCAGCGTCCCCAAGTCCTTCTCTGCAGGCCAAGATCCAAGGACCCATTTCAGGTATTTAATGAATTCAATGGAAAGTGTTCCAGATGTATGAGTTGAAAATTTTGCAGTATTTTTGTTAAAAGTAGACATGTTTATATCCAGTCTACAGCAAAGATCTTGCTGTGTTCTGAAGGGCCAAGTTTTCACTCACTATGATTTTTCTAATGAGCAGATGGAGATGGATAGTGTCAGTCTAACAGGGCTCTTTCTGTCCTTACTATATCTAGGAGATACCTCTTATCTCCTAGAAGTCCTACAAATGCCCTCAAAGTGCTACACAACTGGCCATAGACAGGGAATTTATCTGCCATTGATGAGGCACAAAATAAAATAGAATTAATTTTACCGCATCAGAATTGTGTTGGCTGCTCAAGGACAGCAGAAGAAAATGCCATCCTGCCACTCAGCTTGGCAAGCCCAGCTTTAAACTGATGCAGCAGGCACATAGTGACTTCTTGGAGCAGAACTGCAGATTACCATTTAGCTGGGTGAATGCATGAGACAGAAAAGTTGCTCTTGATTAAAAACAAATTTTGAGCATGGCAAGAAAATGAGTAAGGATAAACAGATTAAGTGTGATATGTCTGAAGGCTTCCCACAGTAAAAAAGCCATATGTGGGAGGCATGCGCCTAAAATTAAACTCCTAGCAGTGTGAGTTAGTTTTTTGAAAGAGGCATCTGACATGATCAGAGCGGGAAATTCTGAGTAATTGACTCATCAAGGGAGGTTCTCACCATTTTCCCATGATCTGCACCTTCTTCCTTCTGTTGTGCTCATCCAAGCAGGAAAAAAAAATTCAGGATTCACACCAGACAAGCTGGCTTACGTGTCCCCGCAGCACTGCTGGTCCAAAGGAGTCCCCACACAGAGCCAAAGAAGAGTAGCAGCAGAGGCTGACCCCAGCTAACCACAGCCCTTTCAGAGCTAACCCAAGCTCAGGCAGGAAGGAACAGGGATTAATGTTAAAGTCAAGCCAGCCTACTAGCAGCCAGCTCTTGCTGTGTTCAGCCAAATAAAGCCCTGCCCCACAAGCTCAGGTATAGGAGAAAGAACCCATTTTACAAAGAGGCAACACATTGTTCAAGTCACAAACTAATTGAAACACACAATCGCTCAAAACAAAAAACAGTTAATGTGGAGACTTCAATGGGCTACTAGTTGCTGCTTCTGTGGCTGTCATTGTGGGCTATAACCTCAACACCCTTGCAACCAGAAAGGCGAAGAGTCATGTTTCTAAGCAAGATAAGTTTTGTTTTCATCTGAGGCTGCCGCTTTTTGTTCATTTGGTGATGCTGCAGCCTGGAATTCTACAAAGAGCCTGCACTTCTGACAGGAATACCAGCTGGCTTTCCCACTGCTGAGTGGCCAGTGGGGTGCCAGGCATCCTTGGGGTTTGCAGCATCCACCACTCTTTGCTATGCAGCCAGCACTCCCACATGCCACCCCCCAAAGGCTTCCCTCTGTTCAGCAGATACAGGGGAGCCTATGGTTGGTGAGAACCCAGCACCTCCCAAGGCTTTAAAACAAACTACTTGCACTGCCACTCATACTATGTTTTCCAGTAACAGCACAATCAAGCAATCCCTTACTCAGACTGAACTCAATAGCTGTGAGCTGCTTCAGCTTGCAAGCTGCTCAGCTCCTCTGCTTTCTTCCCAACTAGTCTTCTTTATAGACCAAATCAACAACAATATCTCTTTTCTTCACTGAGGAAGAAATAAACCAGATCCAGTCAAGGTATATTTGTCAGTGACTAGGACTTCCTGAAGTTTTGGGATCTCTCCATAACGCTGAAAGCCTGATCTCTGCTGCCTGCCACTTCATCCCGAGGTCTTTACACAAGGGAGCCCACACAGCAGCCTGGGAGCTTTTCGTCTCCCTTTGGGCATGTGCAAGGACTGAGACTGCAAGTACTACCATGGCCACCTTTGCTCCCACAAAGACCTGCTGTGACCACAGAAGAAATACCCACTGAAGCAGATGCTGTAGGACCTGAATATAACAATTTTTTGCAAAACAAAAGTCTAAATTAACTCAACTGAGAGAAAAAGAGTGGGGACACCAACCCCATGGATCCACTATGGCTCCCAGAACATGAGCAAAACTTCCCAGCCTTCTGTCACTGCACCCTTTACCAGTTATATAGTTTCTCTTTTTTCTAGCGGAGGGAGGGTTTTTTTCTTAGGCAAAGTACAGCACACTTAGCCCATGCCTAGCTGCTATTTTGGTAGCCCTACGGTCAAACTATGGTGCTCGGAAAGATGGTGAACAGCCGCAGGAAATGCACACAGCTCCCTGGTCCACACCCTGCAGCAAGTCGACCACTGCAGTCAGTTCCCATAAGGAAAGGCACTGAATGGATTTGTTACTGAAACCTATAAGCAATCCCATGTCATGCATGAAATTAATGAATGATTGGGCAGGGGATCTTTTCCTATTCTCCCTCTGTGGAGGAACTATTTTCATCCAACACTGTGCTGCTCCAAGATGAAGTAATTTTGGCTCCCTGCATTCTAGCTATTTGAGAAAACAAATTCAAATGTCTTAGTCACAGAATCACAGAATCACAGAATGACCAGGTTGGAAGAGACCCACTGGATCGTCGAGTCCAACCATTCCCACCATTCCCTAAATCATGCTCCTAAGCACCTCATCTACCCTAACCTTAAACACCTCCAGGGACGGCGACTCAACCACCTCCCTGGGCAGACCGTTCCAATGCCTAACCACCCTCTCTGTGAAGAATTTCTTCCTAATCTCAAGCCTAAATCTCCCCTGGCGGAGCTTGAGGCCATTCCCTCTCGTCCTGTCCCCTGTCACTTGGGAGAAGAGGCCAGCTCCCTCCTCTCCACAACCTCCCTTCAGGTAATTGTAGAGAGCAATGAGGTCTCCCCTCAGCCTCCTCTTCTCCAGGCTGAACAACCCCAGCTCTCTCAGCCGCTCCTCATAAGATTTGTTCTCCAGCCCCTTCACCAGCTTTGTTGCCCTTCTCTGGACTCGCTCCAGAGTCTTCCAAAGGCAAAACTGTCTTTAGATCCTTCTTCATACTATGGCTTTATTTTCACTGTTAACTTGTGCTCTGGATGCTGGCATGTGGGTCAGCACAACGCAGAAGCTGCCCCTATGTGAGGCAAGTTTCCTAAATTAGATGTTGTGGAAGAGGAAGAAGGGACATTCAACCATAATCAGTAACATTTCCATGCAGTGTCCACACGACTGTTCAGAGTAGGATGTAATTATTATGAAGGATAATCAAGAAAAAGAGTGCTAGGTTTTGCATTGTTGCTTGCAGGTTGCTCTATAAAGAGGGCCTGAAACACCAAGTGCACCCGTGTTTCCTCCCAGGAGTTAGGAATCACTCCAACTTGAGGATGCACCTGACAGTTAGTAGAACAGCCAGGAGGTAGTCTTCTCATGAGTGTCCCAATAATCATTCTGCAAGGTACATTAGATGCAGTTTTAAACACTAAGAAATGAACCGTGGATGACATTCTGTTCAAATCTTCTTTTTTCTCTTTTTTCTCTTTTTTAACAAGGCAGGGCAAATCTTGCCTTTAGAAGTACTAGACTGTCATAAGGTAGTTGGTGAGTATTTCTGAATGGATTATTTATCAGGGAAAAAACACTAGCTGCATGCTACATCTGTGTAAAATGACTTTAAAGTTCCTTTTTCTCAGTTGATAATGATGATGGTGATATCTACTTCTGAATCTTACAAGGGGAGCTATTTAAAGTTGACTGTTTCCCTAGTTTTATTGATTGATTCATATATTACACAATATATTCAGATGCTATGAATGCCAGTAAACACCCTCATTCAACATCAAACACTTGTCACACCATGCATATAAAATACTACACTGAATTTCTAAATTTAACATGTAAGAGAGAACTTCTGTGTGAATGGCTGTGCTCGATATCACCTGGTGCATGTAACTCCTTACAAGGGTATCTTTTTAGCTTTTTAGTTTGGGAGAACAATCAAATTTTAGAGATAAACAGAGAGGTCACATTGGAGATGAGTTATTTCACAAACTTCTCTTAATCATATCCATTAATTGTAGCTGGCCACAGCAAAGAGATTAAAGGAAAGAACTTCCAAAGATTTAACTGCAACTAGAAACCAGGGGCACCAGCACGCTCCAAAACCAAAGGAAGTATGTCTTTTTTACCATCTATGTGGCATGTAAGATCTTCTTATACAGGTAAATATGCCTTCCTCTGTGCTACATCATAGTTATAGCTGGATAATGGATAGAGTTACTGGAAGCCTGACTCTAAGCTGCACTTCCTTAGGCAGACAGCAGAAGCACGCTACATGGCAACGCGTGCAACCAAAGCATTGTAAATATCTACTACTCGCTGTGTCCTATTCCAGGCCAAGAGAGTAAGAATTATATTTTCAAAAGTTATTCTGAAAGAATTGTTGATTAATGAATGTGTTCAAAATAATGAGCTTTCTTGGAAACATACTAGGAAGGAAAAAAGAGATAATAAATTATTCAGATCAGTTTTTACTAACTAATTATTAGCCCAGCTGTGTCAAATAGCAGTCTAACCTAAAAGTACTGTATGATCTCCTTTCCCTTCATTGTACTATTATTGCCTCTTCATTTCCCAGTTGTATAAAGCACTTTATAGAGTGAAGAATCTTTCTCCAACCAAGAAATAGGGTTTGAGTTTGCTAATGTGAGGATGTCCAATCTCAATCTATCTCACTCGTCTCAATCACAGTGGTCAGCCAAAATTTAGAACCCAAAAGACTGTCAAATTAAGAGGGTGATAGCACAAATTGATTTATTGATGGCAACTGTTTATCAAATTAGGCCAAAAAGAAACCCCAAGCCAGCCAAAGTACAATGACCTATTCTCCTGAAGACAGTATCATCAGGAAGGGAGACAGAGATGCAATACCTTTCCACTTTCATAATCTCCTTCTGTGGTGTTCTCATGGTGGTCTGTCTCATAAACCTCAGTTCTCCCCAAAGAGCCCATCTATTCATAAAGTTCAAATTCTTGAGCTAGCTGTGGCGCCACTGAGTGTCATAACTGATATATTTGTTGTCTCCTAAAGAAATTATATCACTCAAAATGCACCTTCTTTTCCATCAAAATTTGCTGGGATTAGATTTGTGGATAACTACAAAATTCCTTGTTTGATATATAAACTAAGGCAGTGGTATAGTTAGGTGTAAGCTCAGGCACACAGAATTTACTCAGATTTATTTCACCCATATAAATACGTTCCAAACTGTGGATGTGTGCATGTATGCAAATGTATACAAGCACCCTCCCCCCACCAAATGCATTGAACCAATATATATACAGATTTATATGAACACACAGAACACATTTTACTACAGTCACACTCATACACACCAACCAGTTGAGTTAGTTAATCACTTTTTCATTTACTATTTTACTACCAGAAGGAAGCTTGCAGGTGTTAAAAGTCTGCTAAACCCAGAAGAGGAGTAGCTGATAGGCGCTGGGCAGATGCCTAAGGCTGATGAGAAAGCTGAAGGTTTGCGGGGTTGCTGCTGCCAAGCCAGTGTGTCTGGCAAGACAGTGAGGAGAGGAGATCATATACAGATGTGTCTCATTACAGGAGCATTAATGAAAACTGAAAGAGAAAATTCTTCTTCCAGCACAACGAGGCCACCTCTTATCAACATGCTCTTAACCGAAGCTGTCTGCTGGGGAAGGTCCTCTTTCTATTCCCAGTCTGAGGTCTCCTGCTATGAGATAGCTATAAGATTTTATGACCAGCTAATGTAGACCAGGATGGTAAATGCCCATATCCCTCACTTTCCCACCATTTCTTTCCTTCGTCCTAAGGAATGGAGCATGGACAAATCCCATTGACGTAAATGCTGTGGGGCAGCAAGAATGTTTGCCACCAGGCCATGCTCTGGAATGACAAGTATGCAAGAATTAACATCTATAACTCTCCATAAACATTGGGGTTAATCTCCAGGGTTTACAAGACTCTTTAAATGTGTTTTGATAGGACAATATGCTTTACACAGGACCCATCCAACACTTCAGATATCAGCAAAGTTTACAAGAAGGTAAACTGAGCTGGGGTAATAGTTCAGATATACAGCCAGGGCTCTAATGACAATGCCAAAGTCAAAGTAATAAATGGATTTGCAAGTACAATATCTTCCCAAACAGCCGAAGAGTCTGGCAGGAGAATTGGAAGGGGAAGGGTGTGAGAATTGCATTGTTCAAACTCTGAAATCTAAAGAAATGGATAAAATCACCTCAATTTCAGTGCAAAACAATGGGCTGGCTCAGACCTGCACTCTGCCAGCCTTACCCAGCTTGGGCAGGACAGAGTGCCTTCTGAGAATGAGTAATGATGGTTAATTAAAACTGAGGATTGTGTGGACACCTGCTTTGGGAAGGGAAGACTGAGGCTCCAGACAAACCTGCTCTTCTCCACTGATGACAAAAGCTTCCTTCTAGCTTCCTAAAGCCACATGAAATGAATCCTGCCCTGGGTTTCTACTCACTTCAGGTAGAATCCACCCCTGCGGTCAGAGGAAGCCATCAGCCCCACTACAACTTGTTTTCATTTTGGAGAGTGATTCTTAAAATGACTGGCCCCTGCCTCAATATTATCATCCAACAAACACATAAAAAAGACAGAATAAGTCTCTGTTAATAGATGGCTGGTTTGTTTCCAGTTAACTTAGTCTTTCTGTGGTTTTCACTCAAAAAGGAACAAGGAAATAAAGCTGGGAACGTTAAAAAATGACACTTTTCCACTGTATCAATATGAAAACCAGCCAGACTATTCCAATAAACGTAATGAGTGAATTAGGCGTTCAAAGAAGAATAACCTCACGTTTCACCTCTTTATCCTCATTCTAATTAACACAGAACATCGGTCCAACCTAGACTCTCTTTTCATGCCTCTGTAAAGACCTGAGGGGACTTTTTGGAGGAAACCAGCCAATACCTTAGCCGCATTTGCTATTGTCTCTGTTTATCATTTGGCAAATCCCCATCCAAGTATGGATAGATTAGAAGCAAAAGGATGACTGCTTCATTATAATAATTCAATCTGCACTGAGACAGGCTGTCTCCTGTGCTACATGGGAAAGAACTAGAAATTTTATTTCATAAGCAAAATTACCACTGGCCATATTCAAATACCAAAAGCAGCTATCATTAGATTGTGGTTCGGCTGGCTCTGCTCCCTGGTGTAGGGGCTGCAGCATTCTGGGGAGTCTCTATCTGAGGATGTTAGCTTCCTTGTAACTTTCTGGTTAAGTAGTCTTCATGGCACACTGGAGCAAAGAGGTAACAAGAGATGATCCAACCATTCCGTTAGCACCAAATCAGAAAGTTTGAGGGAAGCATCTTTATAGACAAAGAGAAGACATTTTGCAATTGCTCATATAGTGAATTGGGAAAAATTTTTACTCCTTTAGAAACACAGGCTTGACCTGGTCACTATCACTTAAATCCAGCAGGAAGATTCCCATGGCTGGAATGTTTAAATCAATCTTTATTGGGTATTTCAGGAGGACCAGCTAAGCAAAAGCTAAGGAGGACTTGAACTATTTCAGTAAAGGGTTTTGGCCTGCTTCCAAGTTTTTAGCAACTCAGGAAATAATGTTCTGATATTGTTATGGATTAGTGTCCTCAGAAATGGTGCCTAAGATGGTTACAACTAGCATCAACTCCAAAGCCAGCAGGGAAGAGTGTATTTATCTCCAGGGATTATGAAGCACAAGGACAAAAAAATGCAGTCATGGATGCTGCAGCCTGTGTAGTGCAAGAGAGAGACCTCCTATTGCATCTACCAACACATTTATGGCACGTCCATGCATACAGAAGACATAACTTAAATAGCATAACTTAAATACATGCAGCATATGACACATAGTGTGGAAGATGTGATGTGTGATTTACAATCTGCTAGATTTTTTTCTTCACAGGTTACCAGCAGATCAGAGAGTGAAAAGCAGTGACTGCGTAGAAATAAACCATTATGTTTGGATCATGTTTGTTGGAATTATCATCACATAGCTCCAGACAGAATTGGGTATTTTGAAAAGCCTGGCTTCAGAAAACTGAAAATATCACAAGGAACAATTTAAAGAGAGAAGCATGAATGATTGACAATCGCTTAATGACAGATCAGTGACAACTAAGATTAATTAATCCTGGTTCATTAGCAATGTCTTTCACCACTGAGTGACTATTGGTGTCTGATAAGGCTTAAACTCGGTCAAAGTTTTTCTTATTGCTGGCTATTCATAAGGAGTCTCTTCTGGGCAGGTCCTCTGATGTCTAGAAGTTGAGAATCTGTACTAAAGACTTCAGTCTAGAGAAGTCACTAATCAAAAAAAAGAGTAAATTGATGGTAATGAATATGAATTACACACTGTAAATTACAGAAGTATGGTAAGAAAAGGACACAAGTAGACATCCATAGTCAGCAGGAGTTTTAGAAGTATGTTAGTTATAAATGGTATTATCGAACAGGTACCACATTGCTTCTAAATGGACGTGATAAGACGACTAATAATAAACACAAAATAAAAATGTTGAGGAAGTCAAGTATTTCCCACTCAGATTTGGGGAAAGCCAGATAATGCATTGCATCTTATATAAGGAAAACAACCCTTGCTTTTGTAAAAATAATTTCTAAACTTAGAATTTTTTAATTGGCAATTCCTGAATGATTTGCATCCAAGAAGCAGATGTTCACTGAACCCCTGCTGCTGATTTGGAATAAGTTTTGGAACACTAGGGAAGTTAGCGATTCAAAGGAAAGATAATGTCATGCTAGCATTTAAACAGAGTAACTAGACGTGAATAAATATAGGCTTTTCAGCCTGGCATCAATCTGAACAAAATAATAGAATGGTTATTTGGGGACTCTATTAAGAATTAAAGGGAAAAATAGAACTACATTGAAACTACCACGAGCTTCTTAAAAACAGATCCTATCCAAATAATTTTTAAATGTTGGAGAGCACACAAGTTTAATTGGTAAATGTAATAGTGCTTATGTAAATGATACTGTTCGAGTATTTTACCTATAGGTTCTCAAATAAAACTGTCTTTGGGGAATGGGCCAATCTCGCAGCCTGGGTTCTTGGACCTTCGCTCTTTCACAACTGTTCCCTGCTGATGGAGCTGGCAAATGAGACAAAGACTGGGAGAGACTGGTGAATGGCAAAGATATAACAGCTGATATGGGAGACAAATATGGTTTGCTTCATAACTGTGACACAGCACAAGTAAGGGACAACAAGTGAGGCCAGATTTACCAAGTGAAGAGGTTTGTGATTCTGAAAAGATTTCCAGATCCTGGTAGAAAGTCAGCTGAACTCAAGTGCAGCATCTAAAGAGACCAAGACACCCTTCAACTGTGCAAAGCAGGGTCCATTAAGGAATAAGATATCCTCTGTGTTTCACAATGGTGTGATGCTTTCAAAAAGAAGTGTTCTGTAAAACACAAATTGAGAGTATTCAGGAAACAACACACTAACCTGATTAAAGGATGGGAAAGCACACCTTATTTTGAGGGACTCAAGAGCTCAATTTATGTGACATTGAAAGGCAGGGCCAAGGATGACCTGATACTAATGAGTTATGGCTGCACATACAGCAGAGCTTTCACAAAAAGTGTGCTGCTTCACTTGCTGGAGAAACATTTAACAAATCTCATGGTCTGATGCTGAAGTTAGATTTATTCTGACAGAAATAAGACACTGTTTCAGAAGGAAGTATAATTAACTGCCAGAATTACTCAACAATAGGCTCCTTGTCATTGATACTTTATAATAAAGCTTGAAGGTTCCCCCCCCCAAAAAAGAAGTACTGTAAAACATTAAAATCAGGAAATTTCAAGAAGGAAGAAACCAAGGTAAGTCTCTTGAGTTGTGTTACAATGAAGACCTGCCTAGAAAACCCTCAGGTTTATTCTAATCTTTAAAAAATCCAAGAAAATAGAGAGCTGACAATGACAAACACTTTCCGTGAGTCTGTTTTCCAGCAGACTGTCTCACCACTGAGACAACTAGGAAGCCCTTTCTTTACTCAGTGGAGTGCTCAAACATTCCCAAAGTCACTGTTTGCTTTTCCCAGCTACATGCTCTTACAGACAGACAAAATAAGTTTTGCCATGGCTAGTGCAGCCACCATGTTTTGTCACTGTCAAGCTTTTCAGCAGTATGAGTGTAGGGCAATTTCCCCATTCTCACAGGACTTAGAGATCTTGCAAATAAGCGAACATTTAATAACAAGGAAGCTAGATGTTTTTAAAACCAACTATCCCATTTCTTCCTACTCTTCTGCTCCCTTTGTGGCCTCATAGAACTTCTTGCCCACTGATGTTACGAAGAAGCCGTATGCATCTCTTGATGTTTATCAGCCAAAGAGCTGATTTGACAGGAAACCTCCATGAGCAGATCTGCTGCACTTGGTGATAAAGTTTCCAGTTGCAGGACTTGTTCTTTCAGCTCACATGGCCTTGCAGGCCATCAGTTTCATGAAGTATGAAGCCTTAAATCACAACCCAAGCAATATCACTATGATTTTCCCCCTTCTCCCATTCAAAATGTGTGAAACTACCAAGTTTCCCATGGCTTTTTCCCAAAACCACAACCTGCAGCAAATTCATAGAAAATTAATTCCAAACTTAGCCCAGATTAATAACTCCTCAAGTTAATATAGCCAAGTTTTGCAGTTGAACAGATTAAAAATTGTCAGGTTTCGTGTCTCTTTGTGAGCATTTTGTTCCACTCAAACCACAATCCCACAAAAAATTATTACCGCCAAATTAAAGCTATGAAAAAAATTCACCTTTGCACTTTGAAAACTCTGCATTTTAGTGGAGTTCAGATCTGCAGTTTAATTTTGTCCTGTTGCATAAAGATGGGAGGAACCTGCTTCTCTATCCAGAATGATTGCCAAGTCATAGCCCTACCCAGATTGGGATATTTGAACCCATATGCTTTTGTTTGGATCCTTCACTATTTTTTCCTTAAAATGGAGGGTGTGCTTAGATCATCTGCAAGTGTTTCAAGCCATTTTCAGCAGTTAACCTCCCTTTAGTTGAAAATCATTACCCCTTGACTGAAGGTGTGAAGCAGGTTCGGTGGCAACTCTCATGGAGAGAAAGTAGATAAGAAGGGTGAACATCTACAAAGATGCTAATTCCAATGTTTGTTATCAGGCTGGTTACCTTCTAAGATTTACTGAGTTTGTTTTTTCCCCTACCTTCTGCATACTTCCTAGGTATGATATTTGGAGGCAGAAACACAGGCTGATGATGACTAAAACCACATTCCCTTGAACAGAATGGCTCTTGCACTTTCAAGACTGAAGTACTCCCTGGGACTGTGCTTAAAAACAGATTTATAGTTTTTAATCTCCTCATAAGGTATGACTGTTAAGCATGCTATAATATATAGGACAGGAATTAATCCCAAATTTATTTAGTATTTTTTTCTAATTTCATCTGTCAAAAGATTGCCATTTCAATTATTTATTAAGAAAATTATGTTTTTCAAGGTAAATGCATTACTTTCGTTATCTGCTTTCAATTAGCTGGGAATTCACTATGTTCAGCCAAATGTCCATTCATCAACAAATTCCAGATTCCTGGCAGTCTGAACAAATTCCCAATTTTCGTCTTTTATGGGTAAAATAAGTGAAGATATTCATGCCTTATACTAAACTATGGCTGGGGTTAGACTAGCCTGGAGTAGGGAGAAAACAGCTATGGCAGGTCTTGAAATATATTAATAGGCGTTTTAATAGAAGTAGAGCTAAAAATGTTTGGAATTTTTTTTTTTAATTCAGGTGCTTCGTTACGTTAAATAGATATCCTCCTGCTCTCCTTCATGGGCAGCTTAATGAACTGAGCTGGTCAGCCTCCAAAATGCATGTAATGGGTTGAGGAGGTCATGTCTAATTGCAGGGCTCTGCCTCCCTCAGAGACATGCAGGAATAAGAGCAAAGTGAAATACGCCCTGCACCACTACAACTTTTTATGATATATTCAACCCTTCCAATTACTGAATTCAAGCTTTCAGTGCGAGGCTATGCAAATTTGCTCCAGCAGTGTCATGGGCTGCTCTAGGGCCACATGGAGCATCCAGGGAACAGTGAGCAGGGAAAGAAGCACAGGGGCCAGCTATGTGCCTGGGCACAACAGGGTCCAGGTTTCTGCCTCAGAAATACTCTGGTGCTGGTCTTTCTTTCTCCTTCTGCAAAACAGGGCTACCTAGCTGACATGGCTACACAGCTTGTAAGACCAGTTTCTCAGTCCAGCACCATGCCTGAAAAGTCCAGCATCCTGAAAAGGAAACACAAGCATCTTTAAAAATACTTAACATGGTTTTTACCATGCTTTATTAGATGCCTCATGCCCAAAGGCACTTTTGCTGTCTGCTTCAAATTGACACTTCACCCAGCACTGAGCCAAAGCCCTTTACAAGGAATCTCCTGGGCAAAGCTCTGGAGGCTCTGAGGCTCTGGAGCGAGTCCAGAGAAGGGCAACAAAGCTGGTGAAGGGGCTGGAGAACAAATCTTACGAGGAGCGGATGAGAGAGCTGGGGTTGTTCAGCCTGGAAAAAAGGAGGCTGAGGGGAGACCTTATTACTCTCTACAACTACCTGAAGGGAGGTTGTGGAGAGGAGGGAGCTGGCCTCTTCTCCCAAGTGACAGGGGACAGGACGAGAGGGAATGGCCTCAAGCTCCGCCAGGGGAGATTTAGGCTTGAGATTAGGAAGAAATTCTTCACAGAGAGGGTGGTTAGGGATTGGAATGGTCTGCCCAGGGAGGTGGTTGAGTCACCGTCCCTGGAGGTGTTTAAGGTTAGGGTAGATGAGGTGCTTAGGAGCATGATTTAGGGAATGGTGGGAATGGTTGGACTCGACGATCCAGTGGGTCTCTTCCAACCTGGTCATTCTATGATTCTGTGAAAGCTGGGAGAAAGATTCTGCCCCTGCCAGTCATGGGGTGGAGGGTAACCAGAAATCCTGCCCCAGCCTCTTTTCATGCTCGTCACAGCTCTGAGCTCAGTTACTCTCCAGGCGTTGCCTTGAGTGGTACTTGTGTGACCAGCCCCAAGCCATGGAGGGAGCAGAGAAGATGAGTGGAATGATTCTACTGTCCCAAATGGTTGTATCAGCCTCCTTCATCTCTATGGGGTACAGACTGCATGCCTGAGGGGGTCCTGGGCACACCACAGCTTGCTGCTGTGTCCCATGGCCATATTTCCTTCCCAGCAGTAAAGGAGACAGGGAGGAGAGTAATTTCACAACAGGGAGTTAGGATCTAGCCAGGATGCCTGCTTGGACAGTTAGGATCTAGCCAGGATGCCTGCTTGGACTCTAGAGCTTTGTTTTGAGATAACCTTCAAATATAAGCAGTATTCAAAGCTCAACTTTTTCCATCCAAAGTAGGAAGATTTTCCAACATTTTAGTAAGTCATTTTATCTTCTCCTTCTTTTGTGAGTGAAAATGCTGTCTCTCTTGGCTTCCTTAGTTTTTGGCAAAAATTCTCTGTCCTGCTCATCTCCTTTCCATAGCACAAAGTCATCTTAGTTTTGTGCTGTCCCTCTTTTTCCCATCTCAGACATCACTGACTTTCTGATTACATTTGCATGGTCACTTCTTCTTTCCTCCTTTCCGCTCATGGTGGATACTTTCTGCTCATCTTGTTCTCTCTCTCCAGCAGTGAGTAATGCTCTCCTTACGCTGTGGAGTCTTCATCCTCTGTCATCATATTCAGCTGTTCATAGATCTCTCCCTTTGCATACATTCCCCGAGATTGTGTTCTCCTGTGCACTGTATTTTTTGTCACGTGAGTGAGGAAACAGTCACCACTCTGCCTCTTTTTCCCCAGGTTGTTAGCAGAAAGCGAACCATCCTTAAGTGAGTTGATGCCTTTCCCATCAGACATGGGAGAGGGAGGAAGATGAGATTTCCTTTTTTTCAGCAAGATGACTAAGCTGATGTTTTGGGCTAAGAGCTATGCCATTTTCACTTCTTGGAGATGCAGAGCCCTGAGCTACCTTGCCATCCAGTAGTTCTTCCAACGGTGAGTGTTGTTGCTGATGGCTCTCCCAACAGGCAAAACCATCACAATCTCTTCAACATCTGTCTAATGTCCCATAGCCTAGGCAATCGTGAACTCATGTGTTTATTTTACTGGTAAAATACACCTGCAACTTAAATATTGTATGATAAGCAGATGTTCACTTCTATAAATTGAACAATGCACAAAGATTTATAGACCCCAGAGGTTCAGATTTAGAGAGTGAGAGCCAAGGTCACAACTGGACCTTCAGATTCAATAAATCTTGACGTTACTGGAGCACTCGGGGAGGGGAGGAAGGCGTTGTTATAGGCATATAACAATTTTAAAAGTATGCCAGTGATGATCTGCAAAGCAGATGTAAGTCAAGCTAATTTTGATATGTTACACTGACCCTTCCAGGCAAGATATGAAATAACTCAGGCTTTGATTTGGAGTCACATGTGGAATATAGGAGTGGAAAAGGTGATAATAAGCCTCTGCTCCGAAGAGAAACAGAGAGGAAAAAAGCTCCATGAAAAATGACAAATGTTTTGTTTTCATGCTATAAAAAGGACACTGATGATATCAGCAGTGCTGAATTTATTCCAGTTAAGGCACTTAAAAATACATATATGTGCTGTGATTTTCTTTCATGCATTGCACTAACACAAACCACCAGTTTAGCTACAGAAAAACCGAAGTCTTGCATGAGCAGACCCACTGCAGTGGTGTCTCCCAGCTCAGGAGGCAGAGTCAGCACTGCTGGGTGCATTCAGAGGCAGAGAATAAGTTGCCAGAAGTAATTCAGTCCCTAATGTCCCTTCATGTCCTGGTTTCTTTGCTGGAGCTTTAAACATGGGCTGGCAGCAAAGATGGAGGGGAAGGGACACAAGGCAGAATGGACTACGTGCACCAATGTTAGTGAGGAGGAAAGAGAGGCTGGAAACTGAGATAGTTACAGAGAGTAAGAGGCAAGAACAAAGCTTTCAAAAGGACACCAAAATATCCTGACATGGCTGTGTAGTAAGCACCTTCACAGGTGCAACTCAGTGGCCATTGCCTTGTGATTGTTGCAATAAGATAGCAGTGAGGGTGTAAAGAGAAGCAGCTGAAACCAGCCTGAACTGACCCTTGCCAGCCCAGAGCACAGCCTGGGCTGTGATGCCCTCCAGAGAAGAGGTACAAGTTTATCTGCTTGCTTACTCCCAAGTTAGCACAGTCAAAGTTAGCTTTTATCAGCCAACATGCCATTGAAGCCTGGGCTGGGCAGGGAAAGCCAGAGCTGCCACTGATGTACACAGAGTCTACAAGACTGGATCCTTCCACACCCCCTCCACCCTGCAGGCACCCATCCCACTCCACACCTGCAGTTTTGCAGCCACCTTAAATGTTTTAAAATAAACAGCTTAACTGGCCCATTGAGCAATTCACAGTTACAACAAAACCCCAGGTTTCCAGCAAGCAATTATCAATTACACTGGTGTTGCAGCTTTTCTGCCTTTCTGTTTTGAGTAATTCATAGTGTTTTGTGAGAGTTATCTAACCAGCACTTTTTAGAGACTTCTAAAACATGCTGTTCAGCCAAAAGCAAAGCAGAAAATAACCACTACCAGTAAGGAATTCCCCAGATACTAAATAATAGCTAATAAATACAAATACCCACTACAGTAGAAGATGGGGGCAGAGAAGAGAACACAAGAGGCAGACAAGAGAAAATAAATATGAAAATATCATACTGACTTTTTTCTCATTGAGGTACATAAGCATGTAACCTCTCCCCCATGCTCATGTATCTGAAAGCAGAGCTGTCCAAAACAGAAGCAAACATGAAAATGTAGCCTTTGATGGTTTCTGTTGCAATTGAAATGAAAATTTTGGAACCAAAGCAAAGTTGTCACTAGCTGCCAGATACAATCTTTGCAAATGAGAGTGCTCCCAAGTAGGACTGTGGAATATACCCTGGCTGCCAGCTGTAATACTGATAACAGTCCTATCATCCAAAAAAGCACAACAGTCTGAAGCACCAGCTCAAGATTTTTCAGTCTTGCACAAGGATGCTCTGGGTGTCCATGCATATAGCTCCCTGCATACCATCCTGAAACCCAGGAGAAAAAGCTGGAGACAGGTCAGAGCTGTCAGTGTCCAGAGCACTACTGTCTTTTGCTCTCATTCTGACTCAAATTTTTCACCTCTGGGCACATTTTAACTCTTACTCCCATGTGTGCATGATAGGGGCATATTCTGCCTCAAAGGATGTAGTGAAGAAGTTCACAGTACATATAGGCTTGGGAAAAGGCTGCCGTAGCAACCTGATGTACAACAAACCTTCTGTCAACTGATCTTTCACAACTGACAGTGCATTTTCTGCACCCACCTCCCAGAATACGGGACAGAGGCGCAGGGAGAGCTCAGCTGTCCCATGGACCCCCAGCAGCCCCAGCTGGCAATGCCCTGCAGCGATCTCAGTCACCACATCCCTTTGCCTAAAAATGTTTTCCCCAGGACCACAAGCTCCAGGATCATTAGGAATGCTATTTCTCAGTGGTTTCTCCTCTGCTCCTTGTGAAAATCCTACATAACTAGGGCAATCAGGAAGTGTTTACACTATCTGGCCTTTGTTTCGGTGTCTTTAAACACTGGCTCCAAAGTAATTCTGATTTCCATACCAAACAAGCACTTTGTGGCTTCTTTACTGGTGAGGCACAGCCTGTGAACTTCCCTGCCCTGGAAGTTGCAAAAGACTGCTCTGGTATCTGCAACATCTTTTAAGGGAGCCCCTGGTGTCCTTAATGAAAAATTCATTTAGGATAAATCAATATTCGGCTTCATTGTCATCCTATATCAGACTGGGCTGCAGGTGAAAGTGAGTTTAGTGGTTACTATTTATTCCCAGCTGACTACTAATCCCATTTTCCATTGCTGAAATTAGGCATTAAAAATCAAAGTAATCTCTCCTTGAAAGGAAGACATTCCTAACAGCTGTATACTTCAAAGGCTTCAGCCTTTTCTTTCCCCTTATCATCTCCCTAGGTAGCCCTCCGGGACACATGGTTATGTGGGATGCCAACTGCTCACTATTCATCATGGCCCTGCTCTCCAAGGGCCCATTGACTTTCAATAATTTATCACTCGATGTTTTGTGTGTTGCTGCAGAAATAAATCAGAACTGGGAGCGCCAGATGCTCCCGCATCCCATTGCACTGCATTAATTTATTAAAAAGGGGTTTTCTCAGCCCAGCCATGGGGTGCAGAAATCTCCTCCACAAGAAGCAGTGAGGACGAGGGTTAAGGTCCACTGAGCCAAGTGTGAAAAGTGAAGAGAGAGGGAGAGAGAGAGACAGAGACTTCAACGTGGAAGTACATGATCTTGGAAACCCTCACCGGGTGAGAAGGTGATTGGCTTTCCAAGCAGAGCAAGCAGTGCAATCCAAGAAAAATACATTTAGTCCTTAAGCATTTAACTTTTGTTCTGGGCTCACAGTCCCTTTTTGTTTCTTGGACTAAGTCTTGCACCCGGATACAGCAAGTAAATATCAAGCTATAAATCACAAATTGTATGCTTGCTTTTCTTTCCTCAAGGTTGTATAACATAATGAAAAAGATCAAGCAAATGCAAACCTATTTTATGCTGCACATGCAGAGTGCAAAAGGCCCTGGGTCTCTTCCAATGACCCCACAAGAATGATAGGTCTCCTGCTAACAAGATCTATTTATCTGAGCATCACACAAATCTTCTCATGGATTGAAGAGTTTCTCCTGTTCTTGTTTTCTTTAATGCTCTCGCAGTACAGTTAATTTAACATACAATGACCCTTCATTCAAACCTTCTGCACACATACATTATGGTTGTTTCATCAAATGGGCCTCTGGCAGAACAGGAAACACAAATTTCCTACATCCTTTCCCAGAGTCCTAAATGCATGTCAACAGCTTTTTGGTACTTATCACCCTTGGTCATTTCTCATCTCCCCTTCAGAAAGGGAGAACTGTGGCTGCTAACACACAGTCTTGCCTCTGATGTTACCACTGAAGCACCAGGTTGACATTGCCTGGAAGGCAGGAGGGTACTGGGACTTCTTGAAGTTCTGGGACCTTGCCCTTGAAGTCCAGCCTTGCCAAGGCTGCACACTCAGTTTCAGTAATCCCTAATGCAGCAGGGCCTGAAGCCACACCAATGCTATTCTTAAAAAATCACATTCTAGTCACCTGCAAGGGGAAAAGCCAAAGAGAGAATGCGTTATTCTTCCTTCCCCTCAAAACATTGCTCAGGGAAATTCCTCTGCTGACCTCTGAGCATGTAAAAATGTGACTTCAGAGCATCACATAACTAACTGACAGCTAGTTCGTTTGGTGACAGCAAGAAAACACTCTTTCACCAGATACTTTGAAAGTTTTCAAGTCTTTGCTGCAACTCCAGAGAGACTTAGCAACCTTAACGAGAGTGAGCTTGTAGATGGGTTTTAAGCCCCCGTTTGTCTGCATTCTCTCCTCCTCCTCAGATGTTTCCATTTGCATTGACATTTTCCCATATTTGTAAGCTAGGGAAAGATATCCAATGTGCATAATTCTAGCCTGAAGAGCTACAGTTTGCCAATGTTATGAGAAAGCATAAGCAAGAACTTATAATGGGAAGTGTTGGGCAATCCTGTCTTCACTGAAAGCAAAATCTCCCACTGTGCTTGCCACCAAGATTAATTCCAGATTTCCTTAGGTTCTGTGACATGCACAGGGCTTGTCCCAGAGGCTGCTAGCACTATCATGGCTAGTGATGACTTTAAAATCCCTCAGCCTATCATTATTTAAAGATAATGAAACAAAGGCCAGCATCAAGAATGATGTTCTGTGGAGATTTTTCCTGAAACCTTTCTAAGATATCAGGAAATCCTGTTTAATCAGTAAGATTGTTGTTCATCCTCCTAGTACAACACAGCTTCTGCTAAACCAGAGCCATTCTCTCCTTGAAGATAAGCAAATGTTACCAAAATTACTGCAGATCATGAGATTACTGCTTAAGGTTGCAGCAAAACATAATTTGCAACTTAAATCTGGTTTCTCACATTTACAGGCTTCTTCAAATGTCTTCTTTGGCACTGAAAACATTTGTCTCAACCTAAAAGTGAACTTTGGGGAGGGGGGGAGACTGAATAAACCACTACAGCTGGTTTTGAATCATCCAGGAAGAAAAAAATGCACATTTTCCAGTATAAACATTATCTCGTTTTTATTTGGGGGATTTTTTTGTTGGTTTGTTTGGGGTTTTTTTTTAGTTCAAGGAGAACATTCAGTTTATTTAGAGTTAGATTAATTTATTTTATTTAGATGTCAGCACAGCACATCTGTATCTCTCGGTGAGATAGAGGAATATAAGAACAGCTCTGCGAGGTCAGACCAAGGGTCGGTCCCACCCGGTATCCTGTCTCCGATGGCGGTCAGTAGCAGATGCTCGGAGCAAAGCACAGAGGAAACGGGACCAGTGCCCAGAGGCCTTTCCTGGCATCCCTGCTGTGCTCCCGGTGCACGGTGGTCACAGGGCTTCCTGAGACAGAGCTGCACCTGGGCTGCTATGTTTGACAGTCACCAACGACCCAGTCCTCTCTGAATTTGTCTAATCTCCTTTTGAGCCCCGCTGCCCTCTTGGCTTTTGCAGCTTCCTGTGGCAAAGACACAGGCACGAGGCAGCTATGCTGTGTGTGAAATTAATACTTCCTTGCCCTCTTTTTAAACCTCATAATGTCCTTGGAAGATTCTTAGTTATTACATTATGGAAAACGTTAAGCAGGCTCTTTCCCTGAATAGACCTTTTTCTATAAGATGTTTCACCGCCCCTCTCATGCAATCGTGGCCATAGGCCTCATTGTTGTTATTCTCTCTGTACCTCTGGCTGTCCTCTACTCATTTCTTAGGGAGTTGAAGCATAGCTTGGACTTCTAATTCAAATTACAACTTCTTTTCCTCGTATCCGATACTTAATTTGCCTATGTTTTCCCTCCAGTGTTGAGTAGCAGACAATGCTAACAGAAAAATTTCCATAATTATTCCAAACTCCTTTCTAAACAACAGCGGTTTGCCGAGCACCAAGTGTTGGCTAAGCGCTGATCATTTTGTTACTTCCCTTCTGTATCATTACTTTGATTTTACCAGCACTGACTTCCTCCTGACATTTTATCTTCCAGTCACTCCATGGTGTGAGATGCTCCTGCTAATATTTGCTTGTCGGTTCTTCTGAAGGGTTGTGCTTCATCTGCAAATGTGGTTAACTTGCTATTTATCCCCTCTTCCAGATCTTTGACTAAAACATCAGATTGTATCATACACTGTTTTCTGACTAGAGCAGCTCTGCAAGAGGACTTGGGCCTTTTTCCCTCCCCAGCCTTGCTTTCCAATGTGCCTGGGGCAAAGTACCGTTTTTGGAAAGCTGGATACGCTTTATCGGTGATGCCTTACTTAGTCACGTACTCAACTGACTTCTGCAGAGACTGCCAACAGATTTGCGAAGCCTGACTTTCCCTCACAGAAGCAGCATTTTTTTCCTTTCACCATGTATCTCACATACTTGGGAGCCATCCATATTTACCAATTCTAATCAGTGATATAATTTTCAATACCTTGCTTGGTATAGAAGGCCAGCATGTTAATTTGAGGTTCTCGGGTTCATTCTTGAGTTATTTCTAGCTATAGATAATGTATCTGGAATAAAAACTTGGTTTAGTAATAACAAGAAGGACAATAAGTATTCCCTGAAGACAAGTTTGGTTATCTTTGCTAGTTTCCCTGTTAAAATTGTAACTTCTTCCACAAACTGGGCCAAAGTATGCCTACAACTAAAATATTTGGAAAGTCGCCTTTTTCCCTTGAATAAAACGCTCATTTAGTTTCAGCACAGCAAAATGCTTTGGCAATTCTTTCCCCCATAAACTCCATTTTTGTATTCACAATTTTGCTCCTGTAGTCTCACGTGGGTCAAACATAATACAAGGCATCAACAGAACATTCAGAATGTGTTGTATAGTTTGGCATCTGCAATTAATGCTGCAAAACTAGTTTATAATTAATTAGAGCCCTCTTACACTGGGAAATGCACTAGCATTTTTTTTCCTCTGTAATTTCAGTTATATTAGTATGGCTTTCCCAGTGCACAGTCCTTTCCTGAAATAATTGTGCATATTTATCAATGTTTTAGTATATTTTCCTTCGGCAGGATTGCACTCAGTTTTACAAAGTGGAAATTTTCATACTTTTAAAATGTAGGCAAATGTATAAATAGGGTAAAAATCTGCAAGTCTTTCTATGACTTATCTGTCTGCCTTATACACCTGAATGGGTGTACGTACGTGTGTGTGCATAACACTGCATGACATTAGAGAAGGTGAATGCATAAATAGAGGCATGCATACAGGAATTGTATTTTATTTCAAAAAAACCCACTAAATAAAACGCAAAAAGGTAGATGTGACCCACAGCAGTGAAGGCATCGAGCATTTAATCATGAATATAATCACAAATATGAAAGCACCGAAGCACTGTCTGTGAAATTAAAGGAGCCTATCAGATGCTTTAAAAATAGGCTCACACTTAAATATTTCACCTACCGAGGGCTTCTGTGGATATCATCTAGGTAAACAAATACAGATTAAAGGAGGGAGCTTGGATGCTTTCACCTCTCTCCCTCAAAATTAGCAGTGCCACCGCACTGTGCATTCCCACATGAAAATACATCAGGGCTTCCCTCCACCCTTAAGTCAGTTCGGGTCTGAGTTTGCCTCTGGGTAATGTTAAATTTAGGGCTTGTGTTCCAGGACTACCCATCTTCACTTCGCAGTTCTCTCAGCTGCAGTATATCACTCACAGGCCAATACCCTTAACCCATAGGAGGCTATCCCCTGTGGCATACACTAATTTATAAAGGAGAATGATATCTGAAGGCATCACATTTTATTGAAGAAAAACTAACCTTATGGACTCTATGACTTCTATGACTCTTTTAAGGTTGTGATAAATTAGAATGTGCACGGTACAAATATTTATCTTGCACCCTTATTACAAAAATTTCCTTTTCACTGGTCAATTTAATTACAAGGTGTCCCTTTGGATTAAAACTTTGTAAGATGGATATATTTTTCTCCAAAACATAATTCATTTTGAATGAAGAGGGGAAAACTCATAGCTCCTGAGCTTATTAATAATGAACTGAATTAAAATACATTCCTGGCTTCCTTGAACACTTACGTATGTTACGGGATAGCTGGGAGGGGAGGCAAGAGGGATTATTTTTGTTTTCATGAGAAGGACCTGATCCCAGAAAGACTGTTGAGCACATATGATGAGGAGTTAGTCACAATGATTTCTTTGGCAAGGAAGAAAGAAGCAGAAACAAAAACAACACCGACCCAACTTTCTGTCAAAGCGGGGACAGGGGGCTGGTATGGGATCATTCGTCTTCCTTGCTGATGCTCAGGATTCCCTCTCACTCAGAAAAATCCTCCTTGTGCTTGGCAGCCTGTGGCTGTAAAGGACACTGAGGACAGGAGCAGGAGAAGCAGCCAAGCCTGCCAGGAGTAGCTTATGGTCCAGAGAGGGTCACCCTCCTTCACAGCCCTGGGAACTGTGGGGGACGCAAGGGTGTCCCCCTCTCTGTGAGATGCAAGTCATCACCCAGCACAGGACACTGGACCCCCAGAGAGGACAAAACCCATGGAAGACCACATCCAGGTTCAGGTGGCAGGTTAGGTGTGAGAAGTGTCATCCTCAGAAGACGTTTCCTGAGCTGTAGACCCCAAAAGAGAAAAGGAAAGATGAAGCCCGCTGGAGAAGGTGCTGTTTAGGGGTTCAGAGGGTCATGATTTTGCCTCGGGTCTGCTGTGCTAATCTTAGATGTACCACTTCACCTTACTTCTTGGGACCTCTTCACAACTTTTGCCTGATCCACTTCAGGTCAATACCTCTGGATCACAAGCCAACTCCTACTGTGTCTGTGCAATGAGACAACAAGGCTCATGCAGAACTTTGCTGACATACAGGCATTACAGAAAGATGATGACAAAACTCCAGCTGCTTCTCCAAAATGTCTGCTTTGCCTCTGCTTACAGAGTAATTCCTAGAATTATCCACCAGAAAATTAGTCCCTGCCTATTTCCTACAGAAGAGAAAGTAATTTTTTGCCTGATTATCTCTTCAAGGGAGAGTTTAACATACAAACGCTTGGGAAAGGCATCCTCTTCAACAGACACTGGTGTTTACAACTTCTATCACTGCCTCTGTGGCATACTGATGATGGATGGTTGTAACGATGTTCATGGTTGAATAAAAGAAAAAGGCATTTCACTTCCTCTTTAGAGGAGAATTTTCTGGATCAGTTAGGAGTACTGTGTCAATAACTCCTGTTGTATTACCTTTCATTAGAGAGCCTACCAATACACTGCTAACAGATTCATCAACAAACCAAGAGACATCACTGCTGGAAGAAAAAGCTACTGAAATGTAAATACAAAGTCTAGCGAAAACATCTCAGTCATCTAAGCTTGAATTTGAATCATTGCTGCAGGTATAATTGAAGAGGTTTCTCAACACATTATTCAAATCCATGTTGATGCTGTTTTGCTTGCCATTCCCCCTAGAGCACCTGCAGAAACCTCTCTGCTGACCCTAAGACCCATGGTAAGATTCAAGCCAGAGTATCTGGTCAATGCCAGCTCTTATGCCAGTGACTGGCACCTCTTTATGGCTCACACGCCCCACTTTAAAGGAACTTCTATGGCCATGCTGAGAGTTGAATGACAAAACTCAAAGGAAAATGAGCTAGAAGATATTACCCTAGCAACTTGTACAGCAGTGTTCCCACCAGTTGAACATTACAGCATCACAGTTTGAACTGGAAAAAAGTACAGAATGAAACCTTTTAAGTGCAGCCTGGCAGAGGCAAAGCCTTCCTTGGTCACACTAGCCAATACCTGACTCATAACACCAGTTTTCACTTTATTTGGAAGGCTGCTCAACATGAGGAACAGCAACAGCCATGAACAGAGGTTCAGGGAGCATAGCAGTTATAGGAGCTGGCCCTGAAAATAAAAAAGCTAAATTTCAGTATCGTTAAAAGAAAATAAACGTCGATTAGCTCTTTCTTCTACATTTCCTGATTCTTGTCACTACACCAGTATTGTAACTTAGCATATGTTGTTTAACAAGTGACCTTCGGCAATCAGACACACATTGGCTTTCTTGAAACAATAACCATGAGTTCCTCATGGGTGAAGCAAGGCTTATCTGCCTAATTGAATTGTAATCACCTTTGTGCAGCAAGTCTTTCCCAGTCCTTCTTGCTCATCCTTCCCAAAATGACCTGACTCTCAGAAACAGCATGTCCATGCCCAAATCATCCTTTCTTTCCTTGCAGGCCCAGAGGTCCATATTTTCCCCCCAGCATATTACCCAGAGTAGATACAGTGAGTGATGCAAATTTAGGGAAGGAAGAGGTGACAGTCCCGTTATTAATAAAACCATCCATCGTTTGTTTACATCGCCACCATTATTTTAACCGATGTAGTCCAGTTAATGTACGAGGTTAATTTTTTATGCTAAATCCTGCATTATTATCTTCCAGAAGGACAGTAAACTCGGCTGTTGGATGAGGGAAAGGCTGTGGATGTGGTCTTTCTGGACTTCAGTAAAGCCTTTGACACAGTTTCTCACAGCATTCTGCTACGGAAACTGTCAGCCTCCAGCCTGGACAGGCGCACACTCTCCTGGGTGGAAAACTCTCGGATGGCCGGGCCCAGAGAGTGGTGGGAAATGGTGTTAAGTCCAGCTGGAGGCCAGAGACAGGTGGGGTTCCCCAGGGCTCAGTGCTGGGTCCAGCCCTGTTCAATGTCTTTATCAATGACCTGGATAAGGCATCGAGTGCACCCTTAGCAAGTTTGCAGATGACACTAAGATGGGTGGAAGTGTGGATCTGCTGGAGGGTCGGGAAGCTCTGCAAAGGGACCTGAACAGGCTGGACTGCTGGGCAGAGTCCAATGGCATGAGGTTTAACAAGGCCAAATGCCAGGTCCTGCACTTGGGGCACAACAACCCTGTGCAGAGCTACAGACTAGGAGAAGTCTGTCTAGAAAGCTGCCTGGAGGAGAGGAACCTGGGGGTCTTGGTTGACAGCTGACTGAACATGAGCCAGCAGTGTGCCCAGGTGGCCAAGAAGGCCAATGGCATCTTGGCTTGTATCAGAAACGGTGTGACCAGCAGGTCCAGGGAGGTTCTTCTCCCTCGATACTCAGCACTGGTGAGACCGCACCTCGAATCCTGTGTTGATTTCTGGGCCCCTCACCACAAGAAGGATGTTGAGGCTCTGGAGAGAGTCCAGAGAAGGGCAACGAAGCTGGTAACGGGGCCGGAGAACAGGCCTTATGAGGAACGGCTGAGAGAGCTGGGGTTGTTTATCCTGGAGAAAAGGAGGCTGAGAGGAGACCTCGTTGCTCTCTACAACTACCTGATGGGAGGTTGTAGAGATGAGAGAGCTGGCCTCTTCTCCCAAGTGACAGGGGACAGGACGAGAGGGAATGGCCTCAAGCTCCGCCAGGGGAGGTTTAGGATGGACATTAGGAAAAAAATTTTCACAGAAAGGGTCACTGGGCACTGGAACAGGCTGCCCAGGGAGGTGGTCGATTCACCTTCCCTGGAGGTGTTTAAGGGCTGGGTGGACGAGGTGCTGAGGGGCATGGTTTAGTGTTTGATAGGAATGATTGGACTCAATGATCCAATGGGTCTCTTCCAACCTGGTTATTCTGTGATTCTGTGAAACATTTCCCTCAAGGTTGCTGTTGTGTTTCAAATATCTATGCACACAGATGAAAGGCTGCTATGGCATCAAACTGTAAAATCTACTTGAACTGGGATATCACAGAATCATAGAATCATTATCTATTAGTTGGACTCCCAAGACAGATGCAACATTATAACATATCAATCCAAGAACAATTTTCACTCACCTGAGCTGGAAACATCCTGTTCCATAAACTTGGGCTCCAGCCTGACACTTGAAAACACTCTGAAAACACTCCCTAGAGATGGCCAATTGATTGTTTTCCTTAGCTGATACATGCTTAGCATCACTGACATGGATTAAATTAGCGATATGAAATCCAAAAGACTCTATTGCACTCTGTGATTTATGGTATACCTCCTGCTATACGAGAGGCCTTTGGCACACTGGGGCAGAGATGCGTCAAATGCCACCAACAGGATATTTTTATAAAAAAGAATGTGAGGGGAGGGAAGCATTCATCAACATCCATGCATTAGTTGTGCAGCTTTTCCTCCTGCTTGTCAGGTGTTGATACTCATGTAATTAATTCTTTCTATAGCTCTCTACATGCTGTCAGTAGGAAAATTTGGCCAGGAGCTTTGCACACCAGTCAGAAGAGTCTCAGAGCATCTGAAAGCGTTAGCTAATGAAGCAGAAGGAGGACTATGCAATCACTCTGACCCATAAGAAAGGGAGTATGGCTTCATACCCAGGGGAAGTGGTAGGTTTCTGCAACTGAGCAGAGCAATTCAGGAGGGAAAACAATGATCAAAAGAATTAAACTTCTTCCTGGTGAGGAGGCAATCCTGCAATTGCTGGGCCTACTTTTGTGAAAACAGCCCCACGTTGCCTCTCAAAGCTACAAGCAGGAACTTGGACAATTCACGGCTCATCTGCAGACTTCAAATGCTGAGTTTTTAACCTGTTCATGGGTCTCAGGCCCCTCTCAGTGCTGGGTCCAGCCCTGTTTAATGTCATTATCAAGGACTTGGATAAGGCATCGAGTGCACCCTTAGCAAGTTTGCAGATGACACTAAGATGGGTGGAAGTGTGGATCTGCTGGAAGTCAAGGAGGCTCTGCAAAGGGATCTGAACAGGCTGGACCGCTGGGCTGAGTCCAATGGCATGAGATTTAACAAAGCCAAATGCCGGGTCCTGCACTTGGGGCACAACAACCCTGTGCAGAGCTATAGACTAGGAGAAGTCTGTCTAGAAAGCTGCCTGGAGGAGAGGGACCTGGGGGTCTTGGTTGACAGCGACTGAACATGAGCCAGCAGTGTGCCCAGGTGGCCAAGAAGGCCAATGGCATCTTGGCCTGTATCAGAAACGGCGTGACCAGCAGGTCCAAGGAGGTTATTCTCCCTCGGTACTCGGCACTGGTGAGACCGCACCTTGAATCCTGTGTTGAGTTCTGGGCCCCTCACCACAAGAAGGATGTTGAGGCTCTGGAGCGAGTCCAGAGAAGAGCAACGAAGCTGGTGACGGGGATGGAGAACAGGCCTTATGAGGAGCGACTGGGAGAGCTGGGGTTGTTTATCCTGGAGAAGAGGAGGCTGAGAGGAGACCTCGTTGCTCTCTACAACTACCTGATGGGAGGTTGTAGAGATGAGAGAGCTGGCCTCTTCTAACCAAGTGACAGGGGACAGGACGAGAGGAAATGGCCTCAAGCTCTGCCAGGGGAGGTTTAGGCTGGACATCAGAAAAAAAAATTTCATGGAAAGGGTCATTGGGCACTGGAACAGGTTGCCCAGGGAGGTGGTTGATTCACCATCCCTAGAGGTGCTAAAGGGCTGGGTGGATGAGGTGCTGAGGGGCATGGTTTAGTGGTTGGGAATGGTTTGACTCGATGATCCTGGAGGTCTTTTCCAACCTAATGATTCTGTGATTCTGTAAATGACTCGGAAACTTCCAAGAGGTTTTGGAGAACTTCATAACTGCATACAACAGAAAGACTGACAAGTTCAATTTTCTTTTCCATAATTCAAGTGGCAGCCCAGCCACATACTTAAGTTAAGTTGTACTTTACAGTACTGAAAAGTCATTAATGCTCTTCTTACAAGAGTTTCTTATAAAATGTCTCTGTTACTCCATCAATCCCCTCCATTGACATAGAATGATACAAACATATTAGATCAGGCAAGCAATATTACAGACATATTTCTGTGATGCAGAATCACAGATCCTGTACTGCTCATCAACATACTTACATGACATCAGGAACGTTATTTTGTAGCTGGGAATTCCTCATTTTTCCATCCATGTGCAGTCTTGTTAGTGTTACTTGCAAAACTTTCCTTCTCACTGGTTGGAGCTAGCACTGGAGTCACTGTATGTCTTTCCTGTCTACACAAGGCTTTGATCCAGATTCACATCTTTCTAGGAGCCAGGGGATGGCTCCACCTGTCTCTCTGTCCCACCAGGTGCTGTGACCCAGAGCTGCTAATGCTGCAGCCACAGAGATGGAGGTGCAACCCTGTCACAAATCAGTGATTTAAATCGCTCAGAGAACCCCTGTCAGAGGTCTCAGCAAGAGTTTCTGTTGAAATATTATGTTTCAAAAGTGTACATTAACAAAGTTCGGTGGCAAGGTTCACTCTATTGCTGTATGGCACAATCATTTGAACAATGATTCAAAACTTCCAAGGCAAAGTTACCATGGCACAAAATCAAAGTTACCATCCTACAAAGTTATGCAGGGTATCAGTCACTTACTAAAAATCTGCTGTCAGTGAACCATCTCTGTGCCTTGGGAACCAAACTTGAGAGGTGTCCCAGCTCAAGGGGAGATCACCACCATGCCGCCAGGCTGCTCAGCAGGGAGAGTTCAAAGGCGGCTCACATAGGCTGTCAAGTTTATAGGATGAAGTGTTTGGCTCATAGTCAAATTGCATGCAATGGGAAAGGTATGCATGGGACTCCTTATACTCACAGTTTTCTTTGTTCCTTGATAAATGAGTCTTGGAAAGCTACTGGCTATTCATCTATTAGTCGCATGATCGATGTTCCAAGCTCATATGCATGGATGCCCACTGTGTCACTCTGCTCTTTTCTGGGTTCTCAGGGAACCCATTGGAACTGGAGAAGTTCTTGGCTCAGTTACGGTTTAGGCCTTTACCTCCTTTGGAGCCTGTACCAAACTACTACTAGTTTGGTTAAGGAGCCAAGTGCATCCATCACAGATTCCCATACATGCATACCTGCAATACTGAATTTTGAGCTGGGATCTGCCAGGATCTGACTCAGTCCTAGGACGTGGCTGCTGCAGCTGAAGCATGTGGACTAAACTGAGATGAGCTGAGGAGTACAAGGGTAGGAAAGCAGTGAAGCAATCACCCTTTCCCATAAAGTATTCCCACAGAAATCAATGGTTAAACTGTTGGGACCTCAGCAGCAACAGTTCAGGTTCATCATGACTGACTGCCTCCTGAAAGGAATTTTGCTTCATTAAGATACATTAAGATTCTTTCTAGTTTGAATATCCTATTGCTTCAAGCCTTGGGCTATCTTCATTCTGTGAAATCAAAAGGAGCATCTCTGAACCTGCTGCAAGGCTGTGAAATTTTGCTGAGCATTGTGAGTGTTAGTTGTAGGATGAAAGCAGCATAGGGGCAGGCACATTCCCAAGGGAGTGCCTCCTTGTTTGATATCATTGTTATGGAAACTTAAAACTTCAGGATAAACTGGGAAGGTCGGTGAAATGCAAATGGCACAAAGCCCAGAAGACACTTATTTGCTCACTACTTACCAAGCTTCTGCAGAAGAGAATGTCTGAGTTTCTGCCTTTTGTGAAAATGAGCTTTCCTGGCATCCTAAAGGCCAAACTTCCTTGTAGGCGTAGTCATAAAGGTCAGGAATCCAGCAGTGGAGAGGTGATAAGACGAAAATCTCAGCAGTCACTTGAGATGCTTACTCTGGAAACAAACACTCACACAAAAGTGGCAAAAACAGAAGACATGATGCAACAGTAAAACAAATTAAAACCATGTGTTTCCTCCCAGGATGAGTTACGTACTGGGAGAGGGATGGAAAGACCAGTGGCTCTGTTGTATTTTTCCAGTTTTTATCACCTATTTGAACCCAGCCATCTAGCAAAGACAAAAATTTCATGCATTTTGTTAAACTCAAACAATATGATTTTAACAATACAAGAAGAAATGTCCTTCAGCAGCAAAGTAAGTGACAAGATAAGAGGTGGTTCATTGTACAATGATTTGCCAAGTAGAATGGTGCTCTACCATGCTTTGAAATAAAGCTCTATAAGACAAAGGAAAGGGTTCCTTTTTTTTTCTGTTGCAAATGGCTTAAGTAATCACTTCTCTCAACTCCAAATGAAAAAAGGCTTGAGCTACAAAAGCTCTGCTTGTATTACATTCCATTCAAGTATGCTCTTCTCTGAAATTCATTTAGCTGCCAAAGTAGGGGAAAATGCCAGCAGCAGAGAGGTTAAAAAATTGTGAAGTCTAGGCACTTCGATGAGGCTTTTCCTTTAAAGAAAGAAAAGAGAAAGTACATTGCAACCCAGCTCTAGAGAAGATATTGTTCCCATTTCTCCAGAAGGGAGAGGCGGGGTGAGGATACCACCAGTGCTTTTATATGCAAGCCTTTCATGTAAATGATTTCAAATGGGAGCTCTTGCTCTTGCCTGCAGACAAAAGCAGAATGTATTACTCTTGCCAGACCACCTGGGACATGGGGAGGAGAGGAAATTTCCAGATGGATTTTAAGACAATTCATTTATATTTTTATAGCCAGAATAAATGTTTTTTTTTCTGAGATAGCATTTCCCCTTGCTCCATCTAGACCACCAAGAAAAAAGGGAGGTGCAGAATTTCTATTGCATTAATAGTCCTGGTGTTTACGGTTCTGGCTTTTATGAACTTGTGGGAGCTGTTTATTGAGTCATAAACTCTACTAATGGGTACATTATCTCTAAATTATATAAGTACTACAGTATTTGGGTTAGTTAAAAGAAGGGTTTAAAACAGTTACACACTTAGAGTTTATGTCAATTACCAACATGATCTTATTATAGGAATTTAATTGCTAATTGCTAGCTCATATTGCAGAAGAACTACAATAACAACACACAATATATAGTTTGTATAAACATGTTCAGACAATTCTATATTACCTCCTTTCACTGCTACCTCCTTTCATAGAGGGTTTTTTATTACAATGCCTCCAGTTAGGAATTCCTCTTTGTCAGGAAAGCATTTCCACCAGTGCTTCATTTGACAGATTTTAGCAAGCCTTCTGCATACACTTGAGAGACTTTCTGCAAAAGGGACAGCCCTATGCATACACTTAAATTCTTTGCTAAATTAGATTCTCTAACAAGAGAAATCCTAGATCTTTTTAAATCAACTCAGGTTTCCCAGCTAGAGTGAAATTTGACCAAGACGTGCTAGGCCAGAGCCTGAGTTAAGCTCATCGAAGACACTCAGATCCAGCTGCTAAGTATGGCCCCAAGACTCTGCTCAACCTAAAGTCCAGGACACCCCATGAGAGGGATCGCTTGGATGGATGGTCAACACATAGTGTGGACTAACACTCTCCTCTGCCCATTCTGCCCAGGATTAATCCAGACTACCCACAGGTGCTTGAGTCTCAGCCCTTCCTACAACTACCAATCACAGAATCACAAAATAACCAGGTTGGAAGAGACCTCCAGGATCATCGAGTCCAACCATTCCAATCAAACACTAAACCATGCCCCTCAGCACCTCATCCACCTGTGCCTTAAACACCTCCAGGGAAGGTGAGTCAACCACCTCCCTGGCAGCCTGTTCCAGTGCCCAGTGACTCTTTCTGTGAAAAATTTTTTCCTAATATCCAGCCTAAACCTTGCCTGGCAGAGCTTGAGGCCATTTCCTCTCGTCCTGTCCCCTGTCACTTGGTTAGAAGAGGCCAGCTCTCTCATCTCTACAACCTCCCATCAGGTAGTTGTAGAGAGCAACGAGGTCTCCTCTCAGCCTCCTCTTCTCCAGGATAAACAACCCCAGCTCTCCCAGTCGCTCCTCATAAGGCCTGTTCTCCATCCCCGTCACCAGCTTCGTTGCTCTTCTCTGGACTCGCTCCAGAGCCTCAACATCCTTCTTGTGGTGAGGGGCCCAGAACTCAACACAGGATTCGAGGTGCGGTCTCACCAGTGCCGAGTACAGAGGGAGAATAACCTCCCTGGTCCTGCTGGTCACGCCGTTTCTGATACAGGCCAGGATGCCATTGGCCTTCTTGGCAACCTGGGCACACTGCTGGCTCATGTTCAGTCGGTTGTCAACCAACACCCCCAGGTCCTTCTCCTCCTGGCAGCTTTCTAGACAGGCTTCTCCTAGTCTGTACCTCTGCACAGGGTTGTTGTGCCCCAAGTGCAGGACCCGGCATTTGGCCTTGTTAAACCTCATGCCATTGGACTCAGCCCAGCGGTCCAGCCTGTTCAGGTCCCTTTGCAGAGCCTCCCGACCCTCCAGCAGATCCACACTTCCACCCATCTTAGTGTCATCTGCAAACTTGCTAAGGGTGCACTCGATGCCTTATCCAGGTCATTGATAAAGACATTGAACAGGGCTGGACCCAGCACTGAGCCCTGGGGAACCCCACCTGTCTCTGGCCTCCAGCTGGACTTAACACCATTTCCCACCACTCTCTGGGCCCGGCCATCCGAGAGTTTTCCACCCAGGAGAGTGTGCGCCTGTCCAGGCTGGAGGCCGACAGTTTCCATAGCAGAATGCTATGAGAAACTGTATCAAAGGCTTTACTGAAGTCCAGAAAGATACATCCACAGCCTTTCCCTCGTCCAGTAGCCGAGTTCACTTTGTCATAGAAGGTGATCAGGTTAGTTTGGCAAGACCTGCCTTTTGTGAACCCGTGTTGACTAGGCCTGATCACCCGGTTCTCTTGCATGTGCTTTATGATAGCACTCAAGATCACCTATTCCATGACTTTCCCTGGCACTGAGGTCAGACTGACAGGCCTGTAGTTCCCTGGGTCCTCCCTGCGACCCTTCTTGTAGATGGGCACAACATCAGCCAGCCTCCAGTCCAGTGGAACTTCCCCAGTCTCCCAGGACTGTTGGAAGATGATGGAAAGGGGTTTGGCCAGCACATCTGCCAGCTCCTTCAATACTCTCGGGTGAATCCCATCCAGCCCCATAGACTTGTGGGTGTCTAGTTGGGCAAGCAAGGCTCTCACCACCTCCTCTTGGATCACAGGAGCCTCATTTTGCTCCTCTAGCTCCTGGGTTTGTACACAGAGGGAACAACTTGCTTTACAATTAAAGACTGAGGCAAAGAAGGCATTAAGTACTTCAGCCTTTTCCTCATCCCCTGTCACTGTTGTTCCCTCTGCGTCCAACAGGGACTGTATGGTCTCACTTCTCCTCCTTTTATTATTTATATATTTATAGAAATATTTTTTGTTATCTTTCCCTGACTTTGCCAATTTGATTTCTAATTGAGCCTTAGCCCTTCTGATATTTTCTCTACACAATCTCACTTCCCTCCTGTAGTCCACCCAAGATGCCTGTCCCCTCTTCCAGAGCCCGTAAACATTCCTCTTCTTCCTGATATCACTCAAGAGCTCTCTGTTCAACCAAGCTGGTTTTTTCCCCTGCCAGCTTTTTTTTTCCGGAACATGGGGATGGCTTTCTCCTGAGCTGCTAGGATCTCCTTTTTGAAGAGCTCCCAGCCCCGGTGGGCTCCCTTGCCCTTAAGCACTGTCTCCCATGGGACTTTGCCAACCAGCCTTCTGAAGAGTTCAAAGTCTGCCCTCTGGAAATTTAATGCTACTGTCCTGCTAACCACCTTCTTCACTTTGCCTAGAACAGAAAACCCTATCGTCTCATGATCGCTTAGTCCTAGGTATCCTCCTACTGCCACATCCCCCACAAGGCCTTCTCTGTTCACAAACCGCAGGTCCAGCAGGGCACCTTCCCTTGTTGGTTCATTCACCAGCTGTGCAAGGAAGTGTCTTCCACACACTCCAGGAGCCTCCTAGACTGCTTCCTTTCTGCTCTATTGTACTTCCAGCAGACATCAGGAAGACTGAAGTCTCCCACAAGAACGAGAGGCACTGATCTAGAGATTAACCCCAGCTGTTTACAGAAGAGCTCATCAGCTGCTTCTCCTTGGCTGGGTCGCAAGCTCACTGTGGTGCTGCTGCAGCCTGCAGCAGGTATGGTGAGCATACGAGCAGTCACGATGCTTGATCTCAACTCTCCTCTAGCAAGGCTAACAAGGGTAGGACTCATCTCACCCAATAGCAGTGCAAACATCTACATTTAGCTGAGTTTTTTTTTAAATCCCTTTACAGTCAGTGCAGAGGGAGGGGCAGTGTGTGTATATCATGACTCCTGTAGATATTCCTAAAGGCTAATCACTCCCTAGAGGTGCCCATCACCCTTCCAACAGCAAGTAAGGGATCCAGAGCACTAATGCAGGTGCAGACATATGCACTGTAGATATCTCAAGGCAAGGAAAATAAGTATCACCCATAAACCATAGCTAATTTAGAGAAGGCTGTGTCCCACCTGTGCCACAGCAGCTCTGCAAAAGGGCTTCCTTTTGGATTTCAAGACAATGCCATTCTGACAGATTTGTCTTTGAAAGTGGGAGCTTTATCAAGTACTGTTAGGTGACATAATGAATTTTTGCTATTACAGATCATCCCACCATGCTGCTTGCCAGGCATCTGCACCAGATTTCTGAGAAGTTTGTGAATCACCTCCTTCACTCCTCTTTGTTCATTGTTCTTAATATGAAACTAGCCTGATGAAAGAGAGCAACGAGGACAGATGGCTAGGGTGAAAGGCAGATGAGGATAACTAGTTTGTTTGTGTGCAATACATAGCAGAAGAAACTTACAGATTATTCAGAAATGCCTAAATGTGCAGAGAAAGAGCTTACATAGTCAATCTAGAACAAATTATATCTATATTAACTTCCTCTTCTTGGTTATAACCTCTCACTGGTTTTAAACTTTACTTTGGAAACTAGTAGGGACACGGACTTGTCTCCATACCCCTACCTGGCTTGTTTGAGCACTGCCTGAAAAATAAGTGCTGCTCCTCAATGGCTTGGTCACCACCCTAAAAAAACGATAACAAGAAATTTATTCACAGCAAACAGCAACCTAAAAAGTCTTCTTTCAAGACACTTTCAAATGTTATCCATATTGTCCTCTAAATCCTAAATATAATTTAAAAAATTGGTCTGAGCTCATATTGTGGTATTTTTATCTCCGCAACATGATTGTAACGTCTTCATAAACGTGCTTCTGTTTTGTCTTTCTCATTGTACTGGGGCTTGCTGGCTAAGCCACTTCGAAGAGGAAGATATACTGTGAGCAAATATTCAACAGTTAAGTTACTCAGGGTATAGGACATTATTGTTTAAAGAACTGATGTTTCTATGTCACTGAATAACCTAACGTATGACTACAAGGTGTTAAAAACGGGAACACTCGTGTAATGATTAGCAACAGGAACCCACAGAAGGGTCCAGCAAGCAAGAGACCAGTGAATTACTATTACTGATATGTGGACTAATGGTCTCTGAATGCTATCAAGTGACTGAAAACATCCAATATTTTGGTTATTGTGGAATTAGGATCTGTGCAGTTTTCCCACATAAAGCTCACCTTTAGGAGGCAGAAACATCTCCTGGGCTAAAAGGACAAGACAGAGATGGCAGACATAGGACCCAGCTGAGCCCAAACTTGTACTGTGAAGAGCTTTCCTGCGATGAAATAGGATCAACTCACATTAGCACAAGGGACAAGTGCTGAAGGAGGACTTCAACATCTTTTCATATATGTAGATGAACATCTGCCTGACATTGGTACAAATGGCTCTGTCTAGAAATATACAGTAGATGCAGGTATGGATAAGCAGGACACAGGAAAATATTGCCTGGTAAGGATTTTCATTTTTATCTAAAGATTGTGTACGGCTACTTGTGGCTACCATACCTGAAAGGGTCCATCTGCTGGTTATCAGACCAGACACTCTGAACTAGATGGGAGCGGAAGCTGATGAGAGGCCATGAGCTACCAACTGCACACAAGGACTGGTCCTCCTTGTCATTTGCAGCTTGACATTTGCTTGCAGCAGCAGCAGCTATTCCAGAGAACTTACTGTCAAATGCCAAGTCAAGGAAATACAAATTAACGCTAAACATACAGGGGACCCCAGCAGTGAGACGGTGAGCCAGTACTGTAATGTGAATCTCTTCACTCCTGCTGTGGACAGCACAGATACTTGTGGAAAGAAAATATCTTTGGCTCCCCTACAGAGACTGAGAGCTGAGATTAATCGCAACTGTGAGAGCCGCCTTCCCCTTTATGAGATGTATGCCTTAAAGCTGTGGCTTCCTTCCATCTTGAAACACAGTATTGTGGTATTGTCTTCATTCGGGCCCCTCATCAGCAATGTGAAAAGAGAGAAGAAGCTGGTGGCAGGATTAGAGGAGATATTGAAATATTCTGGGCAGCATATGCTACAAGACATATTATACAGAGTCTTACTGGACTGCTCAGTGGCTAGGGCTTTCTCTTCTGGAAGTACTGCTGCTTGTCAAAGAGAAAACCCAGCAAAATGTGTTTATAACACACTGTAAGCACAATGACAAGCACTGAAAATATTTTTCAGGCCCTGCCTGCCCTGATCCTAGGAGATTCTTCTGTGATCATCAGGATTACATAAGATGCATGGGAAAAAAAGAAGCGAGAATAATAATTCAGAAGAGTACCAATAAACATCCTAAAATCACTGTCCTCAGATGACCCATCTCAACCTTTAAAAAAACAGAATACTTTAGTCTTGGAAGGCTATTTGAGACTTCATTGTTTTAGAAAACCACCTTTTGTTGTCCAGTTGAATTTAGTCGTGGAAAGTTGTACCCGTTTGTTCTTAAACTATCGCTGTTCTTAGTTGAAACAGATTATTTTCACCCGGCCATAACATATTTACAGAGAGCAGTCATATTCTCTCTGAAGCTTCATTTTATTTCACTAAACAAGCCAAGTTCTCTTGGTCACATTTCTAGTTCTTCTCTGCACTGGTTCCAGTTTGCAGTCACCTCTCTTAACCATGACCAGATCAGACCATGATTGATCAGACCTACACACAGGGTTCCACACGAAATTACAAAAAATTATATTACCTGTACTACATTTTTTTCTGAAAAGAGGATCCTCTGTCATGCACACATAAAGGAAAACTGAAGTGAATTTCCCATCTCTGAAAGCTACTTGGGAGGTTCCAAATGTTCAGAGACAACCCCTCTTGGGAATTCTCTGCTGTACAAGATTTTGGGACCTGAAACATACCCTTCTGAATTTTGAAGAACGTTAAAAAATTTATGAGGGCAACTGCATTCATTTTAGGTGTCAAGCTCCGTCTTGGTGGCATATTTTAAAAATCCTCAGATTTCATCAATCAGTTTGAAACACAAGTTACTATTGTTTTGGCTCCTGACACTGTCCCCATGGCCAGATATTTTTTCTCATCATGAAAGAAAGCATTTTCCCCTTTTGTATGAAAAAGCAGTCCATGATCTTGTCTACCATTTGAAACAATTTAGCAAGTTTTCACAGTTCTCTTTTTGGACCCCTTGGACACAGACCATCACTAAACTAGTTTATTGCAAACATCTTCCTAAGTAGCACTAACACAGATAACTATGCCTTGCTTCAAGTCCTTTTTTTTTTGACAAAAAAGGTGAAAAGCTGCCAAAAGGTTCATATTTTGCCATATAGAGGGAAAATAATTTCTTCTCAAGAGCTGGGGTGCTAAAAAGAAGACATAAAATTAAAAACTTCATTCATACTATCATGTATTTGCTCTCTACAAATACCTGAAGGGAGGTTGTGGAGAGGAGGGAGCTGGCCTCTTCTCCCAAGTGACAGGACAAGAGGGAATGGCCTCAAGCTCCACCAGCGGAGCTTCAGGCTCGACATAAGCAAAAAATTCTTCACTGAAAGGGTCATTAGGCAATGGAACAGTCTATCCAGGGAGGTGGTTGATTCACCTTCCCTGGAGGTGTTTAAGGTGCAGGTGGATGAGGTACTGAGGGGCATGGTTTAGAGACTGGTGGGAATGGTTGGGCTCGATGATCTGGTGGGTCTCTTCCAACCTGGTGATTCTATGATTCTATGTAAAGTGCAGCACAGTATTTCCGAAGGGAATCATAATTTTAAAAGGGATCTTCAAGTTTTCAAAAGATACAGATTTACAGAAATAAGTTATTCTTTGAACTATTGTCTTACTTTCCATTTGGGGATTCAGATACACTGAATTCTTATCCTTCTAAAACACTTCCTCTCTGAATTGTAATTTCAGATTACAGAAAGCATAGAGTTTTCAGTCTGCTGAATGTGAGTTTCCCAGACATCAGCTAAGGTGCACTGGCTTATACCTCTTCTGCTTCCCCTGTGGATCATCACCATGGATTAGCCAACTCCCTGCTTCACTTCAGCTCTTTCATTCTTTAAAATAGGGTAATTACCTCTTTCAGAAAAGCACACAGTAAATTCAGGTCTAAATATGGCTTTGAGCTGGCATAAGCTTAAAAGGATACAAAAATGCTAACAGGAACTCCATTTAATCAGTGTGATTTTCAGTAAAGAGAAAGGCATCAGTTAATTTTCAAAGGTCAAGTACATCATGACTGTAAGAAAACTGCATACTAAAAGTGTCCTGAAACACCTTCTCTTCATACATGTCAAACCCAAGTAAACCTGGGTGGCTACTAATCCAAGTCACATCTAAAACAAAAAGCATGAACTGATAGCTTCTGTTCCTTGCCTGCAAAATACTTACTTGTTAAGGCTATAAACATCTCTGATACCAGAGCAACTTTATACTGTGCTAAAACCTTGCTAGTGTTTCCTCCATAAAATAAAAAAACTTTGACACAAACAATACTTAAGCATCACTACAGGGATATAGCAAAAACACAGGTACGAGCTAAAGGGCAAAAAAGGAAATCTGAAGGGAATTACCTTATTGTGTTAATATAGTCTGACCTAATGTTTTAAGAGGTCATCCAAGAACCTTTTTTGTTTGCAGAACAAAGCAGGGTCAGTCAGATTTTGCTCTGTTTGACTCAAAGACCTCTCAATGCTTGTAAATTCCCCATATAATGAGACACAAAGATTAGACGATACAGTTTTAATTATGCTTGTATAAGCATGAAAGAGTACTGTTGATTCAGAAGGAGCAACAAAAACACACAAAGTATACATTTCTGTTGGAATAAGAAATGAATTGCAATAAAACACCTATCTCATTTTTTGTTGTTGTTTTACAAGGAATGTTTTCAGTATCTGTTTAATTAAGCTTTGGAGCTGAAACACTAATCCAAAACCAGTGCCTTGCACAGATCAGATTATTCTTCCTTGCCAAACAGATCATCCAGAAGAGATAAGTATTTGATGCCTTTCACAGGAATGGATGGTGGCTGTCTGCTCCAGTCATCTTCATTCTGAAATTAGTAACCCAGAGAATATCTTAGAAAATAATATTGAAAACAAGAACGATTAAAAGACGATCAACATAAGATTGAATGGGCTGCCTTATTTCACAAATCTGTGAAAAACTGGACCTTCATACAGCACATTTTTATCAATCTTGCAGAATGTTCTATTAAAAATGCTTTCTATCATTAGCCTTTTTGCAGATATTTTCAAATTAAATAATGCTATTTTTTCTGCATTGAGCTGCTTATACTTGAAAGTCTCACAAGTTATCTATGTCTCAACACCAAAAACCATACAAAATAATGAGATAGAGAGAAAGAAGAAAAAAGTCAGCTAAATAACAACTCCACTGTTGAAATCTATCTATCAAATAGAGGTAGTGTAGCCCCAAAATACTGCTGTTAATTCATAGTGAGTCACTAGCAGAATGACAATTGGATTCTAAAGTCCTCATTAAAATATTCTTGTACTGTACCAAAGATAGCCTAAGTATTGTAACTAACTAACAAAATAATAAAGTCAATAAAATTCAGTAAACTATTCTAGCATCAATTTGGGTGCAGTTCATTAAAAACTGTGCAATATGTCAATATGACAATTACAGCAAGGCTTTGGAGCTAACAAGGAACTGATTATCTCAGCATGATGATGACTGGTTATAACCGCTCCTGTTGCTCTTTCTTCCTTTTTTATTTCAGGGGCAATTTTCCTCCCCTAATTCGATGTACCGCTCAGTCTTCTTGAAAAGCCCATCTACTAGCTTTCTTCTAACAAAAGATAACGTCTTCTTCAAACCCAAACAGAACTTCATCTCTTTAGACTGATCAGAACATACATTTCACCACAAATGTCCACTTCAATCTCCTGTCCACCTTTTCCTCCATACTTTCAATTTGTGAAGGCTGCCTCTTGGTGTCACTGTCACTTGCACCCCACATTCACCCCATAGGAGCATCCTCCTTCCCTCACCTGCCAGAAATGAGGCTTATCAGTTCAATGGCTAGATAAGCCATCCTGTCATGGGGAAAAAAATAACACTCAAATACATTCAACATCATATCTGTGCCTCTGCTTCTTTCACCCTGGCTTTTTGGTATAGAGCTTAGCACAATATTCAAGGCAAAAATCCTCCAGGCACAGCTCTGACCTGCTTTTAGTTTCTGCAGTACTGAGGCTCACAAGGCCCCTATCCCGGCACAATCTCCTGAGATCATGTGCTATTTAAATGTTGTGTTAAAACTCAAGCACAATATTCTATTGTGTAAGAAAAAATACCCACTGAACAAAATCTAATGCACACCTTGAATCACAGGACTGCTGTATAAAACATGTGGAAGGGCTTTGATTTTATCTGTACAAGGTAGAAAAATTCTTCTCAATGACAAAGTGAAAAATAAACTACCATGGAAAGTAAAGCACACCAGCAGCATTGGACCCTCATTAGACATCATCAACAGTCTGAGATCACAGAATTACAGAATAACCAGGTTGGAAGAGACCCACCAGATCATTGAGTCCAACCATTCCTATCAAACACTAAACTATGCTCCTCAGCACCCTGTCCACCCGTGCCTTAAACACCTCCAGGGAAGGTGAGTCAATCACCTCCAGGGAAGGTGAGTCAATCACCTCCCTGGGCAGCCTGTTCCAGTGCCCAATGATCCTTTCTGTGAAAATTTTTTTCCTAATGTCCAGCCTAAATCTCCCCTGGTGGAGCTTGAGGCCATTCCCTCTTGTCCTGTCCCCTGTCACTTGGGACAAAAGGCCAGCTCTCTCATCTCTACAACCTCCCATCAGGTAGTTATAGAGAGCAATGAGGTCTCCTCTCAGCCTCCTCTTCTCCAGGCTAAACAACCCCAGCTCTCCCAGTCGCTCCTCATAAGGCCTGTTCTCCAGCCCCATCACCAGCTTTGTTGCTCTTCTCTGGACTCGCTCCAGAGTCTCAACATCCTTCTTGTGGTGAGGGGCCCAGAAATCAACACAGGATTCAAGGTGCGGTCTCACCAGTGCCGAGTACAGGGGGAGAATAACCTCCCTGGTCCTGCTGGTCACGCCGTTTCTGATACAGGCCAGGATGCCATTGGCCTTCTTGGCCACCTGGGCACACTGCTGGCTCATGTTCAGTTGGCTGTCAACCAAGACCCCCAGGTCCCTCTCCTCCTGGCAGCTTTCTAGACAGACTTCTCCTAGTCTGTATCTCTGCACAGGGTTGTTGTGCCCCAAGTGCAGGACCCGTCATTTGGCCGTGTTAAACCTCATGCCATTGGACTCTGCCCAGCAGTCCAGCCTGTTCAGATCCCTTTGCAGAGCCTCCCGAGCCTCCAGCAGATCCACACTTCCACCCAGTTTAGTGTCATCTGCAGACTTGCTAAGGGAGCACTCGATGCCTTCCTCCAGGTCATTGATAAAGACATTGAACAGGGCTGGACCCAGGACTGAGCCCTGGGGAACCCCACTTGTAACTGGCCTCCAGCTGGATTTAACTCCATTTCCCACCACTCTCTAGGCCCGGCTGTCCATCCAGTTTTACACCCAGGAGAGTGTGCGCCTGTCCAGACCAGGGGCTGATAGTTTCTGTAGCAGAATGCTGTGAGAGACTGTGTCAAAGGCTTTACTGAGGTCTAGAAAGATACATCCACAGCCTTTCCCTCGTCCAACAGCCGAGTCACTTTGTCATAGAAGGTGATCAGGTTAGTCTGGCAAGACCTGCCTTTTGTGAACCTGTGTTGACTGGGCCTGAGATGCTACAGAAGAAAGAGCTTGTAAGTCAAGTAAGCCTGTCACAGTACTTGAGGAATATTGGTTTAAACTGTCGCCATTGAACTTGAATTTAAAGGAATATTATGTTTCTAAATGGTCTGAATATAACCAAACACATTCTGCACAAGCATAGCAACACAATAACTAGGTCAGAACAGCAAAACTACATGTTGGCAGAAAGGCTTTGGATTTATCTGCTCAGAAGTTTTTAAAAACCAGCATAATTGGCACCATCTATTTTAAGATGTTCCATTCAGCACAAGATGGCAAGATTGGATTAATCTCTGCAGTTTGTTGCTACTGCATTTTTATTTACCTTAAGCCGCAGTCTGGTAGGGATAGACAAATTTGATCAATTTGATCCATCAATACTTCTCTTGCTGTGTCTGTCAGTGAGGTAGTGTATTTTATGGAGTTATAAAAAACACACGGCTATTTTCTGTAGTTTCGGTGGAGTTTAAAGTATTTCCTGACTATCTCAGCAAGCAAACAGATCTTTTGACACGTGACAATGATATTTGTGGGTGAAGCGGTATTCACACCCATTATTCATGGATATTTAATTACACCTGTTTCTCCTTCTCTTTTCCTTTTTCTCCTTCTTGTAGAAAAATGTCACAGACATCATAGAATCACAGAATGCCAGGTGGGAAGGGATCTCAAGGTTCATCTTATCCAACCTTTTTATGTTATATATAGATTAAATGAGACGGCCCAGCACCCAGCCAAGCTGAGCCTTAAAGGTGTTCAGTGTAAGAGGAATCTACCACTTCCCTGGCGAGGTTATTCCAATGTTTAACTGTTCTCATGGTGAAATTTTTTTTCTGGAATCCGATCAGAATCTCCCCAGCAACTTAGGCCCATTACCACTTGTCTTTTCCGTGTGACACCTATTAGGCATGGGAATACTACAGGGCTCCTTGTCCCTGTTTGACTTCTCTGCTACATTCTAAACCTCCCAGAAAAAAATAACTACTTGAAGAAAACAGGCACAAATACAATAATATGGGAACTATTGTGGTCTCCATCAGATATAGCATTCACGTTAAAGTTGGACAAATAATATCAATGTACTGTACTGTTCCTTTGTTCAGATACTCTGCTTTTACCTTGAAAGGAACCTTTATTGTCTGGAAAGCAGGGATTTGATTCTTCCTCCAGTTCAGCTCATCCACAAACTTCTTATATTCCACTTGCTTACTGTCATCTTCAAACCTAAGCAGAATATCCACAAGAAGACTCAAGGTTAAAGGAAAATTTTAATAAAGTTGTATTGTGTTATTTACAACATACTAATACAAAACTTTTTGGATAATAATTTTTCACTCCTGTATTACCAAACACTAGAAGGAGTACAAGAAAAACCTACCAAACCCTCAGGACTTCTATATCATGCATTCTGTTCCATATTCCTACACCTAATTATTGTTTCTCATAGTAGAATTCATTTTTTTAAATGTTCACTACATTTCAACAAATTTTATTTTACTTTTGAAGCATTGCAAAACCTTCTCCAACACTGGGATCCCACAATTAGTGACAAACACAGAGAAACCAGTAGAATAATACAGGAGAGATGTGCTATAACACAATTGACCTGCTTTATATGGCTTGGACAATCATAAACAATCCTTCAAAAATGCTCATTGCGCACAACTTGGGATCAATTTACAATTGACAAACATACAGTTCTCTAACCTATCAAATAATAGCTGTATTTGGAAATCGCTACCCTTGTCACTTGGTAGTCATTTTACGGCAGCATTCTTTATTTCTATGGAACAAATATGGATTTGTGTCAGTTATGAGGGTCCCTTGACTGCATGAAGATATATATGCTGCCAGCTAAGGTCTACAGGTACATATGGAACACACTATCTTCCCCCTTCAAACTTCTGAAGTCATTACCCTGCACTAATAAACCCCATGGGTGCATATTTGTAAGCCACACCATCCTTCTGCCATTCATTTGGATGAAGCAGCTACAGAAAAAACGTCCTCAATTCCGCAAAACACTTAAGTGATCAAGGCACTTGGGAACCACTGTTATCTCAGTGGGTCTGGTCCAATGCGTGAAAGGTATCTGCAAGCCAAAGCTACCATGCAAATGTTCCTGAAGTGGACGGCTTAACTGCTCTGCTATGAATACTGTACTAGCAGTGCCTGTGAATGACATATGTCTCGCTCACATCACCTACATATAAAAGGGATTTGGTTTAGGCACATCAGCACAACCTGGAAGTGCCTGTGCTTCACTGGGGTCTATGGAGACACGCAAACAACTAGCAAGACTCAATACCTATTATTTGGTGGGAAACGTCAAGTTAAACAATTCTGCCCTGTAATCTGGTGAGACAAATACTGCTGCACAGGAGCAGGATCATTTCCAGGAAACAAGACTTTCAGAAAGTCATTTTGTCTTGTCCTTAAGGAAATAGCACTCCACAATACATTGGCCTGGAGACACTTCAGCCACTGCAGAGGGTTCTGGTAAAAATTAAGCATGAAGATACATTAAGGGAGAATTTACAGCATAGACTGAGAAAATAATGCCAGAGAAGAGGAGAAATAAATCTAGGGACAAAAATAAACTGCAACTCATCCTCACTTTCTCCTCCCCCCAATCTTTCACTTAACAGTCAGCAGGAGAGATAATAAAAAAAATATACTGAGAGCCATAAACAGAGATGCTAGCGATAAACTGGAATGTTAAGTACAGTGAGTTATGGTGAAGATGAAAGTAGAGTCAGAAAAGAATGCTACTGTTACTAGTGTTAAAGAGAAGCCTGAAACCCTCTTAGGATAGCTTGCTTCTTTATAATAGCTCACATGCACATTAACATTTTTATAAAGCCTTTTTTTGGGGGACTATATTCAGTGTACAAGAAAAAAATCATCCCCATTCCTAGGGGGTTCTTGTTTGTTTCAGGTTTTTGCAGGTGGCAGTTGGGAAAAAGAATGGAGTTTTGCATAAGAAGTAACAAGACAATAAAAACATTAATACTTCTTGGAAATAAAACCTATGGCACACAGATTTTTAATTCCAGAATTATCATGACAATTATTTTTTCCTTTTACTATGTATCTTTTGCACACCGTGAAAAGTCAAAAGATTAAATCTACTGCCAAGATGTAGTGCTGTAGAAGTAGGGTTTTTAAATAAAGAACAAGTGAAGACATGTAACTACTTATACTTTATGTTAAAGCAATGAAGTCAAGGAAAGCATTGCTTCTGCTTTCAAAACCAGAAACATTAACAAGGAGAAAAGCCCTCTGATGTGACAGCACTAGCAAACGGAGATGACAACATGAGCATGAAGTTAACAATAACCAAAGATTTTAATACAGCAGAGGAAATGAGATTCCCAAATCCATATTTAAATAGCTGCAGAAAGCAACATAAAATATTACTCTAGAATAATCCAGAAAGGAAAAAAAAAAAAAAAGACAAAACCAACTTGACTTTCCTGCTGTCACTTACTGTATTAACCTACTAAAGGACATACTTGCAATTTGGCATAGAGTATCCAGATGCACTGAGGAAGATGTTATCAATTTGTGCATTAGTAGGACAGGCATGTCATACATTTCAGTGGCTGGACTTAATATGACTAAAACTGACAGTGCTCTTCAGGAAAGGAAATTATATTTGTCTTATCAAGAAGATGTAACAAAGATCTCTTGAAGTCATGCTTCTCTTCAGTTTTGCCCTTTGACTTCACCAATGCATGTGATTTTAGATTATGAAAGTTACTTCCTCTTCCCTATCATAATTTGCAGAGCTTTTTTCTTCTTTGACATTATAGAATTACTTGCATATTTCTGCTTCTAAAAATATATTCAGAATGAAATACTCCAGATATGTGAATAGTCTGGCTAAATCACTCTGGAAGGGCTTCAAGCTCCACCAGGGGAGGTTTAGGCTGGACATTAGGAAAAAAAATTTCACAGAAAGGGTCACTGGGCACTGGAACAGGCTGCCCAGGGAGGTGGTTGATTCACCTTCCCTGGAGGTGTTTAAGGCACGGGTGGACGAGGTGCTGAGGGGCATGGTTTAGTGTTTGATAGGAATGGTTGGACTCGATGATCCGGTGGGTCTTGTCCAACCTGGTGATTCTGTGATTCTATGAACATTTCTGAGGATGCTTTTGTGAGTAAAGGCTACTTACAAATATATTTCCTTTCCTATCAAGAAGTCTGTAACCCAAACATTTCTGATGTACATGCAGAGATTTTTAATTCCTTTTAATTTACTAATAAGTTAATTTGATTATAATCGAGGAGAAGCATCATGCTGCTTTAACCTTAAAGAAAATCTTGAGATTCTTCAGCCTGTTTGATAGTCTCTGTGTAACACGGGTATACACCTAAATTGTCATATATTGCTTACATGAAAAGACTGAAAACAGCAAGCACGGAGAAGTCTATGCAGCTGATCAGTATGAATTAAGAAATGGCTACCATCTTGTGTATATATTTATTCATATCTTGAACAACTATAAATTGAACCATCAGTTCCTCAGCATGAAGAATAACAGAAATAATTTCTTTTAAAAGATGCAAATGGTGATGCCAGAGAGTCTTTTTATCACAAAGGGCATAGGGACTCTCAAGCATTAAAGGCAATGTGGAGAAGATAGAGTGCAGGAGAATGATCATGTGACCATTTTCAATTTTGCTCCTGCTACCAGGACACTTGCTGTAGCAGGAGAAGAAGGTTTGCCACCTGAAAGAAATAGTTCAGCCCTAACAAAACATTACAGGCAGGCAATGACGTAAAAAAAAAAAAAATATTACTCAGCCACAAATCAGGCAAAAGCTGAACAGGCAGAAGTGGCCTGGCCTGGGTTATTAATGACTTGAGAATGGGGGCAACCATGTAGGAAGCCCATTGTTATCAGGCACTGCTACCTGAGACACTGCGGATTAACTTATTCAGAACAAGCCCCTCTGCAGATTCCAACAGACTCACTGAGGTACTGTGGAGAGGTGAAGAACTACACAGAAATGAGACAACATTTGAAAAATAGGGACACACTCTTAACAACTAAACTAATATGGAACAATCAACATGTAATACTTTCAAACTTATTAATTCTTCCTTCCCTCCATTTCTTATTTCCTTATCTGCCAGCTGTTTATATATCCTCTGGGAAGGAGTGCATCTTTTTAAGTCCTTGTTAGCATATATTTAGCATTGCAGTAAATAAAAATAACAGATACCTCCCCCTCAATTCATTACTTAGGCACTTTAGGTATATTTGTTTATTAAACAAATTATAATTGTTCATTATCTCTCCATAAATGTAAAGGAATGCTTATAGTGACTACTGCAGTTTTCTGGCAGAAACATTTGTGTACCATCTGCATTGCTTAATATATTGTGATTCAAAGACTGTATTGCCCTGTGATTAAAAAAAAATAAGTGAGGAAATGCTGATGGAGATATGAAATACTTTTTAATAAGCCAGCTCAGGTAACCAGAATAATGGACACGTTGTTGGGTGCCTAAATACTAGTAAGTATTTGACCACCACACAATTAAAAATACAAACTTACTCTAGACAGAAAATTTGAAAGAGTCTAATGAAACTTCACAGACTTTTTGCTAACTGTCCCTGGACTCCAAGGAAACTGAAAGGTTGTAGAGTACACTAAAAAAAAGTCTTGGGTCATCTGAAGGTGACCACAATATTAGACAGTAATTTCTGGTCCCATCTCATTCTTTTATGAAGTGACAGATCATTGCAGTATAATTTATAAAGGTAGGTAATAAATACTTTAAGAGTATTACCTTCCTAAATGGAAAAAGCGATTCATTAAGTCTTACAGAAAGTCCTCGCTACCTGAGCTCAGATAGCAAAGCTGAATAAACATACAGCTTCAGTCTTCAACTATTATCTGATCACATTGTCTAGCATTATTTTATAGTTGAATAGGGTCCAGCTAGTGCATTAGCTATATATACTGATTTTGTGGGAATCAATCCAACAACTTTTATTGTATCTCTTTCTTCTTTCATAAATACAGTTACACACAGTAGGAACCCCACCACCCTTCCTTCAGAAATACCAGTGGACACAAAATTACATTCTTCCTCATCCAAAAAATTCAGGGAAAGAAGATTGTTGACAAACTTTGCCCACACCAAATTGTATACTCCCCAGAGTGAGACTGTTCTTCATGAATAATAAACCTGCCTGTTTCATGATTCTTTAGTCTCAAAGGAAACTACAGAAAACAAAAAGAAAGGAAAAGAAAGGTCTAAATCTTGTTCATCCAAGTCTACATTTCAATTTCCAGACTATTGGAAATCAACTCCTATTAAATAGACTTCCCAAAATCTTCCCCTGTCTCTGCATCCTCATGAAACAATAAACTCACTAATCAATGCCACATGCTCTTCTTATTAAGAATGTGCCAATCTTCCTGCTTGTCTGCAGTGCAGTGACTCATCATATAAAGTGCCATCTTTCAAAGCAGCTGATATTGTAACTTAGAACTGGTATTACACATAGCACTATCATATGGAGGACTTCTCATACTGATTTCTGAGCTCTAGCTTCACAATATTTACCTTTCTCATCTGGAAATCTGCAAAACAAGCTGACCACAGCCACTTTAGAAACAAAGGAAACTGGAAGGTAATTTAGAAATCCAGCTCTTATAAAGGCTAAGGAGATAACCCTTTCCTTCTCCACTGCCTCCAGGAAGAATCTACAGCAGCTGAAATCCCAGTTCAGCTGTCATAGGTACCTGCCTGAAACTGGATGAAATCCAACCCTTAGTCTCCTCCTTGTCTTATAAGCTTATCTCTGATTTTTATGATAGGGCACTGGGCTTTCTCTTTTTAACTGCCTACATTGAGACTCTTCAGGAAAGAAGTTGTTCATCTCACATAAGCCTTCCCTGGTATAAATTCACAAACAATAAACATGTCTCTGGAGTCTATGATGTGTCAGGCTTGTCTGGTTTTCATCAGCATTGAGTTAGTACATAAAGCAAAGCTTCAAGTCCCTTGTCTGTGCATCTATTCAATTTCATCCTTTATGAAGTGGAAACTATGAGAACTCCTTGTCTAGTACAGGATATCAATTGTCCTCCAATGCTTTTTGTGTTGGGCAGCTTAGTGGGAGTTCTCAAAAATGAGGTTTAGATTAACCCTAAAATTCAAACATGATTCTGATGACTAATGCTTGCAAACTAAGTGGCAAAAGTGGTGAAAAGCAAACAAATAGCCAAAACTGTATTTCTGGCTACTTCAAGAAACTACTCTGAAAGTTTTGGGTCTGGAAACAGGGCCTTTATGAAAACCAGCCCCTTAAGCTTCTCAAAGCAGTCATGTCGATACTGATTTAAGTAGGAAGCCTTGCCTGTAGTACAAGATGCCAGCCTGTCAGCCTTACCTCTGTGCCTGGAAAGATGATAGAACAGATACTCCTAGAAGCTATGCTAAAGCACATGGAGGGTAGGGAGGTGATTAGAGGCAGCCAGGACGGCTTCACCAGGGGAAAATCCTGCCTGACCAACCTAGTGCCTTTCTGTGATGGGATAACCACAGCAGTGGACAAGGGAATACCAACAGATGTGATCTATCTTGACTTCTGCAAAGCCTTTGACATGGTCCCCTACAACATCCTTCTCCCTAAACTCAAGAGATATGGATTTGACAGATGGATTGTTCGGTAGATAAGAAATTTGGTAGATGGTTGCATTCAGAAAGTAGTGGTCAATGGCTCAATGCCCAGATGGAGATCCATGACAAGTGGTATCTCTCAAGGGTCTATACTGGGACCAGTGCTGTTTAATCTTCATCAGTGATACAGACAGCAAGACTGACTGCACCCTCAGCAAGTTTGCAGATGACACCAAGCTGAGCGGTGCAGTGTCATCCAGAGGGACCTGGACAGGCTGGAGAAGTGGGCCTGTGAGAACCTCATGAGGTTCAACAAGGCCAAGTGCAAAGTTCCACACCTGGGTCAGGGCAATCCACAGTTTCAATATAGGATGGAGGATGATGTGATTGAAAGCAGCCCTCCAGAGAAGGACTTGGAGGTGCTCGTCAGTGAGAAGCTCAACAAGAACCAGGAAAGTATGCTCACAGCCCAGAAGGCCAACCGTATCCTGGGCTGTATCAAAAGAAGCATGGGCAGCAGGTCGAGGTATGGGGTTCTGCTTCTCTATTCCTTTCTTGTGAGACCTCATCTGGAGTACTGTGTTCAGTCCTGGAATCCTCAACATAAGAAGGACATGGAGCTTTTGGAATGAGTCTAGAGGAGGGCTACAAGTATGATCAGAGGGCTGGAGCACCTCTGCTATGAGGACAGGCTGAGGAAGTTGGGGTTGTTCAGCCTGGAGAAGAGAAGGCCCCAAGGAGATCTTATAGCGACCTTCCAGTACCTGAGGGGGCTACAAGAAAGCCGGGCAGGGACTTTTTAAAAAGGCTTATAATGATAAGACTAGGAACAGTGGCTGTAAACTGGAGAGGAGCAAATTTAGACTAGACATAAGGAGGAATTTCTTCATGATGAGAGTGGTGAGGCGCTAAAACAGGATTCTATGATTAAAATGAATGCCACATTTCTGCCTTATCAGAGTCTTTTTATGACTTGATAAATACAGATGCTTTGTTTGCAATCCTTCTGAAATCAAGAAGCATATTTACCAGAAATCATCTAAACACGACATAAGACAAGATCTGCTCCTGTTTTTTAACTAGTACAAAATCAGACAAAACACCTAAGTGTTTCCCGTAAAGGAGAGAAGAGATCAATAGGCATGCATTTAAATCTGTTACCAGAAAAACCGGCTGTACAAAACAAACTCAACATGAATTGAGTTCAAAACACCACAGGTTACTCTGAACTGTAGCCTCCAATACAAGAGCACTGACTACTAGTTCTGTTCAGTTTTATTCCCTTTAATATAAGCCATTTGACTCAAACCAATTAAACATGCTATGAAAAAATACAAAAACCACGTTAACACTCCTTTTTCTTTTTAAAAATTATGATAAAATACTATTCAGGAGAGATTAATGTTTTTTACTGATGCTGTCTACTTGATTCAAGGACATTTCATTGAATGCATCTTGGTACGTTGCTTAAAACTTACATGATGTGCTTTCATATGATCATTGGCTGTACCTTACATATACAACTGGGGACAACTGATGCAAAAAAGTGAATCTCATTGGTAACAGTAACTATCAGTACTTGATTCCCGTAAGACTAATTCCACAGAATTCTGGCAAAACCCAGATGAGGGCAAAGAAGATAATCAGAGGCCTGGAGCATCTCTGTTATAAGGACAGGCTGAGAGAGTTGGGGTCATTCAGTTTGGAGAAGAGAAGGCTGCAGGGAGACTATAGTGGCCTTCCAGTACTTAAAGGGGGCTACAGGAAAGCTAAGAAAGCTAAGAAAGCGTTCTTCATCAAGTGCAATGATAGGATGAGGGAGAATGGCTTTAAATTGGAAGGGGGAAGATTTAGATCAGACAATAGGAAGGAATTCTCCACTATGAGGGTGGTGAGACACTAGAACAGATTGCCCAGGGAAGTTGTGGATGCTCCCTCCCTGGAAGTGTTCAAGGCCAGGTTGTATGGAGCCTTGAGCAGCCTTGTCCAGTGGGAGATGTCTCGGCCCATGGCATTGGGATTGGGACTGGATAGTTTTTGAGGTCTCTTCCAATCCAAAACATTCTATGATTGTATGATCTACCATGTCAGGCAAAAAGAACAGAACTTTTTAATAAGAATGCATCTCAGTTGATTATAAATATTCCATAAATAAGAAAACTCACATGTGTATATGGCCAAAATCAGCATCGTGACATTTTAGTATTATATAAATGTTAAATTCTTAAGAACTGTGTCTGCAGTAGATATTTGGCACTGCTTTGCACCCATGCTCGCAGGTCATACTATCTGCCCTTAACTTACATGGTCATTAAAGCTTGCAGATCATCATCAGCCAGTGGCAACCTAAAGGACTTGCAAATAGTCCTGCACATCTCATGGGACAGCACACCACGTCTGCACAAACAGAAACAGAGAGAGAAATGTACATTTGGTATTTTCCAGGTTTATTTCAAGTGAATGTCACTGTGAATAGGAAAACTCATGAGGAATACCAGGGTACAGATTAAGAGAACAAGATTTTATGAAATTTCACTTTTACAAAGCTGAGAAACTTGAAGTGCACGTGGTGGTCTGTCTCCCCCACACTGAGAATCTTAGTGATTCTCTGTGACTATTTTATCTATAATATCAGAGAGCAAAAAAGGAAAATGAGCTATGTAAAGAGTCAGCTACAAACCCTCTCTTTTTCCCTTTTTATCATTATATTTCCTCTTTGATTTAAAATACTGTTTTGCCTGTGACAGGCATCCAGTGTGACAGAATGTTCAGCACCTATAATAAAAAGCCCACAAACAAAATGAAAAAAGAGACCAAAAGGCTATCCTTTTCTTGTCTACTGTCAAGTACTGAGAGAGGCTTAACAGTTCAAATAATATTCTTTGGCCACAATATATCATTTACTCAGCAACAAACAGAAAGTAGGTAGGTTCATAAGCAAAGCTTCCCAAATAACAGCTTAGGATAAGTAGTGGAAACCTACTTTTCACGGTCATTATATATAAACACTGAAGACAGTTGTTCAAAATCCTCAAATCTATTTTTCTTTAGTTGTTCTTGAGCCACGGCGAGGAGAAAGTGGATATCTATTTCACATTCATCTTTCACACTGTAATAGCGTCCGAGAGTCACAATTTCATGTTCCAAAAATGTTCCATCAGTGATACTGACTATCAAATTTCTGTTCACAAAAACAACAGTCAACATTAGTTTTAAGTAAAAACGGTTAAAACCAGTTAATAATAGCTGAATTTCAAGGGGGTGAGGGAGGAGGATTAAAGTGCATTCATTATGAAATGCTGTAATTGGATCTTTAAAAAATATATGTACTTAAATTTGAAATCCAGGTCTGTTCAAGGAGGTACGATGGAAACTACCTGAACTCTTAAACTTTTGCAGGATGTCCACATTTCTTTAGTAGTTGGCTATACATACAAAAATACATAAAAAATATGACTGGAGCCTTTTAGCAGAGACGCTGTACTGGCATAGAATATTAGCAGAGACTAATTTTGTCGTTGCCTTTATCCAACAAGATAGTGAATTAACAAAGTATTACCCTGGTTTGCTCCTAATTATATTTTGCATTCTACAGCACATGATTAATTATCTGCAAGAAAAAAAGCATGCACAAAAACAGTTATATAAAACAGAGAGAGAGAGAATTAACAATGGCAGAGAAGTGGGGCAGAAGAACCCACATAGAACAAAATATTAATCAAGTGTCAAGCCACACTTCATAAAGCATTGTGAAAGCTGGCCCTGATGGGTAGCTTTCAGAGGAAAGCTGGGGGAAGGTAAACAGAAATTGAGTACAGAATGAAAGGGCAGAAAATTATACCTGTGTTGTAACCACAGGCCTTCCTGGCAAGAATGGAGGACAGTAGCAAGACCAGTTTATCTTGGACGCTGTCAGCAAAGAATCAAATCCCATGCAGGGAAAAGCCTCAGATGTGCTCCTCCGAGATTGCTTGTGCTGTCAAGACAAATCAGCCCAATCTAAGGAAGAAGCAATGTTTCTCAGACCCATCTGAGGGGCCAGTGCTGGCACTGAATGACTAGTCATTCCTGTTAATATCAAGAATTTGGTGCTGATAGTAGAGCTGGAGTGATTTCTGAGTAAGGTCCTGAAGGCACTTGTATTATATTGCCAAACAGACACAAGCTCAGGAGCTTAAGAACCAGGACTAGAAGTTACAGTTCAGAACAAACTGCCTCTGCTTTATATTGTTGGTGGAAAGGAGAAGGACTGATTTTAAAGACTATATTGTCTTTGCAGTAGGGGTTTTGCCACCTTCAGTGATTACAGGGTTCTTTGTATGTTCTGGATGTTGACATAACAGAAGGGAAGAAAAACACCAGTAGCGATGTATGTAAGGAGACCTAAGAGGCTTCCTGCTCTCCTGGAAAAGAAAATGGCCTGAACCATAGGTTACCTCAGCTGTTACAAGCCCACTTGACAAATCCGATTTAGTGTAACTACATTGGCACAAAGAGAGCATCAACATAGGCCTATGTGCCTCAGTCAAAATTAGATTAATTATATATATTACTTCCGGATAAACTAAATTAAGAGTAAACTTCACCATAATTGCTGATGCAATTAAGGCTGTACCTTGTGGTACCCTTGAGGTTACTACATCACTGTGATTACATACTGATCTTTGAAAATAAATGGAAGAAATTATAAGTGATGCATGAAGTTCTGACAAAAGATTCAAACTGCTGGCTGGAGAATAGTTAAATTCTTGAATGAATCTAATAATGAGTCCCTTAAGATCCACATATGATCTGAAAACACATAAACTGAGTACCCTTCCAAACTGAAAAAAAAAATTATCAATAAACATCCTTTTTTCACTTGCTTTCTCTTAAAGGTTTGTGCGTTCCTGTTCAAATGAAGATATCTTTTCATCAAGTATGATTGCACTTGCACAGCTATTCAAAAAAGGATGCTAAACACTGTATTGTGTGTACTTTGATACAGCTTCTGCTTTTTTTCACATTAAATAAATCTAAAAGATCTTCCATTTGCAGTGCAGGACACATTTAAGGAAACGGAAGCTGTTGACTATAGCAAACCTTATTCGAGATTATGTAAACTCAATGACCAAAACTTGGTCATTCATTAATATTATCCTTATCTCATTATAATTATGCATTTACCCAATTATTGATATTGTAGCAGCATTAAGAGATACAGTCAAAACTGAAGCTTCTTTCCTGGAGCCTGCAGTAAAACTATTGCAAATATAAAAACAATACTGCTTAATAATCCTGGCACTCTAAATGATTGGGATGGCAAAGCTGAAAACACACAGATAACATCACCCATCTGAATATTACCACAGAATGGATTTCCACACAAGGGACAGATTTGTCCAGTGTCAGCATTTTAAAGGTCTTTCATTTTCTCAAGCCAGTCAGTGACAATCAAGTCACCAAAACCCTAAGATAAAATTATTATGTCATTTGGGAATTAAGGAATAATTCAGTGATCGCTAGGGATTAATGAGCAAGACCCAAGATTCACAAACAGAATTACATCTAAACTCTTCCTGACAAAAAGAAACACGATTTAAGAATTGTTCCCACAGCTTAGTTATCGCTTGGTTAATTTCTTTATTTTTTTGTTCTAGAAGAATAAGACAGATTGCAATCTGAATTTGGTATAGAAAGAAGAAATAATAATTAACTGCTTAAGAGAGCAGTTTCTTAAGCTGAACTGAAGATAGTCATCTTTGTTAAACCCACATGTTTCTTTGTCTCTAACAGCGAGTGGTTTCACCAGTAGCTTATGAGAAAAAGCAGTCTGGACAGGACCATGTGATGCACAGGCATTTTAGTTCTTTTTTTCTTCTCTTTTTAACAAAGCTTTCAATAGTTTTAACGACAGCTTAGGGGATAGTTTCAGTGTATGCCATGTGTTTATTTCGTGGATGATGTGCTTTAGATTTGGGTTCTGAAAGTAGTTAAAGTAAATTGTATAATTATAATTCTGCTTAACTACTTCATGCTTACGGGCATATTTTTAAATGTAGCTCATATAAAATTACATAGGTAGAAAGAAAGAAATGTGAGCAGCCAAATTCAGAGCACAGTAAAGCTTTAGCTGTATTTAAGATAAGAAAAGAAGATTATCCTGCTTGTTGAAGCTGTCACACAGATAATTGCCTGTACTAAAATTAATCATTCGTCGTTAGTTTTAACCATGAAATGCCATTAAAAGTAAACAGTGAAAACACAAGAAAATATAAAACTGAATGAAAAATATAGATTCTAATCACAGCAAAATATCTTTGACTTTTCATAGATGCAAAGAAGTGCTCTCATCATCGTTGTTAAAAATGTTTTTTTCATTCTAAAATATGATACATAGATAATAAAATTAAGAGAGCTTTTAGACTAATGGATATAATAAGAATGAACAGAAACAAAGCCTACTATCCCTATAAAACACAAAAACTAAATGTTCCTTAGAGGCCAATTCTTCCTCTGGCTTTATAAATGCTTTCTGCTAGACCTCCTGCAATCCCAGCACAGGAAGGATGTACGCCATGAGTAGGTGATCAGCCAGGCTCAGGTGAGCACTGAGGTGAAAAAAAACAGTATTACATAGATTCTCTTGCTTTCTTTCTTACTCACAGAGAGGGCTACTACGTTTTTGTTGCTGAAACTGTGTGCCTTAATACCATATAACTAGATGTATCTTACTCCATACCACAGAACAGCACTAGCCTAAATTAAACAGCTGGGCAGTTCACAGCTGCACAGAATATGGCTGTGATTAAATTTAGACTCAACTGAGCCTCTTCTTGATAAAATAAAAGTCTTTCCCTGCTGTTTAACAGCACAATCATCCCTTCTAAGTGGGCTCCACCGATTTTGTAATGCAAATGTTTTGAAACATTGACCTGCTCTTAGTGCATGGAAGAAGACAAAGTATTGCAGATGATTGTTTCACAATTTAAACCAAAACCATAATTATTTGATTTTAAACACTTATTGTGTACATAAATTAAAACCCTTTTCCAAAGTGCTATAAAGTCTCTCCAGATATACATTAACTTCCAGTTTTCTTCACTTCTTACTCTAGTAGTCAGATCGTCCCTTGTAATGAAATTAACAATTCAGAATCCTGTTTCTGTTGAGTAAAACATCTGAGTCTAGAAATATTTTTACCAAAAACTGCCAGCAGCTGTGGCCTCTTAGTTTAAGGTCTACCTTTTAATCACTTATTTTTCATTTCTGAACATCAGCTTGTTTTCATTTCTTGCTACATTCACTTTGAATTGCAGGAAGAACCTTTTGCTGATCTGTGTATCTTCTGAGATATTTCAGAAGCAATTTCTGTCTTTGTTAATGTTCCTATAGAGATGACATTCCACATGATATACATCTACTTATATGTTTTAGTTATTATGACAGTTCCTAAATCCACAGTATATTACCACTGTGAAAATCAACATGCTTCTAGGTAAAATCGCCTCTTCTTTTCCACATCATTAACTTCACCAGTACCCAACACAGTCCACATGCTTGAGTATTCAGGCTGTAGGACAAACTAAAATCAGCCTGCATTTGAACATAATTTCCTCTTTCAAGTACCTATACATTTGCCCATTGCCATATCCAGATCATTGCCAGAATCTGGATATCTACTCGCCCTATATCTGCTGAAATTACTATCCAAGTATTAATCATCGTTCTCACTACTGCTTTCCAATCTTTTGTAAAGATACTTATCACAACATCCTATAATTTCAGTACACCACAGTTCTGCAAAGACTCTTCTTTATCAATGATTCAAACCCCAAATAATATCATTTTCAGGAGGCCAACTCAAACATTTGTTCTTGAATTTCAATTAATTTGTTAGACTGTCTCAAGACAGGCTTTTCTTTATCCTTCAGTGCATACATTACTGCTGACTTACCCCTCTCCACAATACCCTGTGTCAGCTCCATAAAAAGTAGACACATTTTAGTTGTGCTTTTCAGCTTACTTGAAACTATCACATTTCTCTTTTTTTCTGGGGCAAAGATTCACTTTTTTTCACATACAGTCTCTAAGTAAATGCAAAACAAATGTATCTCATTTGTCAGCAAACACATCAAGAAACAGTCATGCTCTATACATTCTAGGGGAATGTGCCTTCACTAAATACTAAAAACCAAAAGCCACTGTCTTACCTGAAAGGGTCATACTTAATCGCATTGGTATGCCCAGGGTCAGCGGCTGCAAATGCCTGTCTGGTTTCTTGGGAATGAGGTTTCGTCATGTCTCTCAGTTTCTTGATGATGACACCAATATCAGCCACAGGGAACTTAATAGAAGAAAGCAAAATATAGGAAGGCAGTATGCAACCAACTATGCATGCAGCAGCAATAGCTGTCAAAGATGCAGGGCAATGTTAAACTGATAACTATTATTAGTCTCGTCAATGCCTCACTTCAAAAGCATAAACTAGTGCTGTGTTAAGTTTGGAGGGAAGCTCGCTTCTGAAAAAAACTGCCTCCTACTGAGAATATACAAAAAATAAACAAAAATCATCAGATGATGCTCAGAAAGCTTATTCTAGCTACATAAAAGGGCATTCGCTTTTGCATTAAACATTGAATTGGTAAAGCAGAAACATTTCAAGTACATTCTAATAACTTGGTCCTTGTTTTATGTTGGCCCATTTTACTTAATTCTCAATTAATAAATTTTACCATGTTAAAACTAATCTTTTCACTGTTGGCTCAAGAAACTGTTGAACAGATATTCTCATTCATATTAGACTGAGTATGCTGTTTTACTCAGCTGCAGAAATAGCAGACTGGAAAGTTATCAGGAAATGTTTTTTCCTGCCATGTAAGAAGAATGCTTATTACTTCCAAATCCAGGCCATTAAAAAAAATCAAATTTAGATAAACAGAACTGGAGTACTTAAGCTTCCACCCTATATACAGATTGTTGTGTTAAAGCTCTACCAAAGATTCATTTGCTATGCTCATTTTTAACATAAAACATCTACATATTCAGTCATTGAATAGGAGTTAAGTCCAAGCATGAATATCTGATATGTCCTTATATCTGCCATGGTCTACCTAACTTAGAGAGCACAATGAACTGTCTGAAAATAGTTTTCTCCCTTTTATTTTAGTAAGTAATGTTGTTTTAACTAGCAATTATTTGAAATGTGGTATAACTGGTATTAAGGATATAATCACAACAGAGGCTGGGCCTTACTCTCAGTTATGCCTAAGTCTGTTTACAGCTTGGTATATGTTCAAGCGGATCTAGAAAAGGGCTTTTAAAGTCTCTAATACACCGACAAAGTAGTATAAAGAGACTGAAGTTTAATAAAAGCATCAGCGGTTGCAGGTAAAATGCTCAGATTTAGAGAAAACAGTTGCTGCATATGCCAAAACTACTCCAGACACAACCACGCAGTGCCATCAAGGCAATCAAAGTTTCAGAGACAGCAACTTCTTCAATCCCCTCCCCAACCTGATATTATTTGGTCTGTAAGCACACAGAGTGTTGTTGAAAAAGCAAGAAACAGAGATAAAGACTGGGCAGAAGGCATGAATCAGCAAAGTATTTAAAGGTAGACAAAGCATTCTATTTAAAAGTCTGCCTTCTCTACATCATCAAAGCAGTTATTTTTAAATCTTTTTTTTCTAAACTACAGATTCCAAGCACCTACACAGACATCGAGTATCCACACAGCACAGCAGTAACTCTTTATTCACTTTTCTTACTTCTCATGTAATTTCTGACATGACAGCAGCCATAATCTAGTTTTGTTTGATTGTCTTGCTTAAGTCAGAGGTTGTCATGTTGAATTCAACAAAAGTAAAACCAGTCTCCATGTTTGTGCTGCAGAAGACTAAAAGCTTTGAACAATTAAGACTGTTATAGAGATCACAAACTCATTTCTAAGACGGCACAGAGAATCACAGAATCACTAGGTTGGAAAAGACCTCCAGGATCATTGATTCCAACCATTCCTATCAAACACTAAACCATGGCCCTCAGCACCTCATCCACCCATCTATTAAACACCTCCAGGGAAGGTGACTCAACCACCTCCCTGGACAGCCTGTTCCAGTGCCCAATGACCTTTTCCATTAAAAATTTTTCTAATGTCAAGCCTGAACCTCCCCTGGCAGAGCTTGAGACCATTCCCCCTTGTCCTGCCACCTGTCACTTGGGAGAAGAGGCCAGCACCCTCATCTCTACAACCTCCTTTCAGGTAGTTGTAGAGAGCAATGAGGTCTCCCCTCAGCCTCCTCTTCTCCAGGCTAAACAAGTCCGGCTCCCTCAGCTGCTCCTCATAAGACTTGTTCTCCAGCACCTTCTCCAGATTCATTGCTCTTCTCTGGACATGCCTCTGGACATCTGGAGATGCCTTGTTTGAAAGAGCCTTCTTCAAATCTGGATAATATTGGTAGGACTGTGTATGACAGACATTCTGCTTTGCAAGTAAACTTATACTTCCTAAATATATCTTTTTTTTCCTTGAATTGTAAAAGAAACTGAAAGGGTTGAAGTTTTGAGAATTGGACCCTTTCAGTTACTTTCAGTACTGGTGGCAATCAAAACTACAAGACTCAATGATTCTTCTCTACCTGTAACTTAAAACCAATATAGTCAATAAAATCTTGAAACAGAAAATTAAAAATTTCCAAATATTTCATAAGTTGTCGAAGAAATGTGTTGATGATAGCAAACTCAATTCTCACCTGCACTATGTTTCATCTAAATCAACACATTCCTACAGAAATGTGGTCAAAATGGCATTTCCCAGAAGAAAAACATACCTTCTGGATTTCTTTCACCATTTTTTGAAAACATACTGATGTGCTCTGCTGAAAGGAAACCTCTGTCTATTCAGAATGAAAATTATTTATATCCTAACTTTAGAAATAACTGACAAATAGTCATCTTAAAATGTTTCCCCTTCTTTAAACCATCTTGCAACTCTACTCTTCTCTAATAATTGCTGAAGTTCTTGTGATTTGAGTATGTAGTTCCCTGATACACTGAGGCAAACAAAGTGTGTCCTTACTTCTGGAGCTCTACTCAAAGAATGTGAATAAAGCATCTACCACTCGGAGAATAAACCTTTTTTCTACCAGCTGCCTTAAACTCTTAACTGTGCAAAGAAGAATTTCAAAATTTACTTTAAAGAAGGATTTTTAGGGTTGCTTCTTTCTATTTTGCAGATTTTATTTTAATAATATACAATCATTCAGTCAGGAAAACTAAGATCTCATCTGTTTGATCTAAGATAATCAATGCAAGCAGCAGTTCCAAAGAACATTCACAATCTAATGATGCACTCTGCATTTTGGAAAACAGTTGTGGTTTTGATTCTGCTAGGAGGAGAAACAGTCCAGCAGTAAGAAAACATATTGTATATAGCTCTGTATTTTAATGCTTAAAGTATTTAGCAGTCGTAGCATTTCACATCAACATGCATTTTGCAGACCTTCCTCATTATTCCAAGGAAGGCAGGTGGTCCTAACTCCACATTAATTTACAAAGAAATCACACTATTCTGCTATTTTCATTTGAGTGAGAACAGCACGTGTGGCCCAAACGCAGCACAGGGTCATGTTGCATCTTCTTCTGCCGCAGCAGCACAAGAGCATTAAGACTCACAGTTCCCAGGACTGCACTAGGCCTGCTGGTATCCTGGGATTTCTGCAGGTTCACTCACTTCAGTGAGCCAGCAGACAGGGAACAATTAAAATTTGCACTAAGACCCTTCTCCATTCACAAGAGGTCTGGACAAACAGGCAGAGGACCATAACTTGATAAACCCTACTGGATATCTTTTCCTAGAGGTACTCTCAATAGGCCTAAGCAAAAGGGCAGCTCTGGAAAAAAATCTATAGAAGGCAAAATTCATGCTGCCACTTCACTGTGAGCGATGAAATATATACACTACCCTGAAGTCTGCACAGTACAGTCCAGTCCAACAGATGAAGTAGCAATCCAGAAGAGGAATTGGGATGTAAAAATGTGTTGGCTCCTGAGCTGATGCATTCTTAAGATGCATCTCCAAGTGACTAGGTCAGAGCTGCACGTAACAGGGATTCTCAAGTATATCACAGTACATTTATTCAAATACTGCAGCACTAAATTCATTGTAAAAAATTTTAAAAAAAAAATCTGTATTTCTTACCAAATCAACATAAAACACTCAGTGACTTTTCCATCATTCTCCACCCCTGTATCCTTTTTTTGTGACCTCTGACCATTTGGTTATAACAATCGTTTCCCTCCTATTAGATATACTTTTGACTTTGGTGAATGAGGCCTTTTTTACCAGACATTTGTGTAATGACTAGTAGCATACATTATACATCGGCAGAGGCACCCCTGCTCTCTACTATTGTTACTCACCCTTCAGAAGGCAACACCAAAAGACAGTGAAACTCAATACAAACTGTAAGCTTGAATTCCTGACTGTGATATGAATTTCTGTCACTACAAGGGAAACTTTTTGGCACATAAATATGTACAAACCCAAAAAATCAAAGCAGGGAATAAAGCAGTCTGATCAGTAACAGTCTAAGTTGGCTATGCCCACATCTTGAGTACTGTGCATTGTTCCAGTCTTCACATCTCACAGTTGCCTTTCAAGGACAGAATAAAAAGGGTGAGACTCTTAACTGGATGAGATTAGGCAGAGGGGGAAGCATGTATGAGATTTACAAAATGACGAAAGTGGTGCATAAGGTGATCAGGGATTTTCACCAAGTCCCAAAACACTAGAAGTGGCATTGAAACTAGTGGAAAGTTGGTTTAAAACAGGTAAAAGATATTTCCTTCTTTTATCTTTTTTTATTTTTTTCATTCATAGCAGGCAGTGTACTTTTCAACTCACTGCCACAGAAAGCTGTGGAAGCAGATAGTATCTGTAGGTTCAACAAGGGTTAAATCAATTCAAGAACAAGAGGTCCATAAACAGTCTCAAGAATCAATAGGCAGGGATATACCTTCTTAACACCTCCTAATACAAATAAGAGTAGATGCTGAGAAAGTAGCAGGGCAATGGACAGTGAAGAGTAACCAGGCTTGTATGTGCTCCCTATCTAGCGCCCACTAAGCATTCAGCTGTGAACTTTGGGTTAAAAAATTGGGTATAAATAATACTGAAAAAATATATAGATAAGAGACAGTTAAAGATAATAGAAAATAACAAGATCCTGCTTCACCTCATTTGCATGCCTCTCCATGTAGTTGAACGTGTACTCATCAGCATCCACCAAAAGAAAGTTGTGACCATGGAAACAAACTCTGGCTCCAACAAACAGATCCTGAGCCCTGAAGTAGTCAGATGGCTCACTCTTAAAGAGCTCCTGCCCAGGTTTCTTAATGCGACTTCTTTGCAAGAACTTCCCACCACGTATCCCTATGGGAACAGAATTGTAAATAATTAATTGTGACTTCACTTGGGAAAAGAAACCACAAAAGAAAATCCAAAAGACACCCCAAACCAGCTGATTTATATTTAAATAACAGTTTTAATCCTTGAGTTTCTTGTCTCATAATATACTCTCCCTCCCCTCATTGCTAAAAGAACTGTCTCTGTCAGTGACCACAGCAACAGTTAAGTTGTGCATGCTCTGTGACATGTCTCATTTGAATGCCTGCCAAACACCTTCCTTTTTTTTCTTTTCTTTAAAATGGGACAGAAATGTGCCTTTTCAAATCGTTCCCATAACCCTGTCGCCAGCCTCAGTACTGACCCATTAGAAACGCAAGATGTAAAATGAAAGATACAGGCAATTATCCTTGAACTGTTAAAGCAAAAAAAGAAAAACAAATCACAACTTAGGATAGTACAGACCCACAAAGACCATGAATTCTGGCACACTACAATACTAACTTGTCTTTAAAAGAATTTGAATGTTAAAAAAAAAAAAAAGAAGTGGCATGACACTATCTTCCATGTACCATTCTCCCAATGCAATTCAACTCCAATCTATTATTTCCTTTGTAAGCTGAGCGTAGAATCACAGAATCCTAGAACAGTTTGGGTTCAAAGGGACCTTAAAGATCATCCAGTTTCATCCTCCCCTGCCATAGGCAGGGACATCTCCCACCAGACCAGGCAGCTCAAGGCCCCATCCAACCTGGTCTTGAACACCTCCAGGGATGGGGCATCCACAACTTCTCTAGGCAGCCTGCGCCAATGCCTCACCACCCTCACAGCTGAAAAATTTCTTCCCAATATCTAATCTAAATCTCCACTTTTCTGCTTTAAACCACTACCCCTCATCCTACCATTGCACTCCCTAATAAAGAGCACCTCCCCAGTTTTCGTGTAGCCCCCTTTAAGTACCGGAAGGCCACTATAAGGTCTCCCCAGAGTCTTCTCTTCTCCAGGCTGAACAACCCCAGCTCCCTCAGCCCTCCCTCATAGCAGAGGTGCTCCAGACCTTTGATCATCTTTGTAGCCTCCTCTGGACCCATCTCAATAGTTCCATATGCTTCTTATGCTGGGGATTCCAGAACTGGACATAGGACTCCAGGTAAGGTCTCACAAGACAGGACATCACATTATTTCTTTTTACATTATGAAGATTTTATTCATGTCACTGGAAACTGCATGCAGTGCTCAAGGGTATGTAACATACAAAAAGGAACATTTAGCTTTCCAGTAACATCTTCTGGTGTACCATAAGACTGCACTGCATGTACCAAGCTTTCTAGAAAACATGCTGTAACAGGTTTTGTTTTATCAGGATATGTGCCCTACAACAACTCTGGAGAGCCTGGGATTTGTTTCCTGTTTATATTTGAGCTTCCAAGCCAAAAGCTAAAAAGCGTACTTTAGTAACATTTAATAATGTCTAACATATTAGGGAGTGATGCAAGTCCAATAAAAGGCTGATGAACAATGTAATGAAATGTCTTTTACAGCCAAAAATTTAAATGAAGGTGAAACCCAAACTACTTATTAAAACAGCATTTGGATCAGATGTCTGTCTTAATTGCTTTACTAGCACCATAAAAGCAAAAGACAAACAATACACTATGGTAATGGTCAGATCTAGTTTGAATCAAAAAAAACCCAATTCAAATCACTAATGTAACTCTAATCTTAACACATTCCTTTTCACCTAGCTGTTAAAACAAATATGAAATATTAGATTATATAATGCTGGCAACTGTTTGTAATATTTAAACAGAACTGGTCTCTGTAATATTGCAACTTCACTTTTGTCTCCCTGCAATTGTGTGCTTAGATTGGAAATTTACCATATCTCTGGCCTATAATTGTTTTTTAAATAATACAGGTTAGCACATTTCAGGAGGTATAAAGGAAAACAATAAAAATACATCAATAGGTTAGAGATTTTAATCTGAAACCTGATGAGAAGTTTTGATGAAAATCTACAAGAGCCAGGTTCAAAGCACAAAACAAACGCTACAACCAAAGACCCTCTTCCATTAAGGTCAGACCAGACTTTGCAGGTGTTTGTACAGCTGTTGGCTTGGTCTTACATTGAATAAAAAAGGGGTTGTGATCTTCTGCTTGGGGAGCTGAAGTTCTTATGCTTCAACCCCCATCTCAACAAGTGCTTCAAGATGTCCAGCACTGTACATTTCAAATACAGTTTCACAGTGCTACAAATAGTGTGAAGTAGTTCTCTGCAACTTTCATGTTAATGGACTGAGGAAAGTAAAAGCAACTTATTGCTTCCATCTTAGGACTGAGTTCTGAAACATTTTTACTTCCCAATTTGTATCAATTAATGGAAATAAAAGACAAAAATAGCATTTTGAACCTGTGAACAAAAGCAACGGTCAAATTATTTTGGGAGGCATTCACTGTTTTAACTCGCCCCCTCTCTAAGATCTACTCTTCTCCCACCCCATCCAATTCAACAATTTTCCTTCTCACACACAAATGTTCTTCTCACTCCTATTTTACATGCCTTACCCCTTTTCCTAGCTGCTCTTGCCTGATCTGCACAAAGCCTTCTCTTCTCATTCTTAATCTTGAAGAAATCCATGCACTCTTCTTTCATACATGGATAAAATGAGGAAGGGATAGAGAGAAAGAAGAGAAATGGCAAAGAAAGAAAAGAAGGAAGGTGGGAACAAAGAAACTTCTGCAGTCCTAGGCACCTTCTCAACTGCTGTTCCTGCCTTTTCAAGGCTGTTCTCACTAAACTCTCCCATGGCCAGTTCTTAGCCATATCCTTCCATTTCATCTTTCTGCCATCGCTGCAAGTCAGCTACTCTATCCACTTTAATATCCCAGGGAAGTTCAAAACCCATTTACAGATAATTGGCCTTTCATATGTGTCTTAAGGTATTTGTTACTGTTGGTATGCAAACTTGCCTGTTTATTGCTTCATGTTTTATTTGACAAGCAATGCTCAACTGGCCCCCAGCTACAATTCCAGCATGTATTCTCATTACAAAACAGAATGAAGCCAGGGAACAATCTCTGGCCAGGCACCCATGCTGTTGAGAGTCTGAAGGACGGACCACATCCGCACTGCATAGCGTGTGTGGCCTTGGCTTTGCTCTGGATGCTGTGTGACAAACTTTGGGTCTTCAGACACAGCTATTATTTTTCTGTGTTCACACTGTTTGAAGGCATGCAAGGGCTCTGTTGCACCTCAACAAAGTGGTGTTTTACAGCATAGTACATACTGTAGCTCCTGGGTGTGGCAGAAGGATCTGTATTTCTCAGTGTGCAAAACCTCCTGGGATAGTGATAGATGACTGACAGAAGTGGAGCAAGGCAAACATGGCGCTGCCTTGTCCTTACTGTCTTGCAGGAGGGTTTTCTGGAGTGTAAGTGTTCTCCAGAAGAAGCCTCAGGTTCTCTGGGGCCTTGTCCAATTGGAATGGGTCAAAGAAGGACCAGGAGAGACAGAACAGGCAATGAAGAGGGTCCAAGATTCACACTGTTCCATGGACCTCTTTAGTTTAACAATGCAGATGTACCCTTAGCATCCTTTAAGTCTCCAGACATAAAGAACACTAATCAAACATGTCACTCACTAGTGCAGAACTGAGCTGCTCTTGAACCTCCAAGCAGCACTACTATAAGAAATACATACATACATAAATACGTAAAAGAAGTTGCATAAACTACAAGCCATCGGACAGGAGGAAACTAGTAAAACAATGATGACAGGACACGGCTGCCATAAACTGTTAAATCTTGATGTTGCAGCGCAGCAGCACTAGCTGGGAATGTTCATTGAAACTTAGGTGGGCACTACACACATTTTCAAAATATTTCTCAGATAATTGTTTGTATTTGATTTGAGGTTGAGATCTCTATTTATGCATTCATAATACAGTTGGAAATAAACACACATGCAAATTCTTTGCATCAAAAAGGTCCAGGCTTTCCTAAAAACCTACTCAAGTGCAGGGCACTCAAAATAGTTAGGTAGCACCACTAGCACGAAAAGAGATCTTGGAGAATACAGAAGGGTCTAGATACTCACACATTCATTTTTTTTAGGGATAAGATGTTCATCATAGGTCTGAAATGGATTAATATCACAAATAATTTTCAGTAAAGGCCTAAAAGTAGGGCTACAACAATACTTAGTCCTTAATTGTAAGGTAATAATTGGACTTCAGAATGTCAATTGCTGCCAACAGAGCCTGAAGTAAAGGGGAGTGAACAGTACTCCCTAGGACAGTCTTTGATCTAGAAGGTGTACCAGACAGATCAGTACTGAGCACAGTGAGCTGGTCACATTGCAGGCTTTACCTGAAATAACATACTAAGGTGCTCTGTGCCAAGAAGTTGACAAAGGGCAGTTCAAGCAGTATCAGAAGAGTTAGTCATGAGGTTCCACAAGAGCCCAACATAGTAACTGAGGAAACCTTCAATTACTCTATATCTCCTGTCTTTGAAAGAATGTGATTTCCTGATTTTTTTTCTCTCTACGGGTTTTTATCAGAGGCTGACAGCAGCTTTTAAGAGTCAGTCCTTCAACTGCACGTGTTCAGAGGTGCCAGAACACTTTTGGATATTAACTGCTCTGAAGCCGTTGTTACAGATGATTTGTGGGCTTCACAGAAATACACTAATGTCTCCAACAGGATCATGCTCAGCCAAGGTCTCCCTGTATCTCTGACTTCCTGACATCTTTTCCAGTACTGTGTCCTTCCATCCATGTGGCAAGACACTCCAAGAAAATAAGAACATGTTTGAAAATCACGACACTCTTCAGTTTGAGGCAGCCTACAACAGACAATGGTTCAAAGAATTTAAGTGTAACAATATTGGGTGACAGTGCTCCAGCAACTGGATAAATGTGATCAAGCAAGTGAGAAGCAACAAATCATTTGTCATTTAAACAATACTAATCTGGCTTTTGAAATTCAGCTCAGTATTATACACATGCACACACATACAGACACTAGCACAGGGCAATCTTCATTCTTCATATGCTCAACACTACGCGACTAATGCTGAAGTATGTTAAAAAATACCACAGCTGTTTTGCTTCCATGAGCTACTTTTATACAATGGATATGAGTATCATAACACTATAATACAATCTTGCAAAACAAAGAATTTTACTCTTTCATTCTTGATGTCTTACATTTCCTGTTCCTATTTATCATCAGTACAATACAATTCCTGTACATTATCCCCAGCAAAAGCAAATATTTAGAGGTCAAATTTGCAAATTAAAATGTAATAAAAGTTCTAATGCATTCAACTTCCAGTTCCCAAAGGATATTGTGAAGGATTGTCATACAATGAATAGCGTTATTCTGAGTGATGAAGACTATAAATTACTATGACATACAGCTATGTAAGATAATGCAGTAGACCTGCTGAGGTAATTCCCATTGCATTTAAAAATCCACATTCCTGCTTCTGCTACTGCTGAGTCTGGCTACAATGTTTACTGTAAACTCTAATCAAATGAGCACGGCAACTGTGACTGATTGCAAGACTTTACTACATCTTACCTGTGTTTCGTTGTTTATATTCAAAAACTGAAATGGTGTCATCACTCAGGAAGTAGGAAATAAGAAATTTCCGATCCTTATCAATAGGACTATCTGTGATGAGTTTTGCAGTAAAGTGCATTATGTTACCTTCCATGACACTTCTAAAAAGCAAAAGAAGAGGTAAGAAATCAAAATCAGAGCATGAGAAAAGTCTTCATCACCAAGAGATGCATTCTCCTGAGTTTCTTAACATACTTTAATTGTTATTCCTGGACCAAGAAGGAAAACGGCATAAAGTTACCTAATTTGTAAAAAAAAAACAAAACCATTTTCAGCTTAAATTAATAGAACCAACTAGAGACAGCAAGATAGAAAGAAATAAGGGAAAATTACTTCTCTGCCACAGGTCTGGAATGAATTTGCAACAAAATCCAGTACAAATCAAGCTCCAACAGAAAATTTATGAAGGAAGAACACATTTAGGTATGTGTATTTGCAAATCAAATTTTGAATAGCTATATATACTACGATTATCTCCATAAAATCAGGCCCATCAGATGATCTTACTAGTTGAATATTTGTTAAGTGATTGTGTTTTAAATGATTTACAGTACCACTACACGCGCTATCAATACATTCCCAAGGCTTTTTCTAATAGCTTTCTTCTTTTACAGGGGTTCTACAGGTGAATCCCTAGCATGTGACTACTTTCCGCTTGGGCTTCAACGATCCTTGCCGGACAAACCATTTCTTAATGGAAAATAAAGGGTTAATGCTTTAATATACTTCAGTAAGCTGCATGAAATTCAGCAGACAAAAAAAGTAAACAGTAGAAAGTCAAACAGAAAAATAAATCGCTGTTGGACTGCTGAAACTTCAAAATTCCTGACTAATTCCTGGACTAAGTCTTCCATCAAACTCCCATTAAAGATAGCAGAGGAGAATGAGGTAGGAGATGTGAGGATCAGAATATTTGCCTTCTTAAAAGAGAAATTTTGCTGAGTTCAGAGAAAATTGACATACTACGTCACTAAACCAGTTCTCATCCAACTGTCCCTTAAATGTCTGATGAGCTGCATATTACGTTGAAAAAAATGATACCTCTACTTAATGCTGATCTCCTTCACAAACAAAAAAGGCACCATTGAAAAAGTATGAATTCTTTTTCACTGAAATACCTGTCTTTTTCCAGGAATTTTTTGAAATCTTTTTTAGGAGGTTTGAGAAGCAAACCCATACAGGAGCCCAGAGAATCCTCTTCAGAACCAAATCCATTATAAGGAGGAAACTTTTTTTCCACTATGGGAGGTGATGGAGCCTTATGTGAAACTGGAGCGAAATCCACTACAACAAAGATAGAAAGACTTATTTATTACTGTTCTGATGAAACCATTGTACCAAGAATTTAAACTTCCAACATGAAGACTTATTAGCCTATTTCTCTAGCAGAGTACTTAGTCAAAGTGAAACCAGGATCCCTCCTGCTGCTACAGGGCAGAAGACTGCACAGAAGCCAACAGTGAAATTACTCTTTCTTCATGGGTTTCCAGATTTCATCTATAATCTTAAAATGTTTGACAAATACCATGAAGATATATAGGCAGAAGACAAGACAGATACAGTTTCAAAGTGGGATAAAATGATAAAATAATAAATTAACAATTCTAAATTAATTTTTCAATTTTAGCCTTTCAGACAACATGATTAAGTAAATACTTGGCTTATGAGTTTCTTGCTCTCTGCTTTTTGCCATAAGAAAATAAATACATAAATAAATAAAATTTTATTCACTATTTAAGTCATACGCATGCAAGAAGAATTTAGCACATCAAAGCCAATAGCTTCAGTCCACACCTCACTTAGTCCAGATTTTTGGAGTCTTTGTTTTATTAATTTTCCCTAGTTTCAAGTCTTTCCTGGTAGTGACCAATGATCCTCACTATCCCAGATACACAGCAGGAGCTTTCCTGACTCAGCAGAGATATGTCCAGCCACTTCCCAAAGGGCTTGCTCCTGAAAGCCCTGGTACCCTATGGTTCCCCTCCTTATTCCTTTCTTGGTGAAAATTTTGCTATATCATTTGGCAATTTGTTGCTTTCCTGTGCGGCTCTTCCACTGCAACACAGCTTCCAGCTGCCAATGGGGTTCACATAAAACTTTGCAACATAGCAATACAGTCCAATGGTTAAATAAGGTTAATGGAAAATGGAAAAGCTGAGAGGAAGAAGGTAATCTGTATATGGGAGAAAATAGATGGGCAGACCTGAGGTAAATGAAGATATAAATCAAAGGAACATAGGATAATTCAGGCTGGACTGGACCTTGGGACGTCTTTAGTGTGGTCTCCTGCTCTGTACGGGGTCAGCCTCAGCACATCCCAGGCTGCCCTAGGGAGAAAAGCTTTCCCTGATATTCGACTCTGAGCCTCCTGTTAACACTTACTTATGTTGCCTCATGCCCTCCTGCCATGTACCCCTGTGAAGAGCCAAGCTACCTGGTCTCAGCACCCTCCCTGCATGTGGGTGCAGGCAGCAACTCGGTGGAGCAAGTCCTGCTCCAGGAGGTGCTCTTCAGCCTTGACAGTCCTGGACTTACCCTAGCTGCTCCACGTCTTTTCTGTCCTTGCAGACTCAAAAGGGGGCACAGTACCTTGAGGTCTAAGGAGCACTGAACAGAGGGGGATTGTCACTTTCCTCAATTTCAGGGCAGCCTAAGCCGTGGTTGGCCCTCTTTGCTGTGGCCCCAAACCCAGCTTGCTGCCCTCCACAACCTGCTAGGCTCTTCCCGCACCAACATGGGTACCACAAGGTCAGAACTAACCGCGGTCTGACTAGTGCAGCACTGCCCATGTGAAGCCACATCACATCTCCACACTCGAGTGGGCTGGAGATGGTGCCCTGAAGAACAAAGAACACGCTGGGCTAGTAAAAGAAAGACAAACAGATCAGGCTATCTGAAAGAAGCTGGATCACAAACCACAGCCCAATGGGGAAAAGACTGGTATGAGTGACCAGTGTCTAAAAGTGGACCCCATTAAATAGTATTTTTTTTTCTTTAAAACCTAACTTTTCTATCCAGAACTGAAGAGAGATGGATAACCTACATTAGCAGCATGGGGTTTGGGTTTGGTGCAAATTAGTAGAATGACAAAACTGCTGTCACTCAGAACATTTTCTGAAATGGTTTGTGATTAAAATGTTTTAAACATGCCTATATCCAAAGATCAAAGCAACACTCTCTCTCAAAATCTGACTTGCCTAACAGCAGCATGAAGTTGAAAAACACAAAAAGAATTCAGATGTAAGAGTTTTTCTTTAACCTATAACACAAAGAGGCCTCCCTTGGCCTTTCCTTCTTAGAAGAATATGTTCTGACTTGAAAAGCTAATACCTTCACCTGAATCAGTCAAGAGGGGCTTTTGCAAAACCATATCAATCTTCTCCCCCATGAAAAATACATGTGCCCTTTATGTGGTTCAGAACAGGCCAAGCTCATATGCAGAATAAAGTCCATTCTGACATTTTCATAAAATCCTAGAATGGTTTGGGTTGGAAGAGACCTCAAAGATCATCTAGTTCCAACCCCACTGCCATGGGCAGGGACACCTCCCACAGGACCAGGCTGCCCAAGGCCCCATCCAACCTGGCCTTGAACACCCTCAGGGATGGGGCAGCCACAACTGCACTGGGCAACCTGTTTCAGTGCCTCACCACCCTCATCAGGAAGAATTTCTTCCTAATGTTTAACCTACCTTTTCCAATATAAAGCCATTCCCTCTGGTCCTGTCACTGCAAGTCCCTTCCCATCTTCCCCATAGTCCCTTCAGGTACCGGAAGGCTGCTAAAAGGTCTCCTTGGAGCCTTCTCTTCTCCAGGCTGAACAACTCCAACTCTCTCAGCCTGCCCTCCTAGCAGAGGTGCTCCAGCCCTCTGATCATCTTCATAGCCCTCCTCTGGACCTATTTCAAGAGTGCCACATCCTTCTTACGTTGGGGATTCCAGAACTGGACACAGGACTCCAAGTGAGGTCTCAGCCAGAGCAGAGTAGAGGGGCTCCCTCAACCTGCTGGCCACGCTTCTCTTGTTGCTGCCCAGGATAAGGGTGACCTTTCAGTACCTGAAGGGGCTACAGGAAAGCTGGGGAGGGACTATTCACAAAGGCTTGTGGTGACAGGACTAGGGGCAATGGGTATGAACTGGGGAGGGCCAGATTTAGACTAGACATAAGGAGGAATTTCTTCACAACGAGGGTGATGAGGCACTGGCACAGGCTGCCCAGGGAGGCTGTGGCTGCCCCATCCCTGGAGGTGTTCCAGGCCAGGTTGGATGGGGCCTTGGGCAGCCTGATCCAGTGGGAAGCCCCTGCCCATGGCAGTGGGGTTGGAACTAGATGATCTTCAAGGTCCCTTCAAAGCCAAACTATTCTATGGTTCTGGGCTGTGGGCACCCATTGCCGGCTCATACCGAGCTTCTCATCAGCCACCGAGCATTCCGAAAGCAATCTTTACGGTAAGAGAGCAAACGTATGTGTACAAATGCACCAAAATATGATTTTCTAGATACTGCTTGTGACCAAATTGCCTTCTTCAGCGGGCCAGTCGCATCAATCGCGACGAGAGGCGCGCCCCTCCCCGGCTGGAGGCGGGCAGGCAGCGCTCCCCCCTCCCCCCCCAGCACGGAGCCGCCGCTGGAAGCGCAGGGCAGGGCACCACCGGCGGCCGCCGCGCTCCCGCAGCGCCCCCTGCTGCCCGCCGCGGGGACGGCAGGCACCGCGCTCCCCGCCCCGATACCCTCTCCCTTCTCCTATCCCTCTCCTCTCTGCCCTCTCCCATCCCGCTCCCCGGTCCCCTCTCCCCTCCTGTTCCCCTCTCCCTTCTCCCGTCTCGCTCCCCTCTCCCATTCCTCTCCCCTCCCCACCCTTTTCCCATCCTGCTCCCCTCTCCCATCCTTCAGGCGGGATAGGAAGGGAAGGAGAAGAGGCGGGGTAGGCCTCTTTGTAAGGGAGGACTTGGACACCATTGAGATGGATTGTGGCGATGAGGAGATTGAGTGTCTGTGGGTTAAAATCAGAGGAGCCCATAAGAAGGTAGATTTTGTGATGGGAGTCTGTTACAGGCCACCCAGCCAAGGAGAAGCAGCTGATGAGCTCTTCTATAAACAGCTGGGGTTAATCTCTAGATCAGTGCCTCTCGTTCTTGTGGGAGACTTCAATCTTCCTGATATCTGCTGGAAGTACAATAGAGCAGAAAGGAAGCAGTCTAGGAGGCTCCTGGAGTGTGTGGAAGACACTTCCTTGCACAGCTGGTGAATGAACCAACAAGGGAAGGTGCCTCCTGGACCTGCGGTTTGTGAACAGAGAAGGCCTTGTGGAGGATGTGGCAGTAGGAGGACGCCTAGGACTAAGGGATCATGAGACGATAGGGTTTTCTGTTCTAGGCAAAGTGAAGAGGGTGGTTAGCAGGACAGTAGCACTTAATTTCCAAAGGGCAGACTTTGAACTCTTCAGAAGGCTGGTTGGCAAAGTCTCATGGGAGACAGTGCTTAAGGGCAAGGGAGCCCACCGGGGCTGGGAGCTCTTCAGAAAGGAGATCCTAGCAGCTCAGGAGAAAGCCATCCCCATGTTCTGGAAAAAAAAAGCCACCGGGGAAAAAAAACAGCTTGGTTGAACAGAGAGATCTTGAGTGATATCAGGAAGAAGAGGAATGTTTATGGGCTCTGGAAGAGGGGACAGGCCTCTTGGGTGGATTACAGGAGGGAAGTGAGATTGCGTAGAGAAAAAATCAGAAGGGCTAAGGCTCAACTAGAAATCAAATTGGCAAAGTCTGTGAAAGATAACAAAAAATATTTCTATAAATATATAAATAATAAAAGGAGGACTAGGGAGACCATACAGTCCCTGTTGGACGCAGAAGGAACAATGGTGACAGGGGATGAGGAAAAGGCTGAGGTACTTAATGCCTTCTTTGCCTCAGTCTTTAATTGTAAAGCAAGTTGTTCCCTCTGTGTACAAACCCAGGAGCTAGAGGAACAAAATGAAGCTCCCATGGTCCAAGAGGAGGTGGTCAGAGCCTTGCTTGCCCAACCAGACACCCGCAAGTCTATGGGGCTGGATGGGATTCACCCGAGAGTATTGAAGGAGCTGGCGGATGTGCTGGCCAAACCCCTTTCCATCATCTTCCAACAGTCCTGGATGACTGGGGAGGTTCCGCTGGACTGGAGGCTGGCTGATGTCGTGCCCATCTATAAGAAGGGGAGCAGGGAGGATCCGGGGAACTACAGGCCTGTCAGCCTCACCTTGGTACCGGGAAAAGTCATGGAGCGGGTGATCTTGAGTGCGATCATGAAGCACTTGCAAGAGAACCGGGTGATCAGGCCCAGTCAACACGGGTTCATGAAAGGCAGGTCTTGCCAGAGTAATCTGATCGACTTCTATGACCAAGTGACTAAACTCTTGGACAAGGGAAAGGCTGTGGATGTATCTTCCTGGACTTCAGTAAAGCCTTTGATACAGTTTCTCACAGCATTCTGCTTCGGAAACTGTCGGCCTCTGGCCTGGACGGGCGCACACTCTCCTGGGTGAAAAACTGTTGAATGACCGGACCCAGAGCGTGGTGGTAAATGGAGTTAAATCCAGCTGGAGGCCAGTGACAAGTGGGGTTCCCCAGGGCTCAGTCCTGGGTCCAGTCCTGTTCAATGTCTTAATCAACGACCTGGATGAAGGCATTGAGTCCTCCCTTAACAAGTTTGCAGATGACACCAAGCTGGGAGGAAGTGTCGATCTGCTGGAGGGTCGGGAGGCTCTGCAAAGGGATCTGAACAGGCTGGACTGCTGGGCTGAGACCAACGGCATGAGGTTTAACAAGGCCAAATGCCAGGTCCTGCACTTGGGGCACAACAACCCTAAGCAGAGGTACAAACTAGGAGAAGCCTGGCTGGAAAGCTGCCAGGAGGAGAAGGACCTGGGGGTGCTGGTTGACAGCCGACTGAACATGAGCCAGCAGTGTGCCCAGGTGGCCAAAAAGGCCAATGGCATCTTGGCTTGTATCAGAAACGGCGTGACCAGCAGGTCCAGGGAGGTTATTCTCCCCCTGTACTCGGCACTGGTGAGACCGCACCTCAAGTACTGTGTTCAGTTCTGGGCCCCTCACCACAAGAAGGATGTTGTGGCTCTGGAACGAGTCCAGAGAAGGGCAACAAAGCTGGTGAAGGGGCTGGAGAACAAATCTTACGAGGAGCAGCTGAGAGAGCTGGGGTTGTTCATCCTGGAGAAGAGGAGGCTGAGGGGAGACCTTATTACTCTCTACAACTACCTGAAGGGAGGTTGTGGAGAGGAGGGAGCTGGCCTCTTCTCCCAAGTGACAGGGGACAGGACGAGAGGGAATGGCCTCAAGCTCCGCCAGGGGAGATTTAGGCTTGAGATTAGGAAAAAGTTCTTCACGGAGAGGGTGGTTAGGCATTGGAACGGTCTGCCAAGGGAGGTGGTTGAGTCACCGTCCCTGGAGGTGTTTAAGGTTAGGGTAGATGAGGTACTTAGGAGCATGATTTAGGGATTGGTGGGAATGGTTAGACTCAACGATCCAGTGGGTCTCTTCCAACCTGGTTATTCTGTTATTCTGTGAGAAGGATGTTGAGGCTCTGGAGCGAGTCCAGAGATGAGCAATGAAGCTGGTGAAGGGGCTGGAGAACAAGCCTCATGAGGAACATCTGATAGAGCTGGGGTTGTTTAGCCTGGAGAAGAGGATGCTGAGGGGAGACCTCATTGCTCTCTACAACTACCTGAAAGGAGGTTGTGGAGAGGAGGGTGCTGGCCTTTTGTCCCAGGTGACAGGGGACAGGATGAGAGGGAATGGCCATAAGCTCTGCCAGGGGAGGGTTAGGCTGGACATTAGGAAAAATATTTTCACAGAAAGGGTCATTGGCACTGGCAGAGGCTGCCCAGGGAGGTGGTTGACTCACCTTCCCTGGAGGTGTTTAAGGCACGGGTGGATGGGGTGCTGAGGAGCATGGTTTAGTGTTTGATAGGAATAGTTGGACTCAATGATCCAGTGGGTCTCTTCCAAACTGGTTATTCTATGATTCTATGATTCTTCTTCCCTCTCCCATCCTTCTCCCTTCTCCCATCCCGCTCCCCTCCCCATCCTTCTCCCTTCTGCCATCCCTCTCTCCTCTCCCATCCTGCTTCCTTCTCCCATCCCACTTCCCTCTCCCATTTCTCTCCCCTCTCCTATCTTGCTCCCCTCTCCACCCCACTCCCTTCTGCCATCCCTCTCCCCTCTCCCATCCTGCTTTCTTCTCCCATCCTGCTTTTCTCTCCCACCCCGCTCCCCTCTCCCTTCTCCCTTCCCTCTCCATCATGCTCCCCTCCCTCTCCTACCCCTCTTGTCTCCCTCTTCCCTCTCTCCTCCCCATCCCACTCCCCTCTTCCATCCCACTCTCCTCTCCTAACTCAAGGCCTTCTAACAGCAGTCTCAGTCCTGTTTGTAAACCTTGATTGTGCACTGTGTTAATCTGCACTGGTAATTTCTCCCTTGCAGACCCAGAGGCTTGTGAAAATGTATTTTGGCAGAAACAAACCCCTTCTCTTCGCATTGTTGCCAATAAGACGCTTCCTGCCAAAAGTCTGGGAAGCCAGGATGCTCAGTGGAACCAATAAAACCAAGAGACAAGCCACTGTGGCTAGGTGAGGGTCACAGTGTACACGCATGGACCCTCACAAAGAAAGCATTGATTAGGAAATCATAAAATGGCTTGGGCTGGAAGCAAACTTAAAATCATCTGGTTCCAACCCCTCTGCCATGGGCAGGGACACCTCGCACTGGATCAGGTTGCTCAAAGCCTCCTCCAACATGGCCATGAACACCTCCAGGGACAGGGCTTCCTTGACTTCTCTGGGCAGGCTGTGCCAGTGCCTCACCACCCTCATAGTAAAATTTTCTTCGTCATATCTAATCTAAATTTCCCCTCTTTCAGCTTGAAACTGCTACCCTTCATCCTACCCACACACTCCCCCACAAAACACCACTCCACAGCTTTCCTGCAGGCCCCCTCTAAGTACTGCTGAAGCACTTCCCTTTGTATGTGTAATACTTCAGCACATATGGATGAAAATTACCTTTATAAACTAGAAGGAAACTACAAATTAAGTGGAATATTCTGCTAGCCTCAGAGAGTAAGTTAAATCCCTCACAATCCAAGCTCGGAGTAAACAAAGTCCAAACACAACTTGAGTGCTTTCATTCCTATCCTTTCCTCAATGACCTTGCTTCATTCAGATTCACAAAAGACAGCAACACAAACATTCTGCCTTGTGCCACCTACAGTTTCCAGGATCTGAAAGGATCACATTTTCAGATTCTCTCCTGTGAATGAGGAAATTCAGAAAGAAATTGCCATGGAGAAACAAATTTCACAAAACTACTTAAAATGTCTATTCTGCAACTTTTGAACAGCCAGCCAGGTGCTGTAGATTAATAGCTATACCTGAGCTCAGAACTTGTTTTATCTTTGCTCTGCCACATACCATCACGGCAGAACCAGACAGATAACTTGCACTTACACATGAAATGCGCTCCTCTCAAGATTATTACTCTATCCTAAGAAAATTACCCCTGTTTAGTCTGGAAAAGGAATCAGTTCTCTCTTCTCCCCGACACACACATTTTCAGTGTGAATTTACAGTGGGTAGAGAGTAAGTTGAATGTCTGGGACTACAGGTTTCTACTTCTGGAGAGAACGGCACAGGTATTTTTCCCATGGACAGTTTCAGCCCTTGTTACTGCATCAGCTGATGCTCAGCAGGAGACAGGCTAGCACTAGAGGGTTTATTTCACCTAGTATATCAAAGATATATCACAAACTAGTAACTTTCTCATGACATCAAAACCTGAGTGAGAATTGAACAAGCACTGGGAACAGCAAGAAACAAAACAGCTCCAACTGCATCTTTAGCACACAAACAATTTAGAAATAGCATAGCCTTCCTAGTAAGGAAAACTAAATTCCTTACGAAGAATTTGTTGCTACAGAGGAAGCATTAAACCACCTTGAGCAAGATTGTCTCCTTTCAGTTTCAATATACACTAAGATTTTGGTATACATTGTAAGTTTACCTTGTACCCTCAGATGAAGAACTATAGGAAAGCCCTAGTGTTAGATAAAACTGTATTTCAAGGGAGAGTCAAGTGCTACATATTTTGGATTAGAGTGATAACCATACAAACATAACATATATATATCTCAGTATATACCAGGCAGGCAAAACCTTCTACCTTCAGAGTGAGAGGACAGACACCTCTGAGCATTACAGCCAAGAACAGGAGAGAGAAATCCATTTAGCCTTGGGCAATGTAAGAGATGGTGATAACCCAGAGGGATGAAATTTTTAACATGATGCTCTCTATAGTCAAGAGGAAATGAGTAACAAACAACTGAGACCTGTTTTTCAAAAGAGTCTGTTTCACAATTCAGGTAAGAAGTGAAATAAGATGATAATGTCACTGTTTTCACAACTTTTACATGCACGAATAAAGACAACTTAGTGCTCAAAGAACCGCCCATGCAGCTAAAACATTACAGTGTTTATTCTGATTCAAAGAAAAGCTCCTTTTACAGAGTCTTACTTTATGATTATTCCAGTTACCTGAGGAAACTGTAAATGCACAAGGATATTTAGAAGCTGCTGCTCAGGCTCCAGCCCCTGTAGCAGAGAGGTTAGATGCCAGAGAGACTCTGATCTCTGACAAGTCTAGTGAAAATTGGCAGCAGGCTTTAATGCTCCCACTGAGGGGAAAGCAAGATGTCAGCTGTTATCCAGCAGCAGCTGCCTGGCCAAAAGCAGACATGTACTGGCCAGCCAATCACCCTGCATGCTGCTCTGCCCAGGCAGCAGGTCAGAGAGGGAGCCTGAGAAATGAGGGGGTGGGAGGGTGAGGAGAACTGGGACAGCAGAACGATTGCAGGGTGCTGCAAAAAAAGCCTAACAGACAGGCTTGGGAGGTGCCGGGACATTGAATAAAAATCAGTAGGAAAACAGATTTTACTGGTTTTGTTCCTTCAGGAACAATCTGTTATTCAAGAAAGAACACTTCATATTCAATTCCACACTTTATATTCAACTCTGTGCTAACATACTACATTTAGTGAGAGAACAAGTATCAGCTTCCCCCTGCTGCACTTCACTATATTTCAAGGTTTAACTGGGTGACCAAAACACCTACATGGCCACAGAATATTCTTCTTCTCTGACGCTGCTATAGCAAATCTGGGCAGATAATATCACACATTAAGGCATTTTCTTCTTGTATTCATACCATTGCTATATGATAATAATGTCATTAGCTTCCTACTGAAGGCCATTAGCTATTGTTGACCCACAGAAAAGCTTTCCTTTGCTTTTCACGAACAGTATAAAAAGTAAAATAGGCAAAACCAACACTGGAAATATATCAGATATCATAATCATGCACTTCAAGGGAAATCCAAACTGCCCTTAATTCTCCTAAAGGGCAAATTCCATCAGTGAGCAACTTATGCTGAAACTGCAGAGTCAAAAATAAACGTCAGCCTCTTTAATGGCTTTGGCAGAAGAGTACAAATTGAAGGGGAGTAATGTGAAAACACAATAACAAATAGCTGGATTTTTGCCATGAGGTGCTGAGCACTGTGCCTTGATGTAAGAACTAATTTATCTACTTGCTTACTCTTACTCAAGTAAATGGCCTCCCTGGATGCAAACTGCAATTAAGCACGTATCAGTGTTTAATTGGATGGGAGCAAAATGCCGTGCACTTCGTGGAACTAAGCCCACTGAGAGTACTTTGTGCATCCACCAGACACAAACAAAATTTGTAACTCGCTAAGAATAAAAGGTGAACCCTCACCCTTTCTCTCTCAAAACCTGCTTCTAAGCCAAAACTTATCCAGATTCTATTCCCAGTCCCTTTTAGGTTAAAAGTCACACCTACATTTTTTCAGTCCTGATGGGGAAAACAAGAAAGAATTTCAAAGCAAACTGTGAGAATCTCTTAGCTCTGAGAACGCGTGTATTTTCTGTGAACAAGTCAGGCTGCATCAAGATAGATGGGTTTTTTTGGTGTTAGCCAGAGTCTCTGTCATCATGTATCCTTAAAAGTGTGTGCAAAACACTTCCCAGCTTCCTGAAGGTCTTAGTTAGAGCACATCTTTATGTGTTTCATGTTAAGGAGGCATTGAAAACGGGGAGAGCAGTGAGAAAACCAGAAAAAATACCACCAATATAAAAGAATGGACTATGGAGAAAGACTGAAAGGTTTACCCTAGCAGCAAACAGCCTTGGAGGGTGGGAGAGAAAGAGTGAGGGAGGGAGGGAGGTAAGATGGTGTATTGGAATTATTTTCAAATATATACAAGGATGTTACAGTAAGAGGATACTGAGCAGTTGCTCTCCATGTCCAACAAAGGTAAGATCAAAAAGTTACTTTCTCGGTTTACAGAATGCAACCTCAGAGTAGCTATTAAGCAGCATTTTTAACTATGAGGTTAGGACAAGATTCCTCAGGAGGAAAGGAAATCTCCTCTAGTGGAGGATGCTGATAAAAGGCTTTACAAACACCAGTCAGTGACAATCTATGTATATAAACTGTGCTGACTCAGAACAATGGGAATGGACTAGATCACCCACGTTCCCAGTTTTCTAGAATTTTGCACATCAGCAACTTCTGACATCTCTTAACATGCAAACCACCTAACCTGAACATCCAGAGACATAACCAGTAATTACTGAACCAGCATTATAGGAGGGGAAGAGTATTTGTGTAACATTTCGTTGTCTTGCTTGGTCAATACACAATAGTCAGCTGCATTTCATTTACTGCCTGCCGTGAGTAAGACATTCCCATTCACTGTTCCAGGATATTTTGCTCAGAGGATATTGCTGCCAAACAGCAGCAGCAGTCTTGGCTGAAAAAATTATCAAGGAAGAACCCCCTAGTTTGCATCCCTGCAGTTGGACTTACTATTATTATAAATAAAACTATAATTATTGAATATGGCTTTCTTACACACTGGCTAGTAAAAGAGATTTTTTCTGGTACAGACATGTCAAGCTATAATTTAAAAAGTCATAATGAGACATGTTTTGCAAATTAAGAAGTTCACTATTGTAATGGCAGCACTACATCATTTAATTCCCCCAATGCAGCAAACAAGCTTTGATCCAAGCATTATACACTATCTGATCATAAACCAAGCTGAAAAAAATCGTCGGCACAGGTATTTTGTTTCACAGTGTTAGGGAAAGGCCATAGTAGGTTTCTTCCAACCATCTGTGAACAGCAAGACATTTAGCTATTTTGATTGAATGAATAAACTGCCGTAAATTAACAAAGTTGGTTTTGCAGGAAGATGTTGATAATAGAACCATTAGCAAATCTGACTGAGGGAACACAGAAACAGACAAACAAAAGCTCCTATTGCTGTATTACCAAAATTATTTTCTATTATGGATATAGTTGCTAAATGTTTACAGAATTCAGAGCTGAAACTTCAAGAGATACCATGCTCTTGTGGTCCAGAAGACATGAAATTGTGTTGTAAAACCAATAATGTGATAGACTACTACTGTGGTGTCAGAAGATCTCATTATAGAATCATTTAGGTTGGAAAGGACCTTTAAGATCATTATGTGAGGATTCCAACATCCATATGAAATGAAACAGTATTGGGGAATAATTGAGCCCATTCTACTTACTCAGTCACTACATGCTCTTTATTCTTTTCTGACTGCAAACACAGCTATTGGAATAGGAAGTGGAAGGAGAGAAGGAGATTTGGCAGTCCATCCATGTGACTATTTTGTCATTCTAATTTTAAAATAGAGGCAGTTGGGAACAGAACATGAATATTATGTGTTAGTTTTCAATGGAGTAACATATAAGAAAGCTCTTCTGGATCACCTGCAAAATTACTGCTTTGTTGTTAACAGCCTGCAACAGATTGTTATTGCTAAAGCTTTTGATGAACGCATTCTGTCAGTAATAAAATTCAAAGACAGCTCTGCCAAACTCAGATTTATAAAAAAGCTCATTAGGAAAGGATAATTATCACTACTTACTGATGTTGTACTTTGTCCTGTAATATTGTTTAGTGAATTCGTCACAGTCACAGAGTATTACCTTCCTTCCCCAAACATTAATTACTGCCCCTATTTTCAGGTCACTGTCTCTGTAAAATTCCTGATGCACTGCTCCTGTCTAATAAAAGAGGGAACATTGATATAGCAGGTCTATTAATCTCAGAATCCCACAACCTTTCTTAAAATCTATGTTGTTTAGTGCATGTGATTAAAAATATAACTTTCGTATTCCATTTGCAAGTAGTTTTCACCCCATGCTAAACTACCTCACTTTCCCAAATATGGAATTTACATACAGTAAACTTCAGTAGTTTCCATTTGAGGTATTCTCCAGTGGCATCACAATTTTAAAAATAGATCTGTTGTAGAGGATAACAGCCACAGAAATTAGAAGAACTACAATAAAGACATTCAATAGCTGGAGGCATTCAATAATATCTGACCTTACGATTGTCCAGAATGTAACGCCCCTTGTTTCCTACTAACTTTCCAAACACATTGAGAACAGTGCGACTCGTGATTGTGCCTGGCTGATACAGTCCAGTGGGAGCATACTGCAAAAAAGAGACAAACTCTTAATAAATGCAGTTAACAGCAAAGCAAGAATACTCTCTTCTCTTAAAACTAGCAGGTTTTTTACAGACTGATTGGTATTGTACTATTTTCTTGGGAGAATTTTCAGTAAATTCTAAGGTAAGATTACACTTATGAATATATGTTAAAAGCTAGTATGTATGCCAGGAGAATCATTTAGAGTCTTACCGTGTAACCAAGAGTAAAGTCCCCTTTTCTTGGAAGCAAACAGAAAGCAAAGGTTAGCACATCCAAAGTAGCACATTCATAGTAGCACATCCTTGTCAATATCTGCCCTAAAGGCTATACTTTTAATTGGTAATAATTATAAAAACACACAAAAGAAAATCTTGGAGTTGGTCGTACTGTGCTACCCACTGCGCAAATACAGGGGATTCAAGTCAGCATGATTCTGTTGGCAAAATTGTTGGTATTTCTGTTTCTATTTTAAGTTTTAAAATTACAGTAGTAATTTATCCCACTAATATCAAACTTAATATGCAAACACTTTACTTTTTTTCAATTATGAACAAACTGTTGATGCAGCGTAAACAAAGTGGGTTATTTTCTCATACCACCTACCATGACACCCCAAATTTTCACTGACCTCTTCTGCTAACCTGAAAATTTCCATTGAATTCAGAGGAAGAAGCTAGCCCTTAGAGCTGTAACATGCACTTCAGAAGGGGTCAGTCAACATAGACACACCGCTAACTCAGCATCTCAGAATACAGGATGCACAAGGTGAGAGAAGTGCAATATTTTGCTGTTCGGTTTTTACTATAAAATCTCATGTACATCTATAGCATCACAAACAGATCAGCAATATTAGAAGAAAGGGAAGTGAAAGATTCTCCGGTGTTGTTGAGAGTTGACAGTTATTCTGTTACCAGGGTCTGTCTGGAGCAATACAGAAGTATATCCAGCTCATTAATTTTATAATCATTATAACTTACAGAGGACTCAAACCCCTTGAATCTTTCTCTGAGAGGAGCCTTCTCAAATAAGCACCTGATTAATACCACACAAATCTTATTCACCAAGTCCTATTGACTTTAACTAGCTTTGAATAAAGTCCCAAATCTAGGAACTAAATTTTATAAAATCACTCTAGATTTGCTACAAAGAAGTATTGTTATGGGATACAAAAACCGAACTTTTCTAAAGGTTCCAAATGTAAGTCACATGGACCAAACCTGAATTCACATCATTCTTACACTGGTTTGGCTATCAATATTAATTAATTTTCTAGACTTCCATTACTGCACAGCTTTATTAATACATTTACCTCAATATACTAATATGGGAGAAAGGATATCTTTCTGCATAATTTCTCTCTAACTTAAATTTAAGCATAACAAGCCTAAACTATTTTTCCCATCTTCTAACTTATTAAGTCATATAAATGTGTGTGCAAAACCTAAATCATGTGATTATGATTGATACTCTCATAACACTTTCTAAATATCATTACAATCCTAATACAGGGTTTTCAAGAGAAGTCATTTAATATTTCTTAATTAGTGGAAGAATTTGAAATAAGCTGAAATTTTCAGTCCTCACCTTGGGAAGCTTATCTCTTCTGAGGAAAAGTGGAACTGCATCCCGGCCTGAATTTACTGGTATAATTTCTTTTATATCAATAGTATCATCAGCCAAATAATAGCGCAGAACAAGTTTCCGTAGGTCATGAAACTTGGATTCTGGGTCATCCCACACACAGAAAAAACGTAAAACTTGTCCATCGTACTCCAGAAATTGTTTCAAAGTGTCAATGCGCTCATAAGGGCGCAATGGCTTCATGCTATCCAGATTCTGCTGATAAAGGAGAAATTTAGAGAAATACCTTTTTGATCATTTGCTCTTAAGAACAGGATACCAAACTTCAGGGTACCATCTAATCTTAGAACATGCTTTTAGGATTTCCACATAACAGCACACAACTATAATACATGAAACACTTCTTATGCCGTTACCAAAGAGCTATTTACAGGGTTGCTATGCCCTCAGAAAAAATATGAAAACAATTTTGGATTGGTTTTGATCCTTGTTTTTCTTGTAATAAGGCCCTTCAGATCAGAGAATTGTTAAATTATTTATAGTACAGCATGCATTTTCACAAATTGCCCTTGGTAATCAGATGACTACATCTCCAAATAGCATCACCCTTCCTGATTTACTTCCTTGAAAATTATTTTTATAGATTATGTGGTATAAAGAATTAATTCTTCCTTTTCCCTTCGGTGTTTTCTTTTTTTTTAGCTTTAAAAAATAGTTAATTAAATTTTGGTTCATGTCATACAGTTGGCATGTACTGGGTTTGTATGTTCTTCTTTCAATATACACCCATAGGTCTGAGAAGGAATAGCAAATTTCCAACCACAGATACAGTCCAGCTGACGGGATGAATGACATAATGCTGTCTACAGTCATGGTTGCTGCAGAACCAGTAGCACTGCATTAAATCAGATCCCAGGATGATGATCCAATCTGAGGATTTAATTTACATACTGTCAGTTACAGTGACACATATAAATGGCAACCTGAAGAGGATGTTGCTCCTAAGTCAAAATCCGCTGCGTCTGAAGCTTTTTAAAAAGGCAAGACAGTCCTAAACTATGAAATTTTACAGGATTGCTTCCAAAAGAGAAAGACGACAAACATGATGAGAGAATGTAAGCTGAATTGTCAGAACAAAAAGAACTGTTAATTATGAGCAGTTTATATCAATCTCTAAATTTCTATTTATCCACTGATACATCTTCTGGCCTTAAAAATCTGAGAGGGCAAGGCCCATTCCTTCAGATCATCAAAATTTAAAATAAGGAGTGCAGGACCTTGTTTTTCCTGCCAATGTCTTTGCTACTTTGCAACACACTTTCAATTTCAGGCATCATCATGCCCATATGCACCGTATTTACCATCCCAGTATTATCTTCCCTTCTTCCTGACCCTTGAAGATGCAATAAGCAATCAAATATGGACACAGAGCCAGATAGCATTACCATCCACAGGATATCATCTCCAACAATACAGAAATGTGAATCTAATGGTCTTGCCACACTGTTTTTCATTGGTTTCATTTCCTATCTCATTGTATTCCTTCCTACCTTTATTTTCTGGCCAACTACATTATTAGAATTCTGGTGTAAAACCAATTTAATTTTGCTCAAAGCAGGCCAAGGCAACCCACTCTTAATAAATAAATAAAATTTCCTTCCACAGTCACAGAAAATTTAGAGCATAAAGCAGTCAGAATTTGCTAGATAACTTTTCTGTAATTTCTCAAAAACCGAGAACATTAAAAAGCAGATTTCAGTATGTTTTGGTCTTCTGATGCTCATCTTTCTCAAAACTCTCTTTCTCCCTCTCCATTCTCTTTAGGAACACATATTCACAATACTTGAATGTTTTGCTTATTGTTTATACAAAAAAAAAAAAGAAAAATGTAAGCATGTTATGCAGTACCATATGTAATGTTGCCACTCTGCCAATATCAAGACAACTCAGCAGATCTTAATACACACCATGTTCCCTACGAGACCTGAGTAAGGGAAAAGCAACCCATAACCAGCCTGAATCACCACTACAAAGAACCAGGAGACATATTGCAAATGCTGCTTTTCACTGGGGGGTTGCAAAAAGCCTGAAAGTATGAATGAAGTGAAACCTACATGTTGGCCTGAGCGTGCCTCGAAGACATGCATGTTGTCCTATACATCTCAGTCATCATGATCTCTCATTTGTCTGCTGAGAGCTTCAGCACTTTTCTCTATAGGAGGATTAAGTTGAAAGCAACAGACGTGTAGCATTTGCTGCTTTCAGAGCATTAGGCTGGATCTACTACAACAGGCTGCATATTGTGGGCCAATAGTCCTAACAGAGTCAGGGCAAGAAAAAAAATACAGTGCCATCTGCACTTTTATTAACCAAGAAAAACAGAAGTGAAAGAAACTGTCATTATTCTCTACAAAAGATGTCACTCCCACTATTATTTCCAGACAAGAGACTCCACATCCTGCAAAGAGGAATCCACATACCATCTAGTGCTGCGAGTGAGATTTTTGGAGGAAGTGTTTGTGTTCCCATACACTCAGAAAAGAGGGAATTGCATTAAAATAACACCTCATAAGTCTTAAAACTGCAGAGTGCTGGGTTCGGCACGGCAGAAGAATTTGCTTTATATATATGAAGAACCATTAATAACATGTAGGGTAGAGATGAAAGACAACAATATGAAGAGATCAAGTAAGTGAGTCTGCAGGAAGCCATGGATGTGCTTGAAGCGCAACTCCAATTAGATCTTCCTTTAAACATTTTTGAAGTGTTTATTACCATCAAATTAGCTCAAGCAAAATCATAAGCAGAACATAGATCAATTTTGTTCTTTTCAGTTTAACACGGAAAGGATTATTTCATTTTTACCAATTATTTTGTTCTGTTTCAAAAGGTGTGTGAACACACCAGGAGAAAATCAGTTATATTTGGAACTTCACAGTGTTGGTACAATGAGCCATATAATAAAATTTTTAAAGCAAGTTTTCTCTTGCAATTTATTATGTTGAAATAGTTGCATCTACATACTTTCTATTTGTTATTAGAGAAATATTTTATACCATGCACAGTGCTAATAGCACTCTTGATAAAATGAAGTTTTCACTATCACTGTCTCATCTGACCTTTTTCCGCTCTGCAGTGTATGGATCATCTGGACAAGCTGCAGGAGGATTTACTCTAACTCCCATCTTCAGCAGGAAATTTTTTGTAAACTGGTCACAATCTATAATCTTATATCTTCGGGCATAAAAGATTACTTCTATGTTGATATTGAAATGTTCTATAGTATAGAATTGATCTTCATGAGGAGGTGGAAGTGGAATCCGACACCGTCGAATAATAGTTCCTGTAAAAGAATTAGAACAAATTCATAGAGTGAACAACCTTTGCTCTAACAATCACTTCACAGACTTGCTAATTTTCTGTGCCAATATGACCAAAACAAATGAAGACACATGGTACAAACAAAATTATTTTCATTATCGTTGCCATTCAGCAAAAAAACTACTAGGTAAGAAGATCCTTTTTATTAACAACAAGACTTTACACTGGTCATCTTCTAGAATGTCAGTCTCTCATATTTGACTTAATACAGTAAATTACCACCAAGGGGAAACCACTAGAATAAATTCCAGTGTGTTGCTACAAATGTAACAGGTTTGTATTTTTCCAGCAAAATTAGCAAAGACACTGCTTTCACATTAGGAGAAAAGATTTTTTTTTCATTTTTTCTTTGAAGCAAAGTACTCCTCAGTACTTATTAGTATCATCAATTTTTCTTAAACTTTTGCCCACAAAAGGAGTTGTGCAAAGCAAAAAAAAAAAAAAAATTCACCATGTGGCACGGGTGTATGAGAGGGTCTACATGCAGGGTGAGAAGAGCTATATGTAGCTAAAGTTAGTAGAAAAAAAAACTGCTCTACCAAAGAAAAAAGTGTGATCTATCAAGCATAGAAGCAGGTGCATTCAGTTCAACTTTCCAAAGGAGCAAACTGAAAGTGGAGACAACTGAGATGAGTTGGGTTGATTGCTGAGCTGCAGTAGAGAAATTTAAACATTGATCTATCATCTCAGAGGTACAGGGCTAAGAATTTATAACTCATAGTCTACCATGAATACTACTCAGAGGGTAAAGAAAGTAAAAATAAAAAGAACTAAATAAAAAGAGAGAGATTTTAACTTTGTTAAAGTAAGTACACATTAAGTTTTCTTCTTGATAGTCTCTACATGACAGAACTGTTATTCTGGGAGCATTCTATTTGTTTACATTTGCCACACTAAAAGGGAAGGAATCTGCTATTAGTCTTTTAGTTGAAAACTCACAAATACATTGATGAACTGGGTAATGCTTCAGAAGTACTCACTGATGATGATTAAGAGACCGTCTCTTATATGGAAACATTGAGAGAGCTGGGTCTGTTCAGCCTGGAGCACAGATGGCTTGGGTGGGGATCTTATCAATGTTTATAAATACATGATGGGGGGAAATGAAGAAGACTAAGCCAGGCTCTCCTTGTTGGTGTCCACTGACAGAATAAGAGACAATGGGCACAAACTAAAAGATACGAAATTCCATCTGAACACAAGGAAACACTTTTTTTACTGTAAAGGTGATGAAACACTGGGAGAGGCTGTCCAGAATGGTTGCAGAGTCTCAGTCTTTAGAGAAACCTAAAACCCTACTGGATGTGGCCCTGGACATCTGGCTCCAGCTGATCCTGCTTTGAACACAGGACTTGAACTAGATAATCATAAGATATCCCTTCTAACCTTATATGATTCTCTGATACTACAAGTATTTTAGAAACAACTTATAAACTACAACCTCAGTAGGTTAAAAAAATACATAACACATACATTAAAGAAAGGTACACAGCTGCATGTACAATAAGCTATGATTTATTCTGAGTGAAGTTACAGTTCACAAAGAACAGCAGACTAGCAAAGCTGAGACTAACCCAGACACCTCTGTAACACCAGCTTTTGAATGTGAGTGGCCACAAGACAGAAACCATCAACCCATAATATTAAAATAACTCCTTGCCACTACAGGTTCCTTAGAACTTTGAAATTATCATAATTATAAAGGATGTAACTTTAAGATAACTACAGTAAACACACAAAAATTCCAAAACTAAAAATAGTTCTATTACTACCCTACTACTACAATAGTAGTTACTAGATACAATTATCTAAACGGTCTGTCTCATTATCTTCCACTAAAGACTCGGATCTCTTTCCAGTGCCCTTCAGCTCTGCATCTGGTAGTGTTTCCCCTTGAGTCCCTTTTGATGATTTTCCAGAACTGTTACTTTGTTTTGGGGTTAGGCTGAGGTGTAGGTGGGCCTGGGGAGAGAGGGGATGAAGAGAGGCAGAGGGAGAAAGATACTACTGTGTGGTTTTGTTTGGTGTTTGAACAGCCCTGTTTCTGAGTTAGTCTATGGAAATTCTTTATTGTTCACTTTATTTCCCTAAGGACTAATCTGTATGGAATATCTTCCACTCCTACATTATCAGAACTGTTTGTTAGATTCTAACTCCTACGATGAAAACAAACTCTTGATTTTTTCAGAGGAATATAGAAACAAGGCAGATTTACTTTACATTCCCATCAAAGTAATTAAGACCCGTTCAGCACCCTGATATTTCACACATACCAAATCCAACATTACTGACCTTTGAGTAAAATAAATTGGAACCTATCTGCTTATAATGTAATTACACGTGCATTTAAGAAGCATCCTCAGGGAAACATCAGTTACAAAACATGGTAATTAGCACATATTAACATGATGCAAAACTGCATCACATTACTATTAAGAAAACCACATACTTCAAAACACTTTACCTGATTTTGGCTAATCCTGTGGTCACTCGTACAAAAACCAACAGATAGTGTGCTGAGTCAGAACAGCCCTCCACATAAATGCAGATCCTGTGGAATCATCATTTTAGTTGACAATTTCTAATACAAGGTGTTTTCTGAGGGCATATTCACCTCAGAAGTGGTGAATAAGCCATCAGCTAGTTTTCTGTAACACTTTTCAAAGTATAATACATGTGCTTATTTTGTTTTGAGGGATAAGAATTTCCTTCGTAATGGAAACTGTATTGTAAAGATAATATCTGTAGCAATCCTTTGCTTACATCAGGTATTACTGGGCCTGGTCTACACATGGAGATGATACATTTTATACTGTTGAATTTGAAAGTTAATAAAACCTGATCAGTTGAGGTTAGGTCTCAACATGGTTTAAACTCTCCTTCATTCTGGAAAATAATAATTACATTTGTACCTCTAGAAATTTGCTACAAGTTGCTAAAGGGGGATTTGGATGGTGCAACACTCAGACAGATGGCTCTTCTTGGTGTTTCTTGTGTCTTTTGTCTATTTATTGAGACGCTGGTACTACTGCACCACCAAGGATTATTTCAAATACGCATCTGGTCAGGCTAAAGCTCTCTGCACATCTCAAGAGTACATTAGAGAGGAATGGATAATACCTTGAGTTTGTTTGACTCTTTGCTCACAGAGGAAAGAGGAGAAGCAACCACTACTGCTCCTGCAGCGCAAAGAGTTCACTCCAATAAGCAAGGTGGCTTCTTAAATTCACTTATTTACTCATCTCAGAATACAGCAAGGTCATGATTTGGCCACCATTATGTATGGCAAAATCACAATTATTTCAAGGCCTCAGGCAAAGTCTTAAACTCTTAGATAATCTGTTACATTGGAGGAGCTGACTGCAACTTCACTTTCCCGCTTGTGCTTTCCTCTTCAGCTGGTCGGCCTTGGGAACCCAGCCAGCAGGCAGCTCCACTCTCTTTTTCAGCTGGCTGACCTTGGGGAAACCAGCCAGCTGCTCCAATCTGCCCTGGCCTGCAGGGCCTGGATTGCACTGGAAGCTATGGGCAACCCCATGGGACATAAATGACCTTTTGGTAAGACAGTATCAGCCAGCCACAGTTAACCGGGAATTAGATCTACAAAACATTTGTACTGCCCTATCTAGCCTGACTCTCTATAGGATAATTCCTTTTTATATGGGAAGAATAATCAGTGTTCTGGCTCTGGAAGCACACAGTAGTGTTTGTTATGCAGCTGAGTTTACTGCCCTTCCCTTCGCTCTGTTCTCCCTTATCTTTAGTTAGGTTTTGTGCACTGTGATTGCCCTGGTATTTTTAGCTTTGGTTCTGGCTTCTCGGGTTCAGGCTGGCCTCTGCATTCCTTTGTGGTTTGCATTGACTTTCTCTGTTTGTATAAATTTCTTCTAATGCTTCTAATATTTCCCAAAGTTCAAAATATAGGAAGGCAGTTTCCAAAATTAATTGAAATTAAGTTATTTGGTAGCAACCTGATCTGTCCAAATTCATGTCCAAGTACAGCAGCCAATTCCATAATGCACTTTTTTGAAGTCATTGAAATACATTTCCCAGAGATCATTCACTGCGTCACTCTGAGGTTTCGATCAATGATAAAAGCACATTTTATGTTTTTTTTTTTTCTGAAGTCAATTTATTTTAGTGCTGTAAAATCATAATTGAAGTTAGAAATTCTTCTAACTTGACAGCTACTCTCTCACTAAATCTTCCTGCTATCCACAAGCCTCACTGAGGTTTGGTTTTTTTTCTGCAGTCACAAATGCTACCCACAGTGGAGAGCAGAGTGGAAAACTACCATATCTCTCTGATCCCGCCATGCCCAGGAACACCAATTTAGACCACCAAGCTCTCATCTGTGAGCTATGGCACAAGCACTGGTAATCTCATGGCCCCAAGCCATTAACCAGCCAAACTAATATCTACCTTTGATCCACCCTACCGCATGCCTTTGATCTATCCCAGCACTTGCCTTTGATCTACTCTACCACTGCTACATCTGTTCTGCGGGAAGACTACTGAGAACGACCATTTGAGCTGTCTATTTTACATTGTTTTCATCAGGGTAAATATCCAAATTAAGATCACCACCATCTTCTGCCTTTGACAGTTCAATTCCACTTTTTCCATCATGTTTTTTTTGCCATTCCTCCTTTACACAGCTTCCTGATACTGCAACCCCAACTGTCTACACAGACTGGGCCTATCCTGCTCCTGATGTTCCCACACTTCTTCCTTCACTCACATTCTCACACCTGTGCTCTCTTATTCAGTGCAGTTTGCCTTTCAACAGCCCAAGGTCTCCTGCAGTTGAACTCTCCTCTACAAATCCCTGGGCTTTTAATCAACTGAAATGTATTTCAGCAGAGGTGTGGAGGACAACATTTTGCTTAAGATCCTGAACTTCAATTCAGTTCAGTTCATCCTGCCAAAGACCTTTTCTGCATGATTGTGGGAAGATCTTCATTCCTTTGTACTTCACTTTACCAGCTTCACAATGAAGACAATTACAATTCTGTTCTTCTCAGGTTTACAAATTCCCAATCAGCACAGGGAATTTGAATAATGTGAGAGATATATGTAAGTATAATAAAAGAGGCAATGGACCATTTTTTATTTGAAAATGGAATAAGACTAGCAGTTAATGGTTTGTGATTTCTTTTTAAGAAACATTGGGTTTACATATATTCAACAACAAATATTGAGTGCCTGTAACACAAGCATGTGGTTTTTGTTCAGTTATGGGGCATGAAGCCACTGCCCAAGTGCATGCAAGTAAAGAATCCTCTGATAGGCATCTCCACCACCTTTTTCCCACTACATTTTACTAATCCCTAGGATACCAAGAACATTTCTGTAGATATTCATAGTAGAGTACAGGCCCAGACCTTCTTATCAACTGTGAAGCCTAAACACAATCCAAAAGGTCCTTGGACCTTTCATTTCACAGTATTTTTTTCCTACCTAAACACAATCAATGTACAAAGCTTCCTTACCAGCCTGGGTACCAGCAACAAACAAATTAAGTGCACTTGTGAGACCCTGTAACATTTCACTTTAAGTCTGATATGTTGCGTATACTCATTTATCCCACATAAAGTATTCATGCAAAGCTTAGAGGCCTTGAAAATATCCTTGCATGAAGACTGAGACAATTCTTGTTTTTCTCTAGCTCTATTCAGTTAATTTTAGATCCAGTACCAAAGGTGACTCCAAACCCATTAACATAAGATGCAGCCAAGGAAACATGAGGAAACTGTAGCTTTCCTGTCACCACAGAATCATGACTAGACTGCCAAGAACATCAGGCCTGAAGGGACAGTCTGCACAACCCATGTTACAAAGACAATGAAAATGATGCATTTCTATAGCTAGTCACTAAAGAATCGGCTTTAAATTTGCTTTATCCTGCCCTAATGAGCCTGGCTTCCATCTTCCCGCTCAAAGACATCGCCTCTGATGCCCAGGTTAATTGTACTTCCTTTGTCAATGGTCATTTGTTATAAGCCACAAAATCCAGATACAGCCACTCCCACTGTTGTGACTCGAAGGTAAAGGAAAACCTAAACCCTATGATGTCTCCAGACTCATGCATATGAGCACAGGGAGGGGGTAAGTACTTTCTAAGTTCCCAGGAGGAGAGATCCAACGTGGATCTGTTCAGGCCTTGAAAAAGCACTTTCCCAGGCAGGAGTAGGATGAGGTTTGTCTGAATTCAAAATCAGTTCCTGCTAAAGAGCCAACAAGATTTCTGGCAAGAACTACTCGACATGGTGAGAGCAGGGCCTGTTAAACTGGTTTAAAAAAAGATTCTCATGTAATTTGATCCCAGGTATAACAGCAACAATACACATAACACTTTTAAGTATTATCCTGCTCTGTAGACAAATAATTTGACAACATCTGCTCATCTCAGAAAGGAATATGGTGGTTAAATGGTTAACTTATTTTTGAAAGTTGCTGTACTAAGATCCACCAGAATGTACAAAATATCTTTGGGGACTGGGAGGGGCAGCCATCTCAAGATACTCATCCCAAGATATCCTGCTTATCTGGAATAAATCCTTTGAAAACTTTTTTTTAATTCTGGCAGTGACCCATAAGCATCAAGCAGGAGCAGCTGTATTCCCCTTCTGCAACAGGATGTTGACTGCTAGATAACATTTTCTTAATGTAAACCAAGTCCATTAATACTCCAGTAAATCTCTTCAGTAAATCCCCCCCTCCCAAAGTCCTCAGGCTGGACCAAATGCAGTGATGTGACACCAAGGCAAGGAAGCTTCTTAACGTAGAATCACAGAATGACCAGGTTGGAAGAGACCCACTGGATCGTCGAGTCCAACCATTCCCACCAATCCCTAAATCATGATCCTAAGCACCTCATCTACCCTAACCTTAAACACCTCCAGGGACGGTGACTCAACCACCTCCCTGGGCAGACCGTTCCAATGCCTAACCACCCTCTCTGTGAAGAATTCCTTCCTAATCTCAAGCCTAAATCCCCCCGGCAGAGGAGCCAAGGAAAAATTACTGTGCCAAGGGCACTATAATCATAACCAACAGCCAGAGGCACAAAAGGTGCTAGGTGCTCTCCTTCAGTAACAGCAGATACTGCAGCAGCTAATGAAGAGTTACAGAGCTGTCCCTGGAGAGCTTACTGTCAGTGCTAAGATGGGAGGAGCCAGGCTCAGGAATGGTGATATAGAACACTAATTGCTTTTGCAGAAATGACACAACACTGACAAAAGACATACTGTCATATGTTTTCAACCAATTATATTAGAGAAAAAAAATGTATGCTTGAGTATGGGAGGGGATTCTGCCTTACAAAGCCTACATCTTCAGAAAGTAAGACAATAAAAAAGTTCACATTGTGATCCATAATAAGAAAATGTGATTAAGCTTCTCATTTGCATTGCATTTTAACTCTAAGGAGTCATGTTATGTATCATTTGGAATGGAACAAGACTGTACTAAAGAAAAATATAAAAGACAAAAAAAGTGTGTTATTAAAAACACATACCTTGAGTTATGCCACTATTTTTCACTTGAGGTTCAATCACTTGAACTGTATCATCTTCAAGGTAGAAGTATATTTTACAACGTCTGATTCTATACAGCTGTTGATTTTTGTCAGGTACTTCTTCCTCAAAATAGGCATCGAAAGACAATACCTATTAAAATCAATAAATAAGTATAAAGCAAAAAATTTCCAATGCTTTTGCAAAATACGTCAATAAAATAAACTTGTATAGATTAAAAGTAACTAAGTGTATGAATTTCAGGAGGCAGATTTATTTCTCAGAAATGTAAGAATAAAAATCCACATTAAATCACAGAAATTTAAAATTCTTCGCTTGGCATTTTTATTATCACAACATCTAAGCAGAGATGAAACTCTAAAGTAAAGAAATAAATCAAATAGAAAACTATCAGCAGGCTGCTTGGAAAATCTTCTGAACAAAGCACTTTTGATAACACAATGAGCTACCTAGGTCCTGAAGAAAATTTTAGACCGCCATTCAATGAGTTGCTGAAAATAAAGTGCTTCTTGATAGTAATGCCTTTACCATTGAGGTAAGTGAAAAGGTGAGCTCTTTTTTAATCAGATCCTGCAAGCTGTCTGAAGAACGGTACTGAAGGCTACAAGAGAGCAATCATGTTTTCCACGAGTGATTCAGAGTTGTGCAATCGTGGCATTTCAGAACTTCCCTGGTTCTGCAATTCAGCAAGTGGGGAAATCTCAGAGACTATTCCAACTGATCTCCATGGTCTCATGCAATAGCAATAACGCAAGAAAGAAACCTTCAGGGGTGAGGTGCTCAGTGGTTTTCCACAGTGGTATTTCCTTTTGGAGATCCCAGCTCAAACTCAGCAAACCATTAAACAAGTTTTGCACTTTGTGGTATCATTTATGGCCTCCAAGACCAATTTTAAGGGAACATGCAAGAAGTATCTACTTAGTAGTGGAAACCTCTTCAGATGCTGTATCCTCTTCTCCCTGTTCTGCTGGTCCCACTAGAGTTCAGGCGTTTGACAAACCTATTGTTCAAGTGCCTTATTTGATTGCTAATTGTTCTTAATTTTGTCAATGATCTTTCCTAAAAATGATTGTATCATGAGACAGCAGCCAGGCAAAATAGTCTGTGGCACAGAACTCCAAGCACAATCAGGACCCAAATACACTGCATTTATTTCTTGCACTGAGCATACACTTATGTCCTCGTTTACCCCATTTGAGGAGTTGGTGCAAGTTCTTTTGCATTTAAAACTGATTCTCTTTATACCCTCACCAAGGTGCTTCTGTATGACTGAAATACATGTAGCAGCCAACTGCAGTTTTGCAGATCAAAATAGATGATTAAAAAATTTAAATGATACCTATGACAACCAAAAGTAACAAATATTGAATAAACTCTGTTGCACTTTATAAAGTTGTCACAAAGTTTCCCTGGCACCTGTAGCAGTCAAATTATAAACATTGTGTCAACCCAGGAGGCCTTCTGAGTGTACTTAATCGCAGAGGAAATTAACTTTGCACCTGCTTCCTATTAGGAATATGAAATTGCAACTTTTTCTCAACCCACTTAATAATGAAGTTTTATGCCTGTCCTTCCTCCAAATAGTATGGTACTGCTGAAAGTTAGAAACCAAAGAAAAATGTTAAGAAAGCAGACTATATTTAAAGAGATAAATACCTACTCAAATCTTTTTTTCATGTAGTCCACTCTGCTGACTCACAAACTGCAGTACTGGAGAACAGTTGTATTCTAGGCTCTGAACTAGGGAAGCTAAATTAGTTGGTTAGTACCATCTAACAGTGCACGATTAATACAAACACATAAGCCCCCCCAGAGGCCAATCCTGAACCTGCATACTCCTGTCCTCTACTGCCCTGTGGAGGAATATATTGATTAGAGAAGGAATGTCAAAAAGCCAGATGGCTCATCTTACCAGCCAAGTTCAGTGCCTGACACTCAGTGGCAGGTCCCTACTGCCTCCTACCTAACTCCTTTATTTAAATACTCGGCTCAAAGTTCCACTGACTCACATTTGGCCCTGAGAAGCCAACACACACCTCTTTGAAAGAAGGGTGCAGATAAAGCAAGCGCAGGACTAGTAGAAGCCTTAACTCTCTGTCACATTAGACCAGTTCACACTTCAGGGTGTTGCTGAAAATTGTGACAGTAATACTAAGAACTTCTGAGATAATGCTAACCAAAGTCAAATGTATCTGTTCAAGACGTGAATCTTCTTTTAGAAGTTCTGATCGGCTAAAGAGACGAATGCATAATTGCACTGCAGTTACCTGCATGGATTTTCTTTTAAAACAAAAATGAGATTAGCCTGTCTTTCCAATATTTAAATACCGTAATCACTTAGTCATGCAACATTTCTGCAATTTGCCAAATGATTACTTTCTCTGGATCATTTTTCTTCTCTGGTTGTAGGCTTTTTTTGCTTTAGAAATATTAATTAAACATTGCTGAGTAGAATTTAATGTAAATTTAAACATTGAAAGTAATGACAGTGTGCTACAAAATTCATAGAATCATAGAATCACTTGTTTGGAAGACTTTTGAGATCATTGAGTCTGACCATACCTGTCCAGTACTAAATCATATCCCTGAACAACTCATCTACCTGTCTTTTAAATACCTCCAGGGATGGTGAGTCAAACACCTCTCCAGGCAGCCTAATAAACCTTTCAGTGAAGACATTTTTCGTGAAGTCTAATCTTGGTGCAACTTGAACCCATTTCCTCTCACCCTATCACCTGTCACTTCAGAGAAGAGACTGATACTCAGCTCACTACAACCTCCTTTCAGGTAGTTGCAGGCAGCAGTAAGGTTTCCCCTCAGCCTCCTTTTCTCCAAGCTAAACAACTCCAATTCCCTCAGCTGTGTCTCATAAGATTTGTTCCCAGTCCCTTCTTCCAGCTTCGTTGCCCTTCTCTGGACGTGCTCCAGCAGCACAGTGTCCCAGAACTGAACACAGTATTTGAGATGCAGCCACACCAATGCCAAGTACAGGGGCACAATCACTTCCCTGTTCCTGTTACAGTCTTACAATATAAAAAAATATTAATTTTAACTTCCTGTGTCTATAACAGACATAGTCTACCTATATTATACATAAACAGATCACACAAAAGTCAACAGGATTTTAAGAAATCAAGCATGATAGCATAAGTGGATTCCAAGCCTACAGCACTCCACTGTAGTCAATGGTTCTTAAGTGTCCAGGCACATTTTCTCCTGGACTGAGGCCTACCTTACATTCATTCTCATGAAACAGATCAATGACTCCCTTATTTTTATTATATCCTGTAGGAGATGTATCCCAGTACAGAAATATTTTTGTATGTTGCTGCTTGGAATGATATTTTTTATATTAATTGTCTGATATATCAGTATGATGGAAAAATAGATACTACCACTCTTTTCATCTATCTAGGAGCTTTTTCATATGCACAAAATAATCTTCCAAAGTATTTGACTGAATTTCATCTTTATACTGTCTTTGTCATATTGTAGCTATTCACAAAAAAACCCATAGAGATACAGATTTCTACATACCTGCTTGTCAAATGCCAGCCAAGCAGGAGCATCACTTCCTATCCCTTCAGGAAATGCACTATATTTAGGTTTCAGCTTCTGACCAGGTAAGGGTTCACCTCCTATTCCAGGTTTATCTTCTCCAACCAGCATAGCAACATTATTGCAGTAACCCCAGTGCTGTGATCTGTGGAACTTTTCTTTCCCTACCTGTCAAAAGTTTGGAAGAAAAACAGAGAAAAAAAATCTGTGTGTTTGTTTTTAAACACGTAAGTCAACTATCTAGGCAAGCAGGATTGATCACATAGAACTTCCTCTATAATTACTTTTAATATAAAGTCTAAAAGCCTATAACAGTTGGAATGCTGCAATTGAAGTAACACATTTCAGTGGCCAATTTGCCATACTTACAGATGAAAAAGGAAAAATATTCCAATAATTTACTCGGGCTGGAAGACAGGGTGACACCAGCTGTTTCCAACCCCCTTCCCTGCAACAAGGATTGAGGAATATGGTACAAAGAAGCAAGTCATACATGAGAACTGCTGCAAAATGTAAAGGGGAAGAACCTTTACTATTGATCTCCAGAGGACAAATGGAAATGGTTCAGGAGTACCCAGAGAACAGCCTGCTCTTGTTACTTATGCCAAAGTTATTATTTACACTTGCATCCCTGAGTGCGAAATAAATACCTCTGTACCAGTGAATACACTTGAATTTTGGGAGGTTGGATGTGAATACAGACAGAATATTCATTCTATCAGAGTTTATTCTAAAAGAAAGTCTCTGTAGTGATTTCTTTACATTATTTCTTCAGGCAATTAAGGATAGAGTGCTTAAAAAAACATGCACAACTAGATGCTAAGAAACCCATCTTGCCTCCTCACATTTCTTGGCTGGGGCTGGAGCCAGTCCTGCAGCAACAGAGAAAAGCTTTTGGCCTCTCACGGACAACAGTCCTGCTTGTGAGAATATCCCTATTAATGAGCTGCCTGCTTTGCTGGCCTGTTCCTTCCAATGGAGGCAGCCGGTGTGAGCTGCACTCAGGCAGCAAACCTCTAACAACCTCACACATCAGTCTCACATGAGGGGACAAGGAAATAGCAAAAGGCAACAGAAAGCTCCACTAAACCTTCACGAGTAGCAGTCCTGACACATTAGCTCCTCTCACTTTGCTATTCCTGCCTTCCTTGCCATCCTAGATCCTCAGAACACTTTGCCTGGGAAGGCAGAGAGGGGCCACCGGGTAATTGTACCTGAGCACACCTAGTAAGGGGAGATGGAGACTACTGCAGCTGTGCCCTCCTTGGGTCTGGGAGAACATGAGGGAAGATGAGGCTGAAGGAAGAGGAACTGATGTTGTAAGTAAGCACAGAGAAGTCTCTGAGTAGATGAAAAGGCTAGACAGGGAAATTTTCCATAGCAGCACCAGAGCAGGTGTGTCCGTAAAGTAGCAGAGGGCCAGAATTACCTCTGCCACTACATTTGGAAGACTGGGCATCACTAATTATCAAACGCATACATTTAAACCATTATTCTCCAAAAAGGTGTAGACAACTCGAAGTTATTTCTAAGCTAGTATCATGAATCAAAGAATGGTACAAACAATATTTTCTTCATCACGGCAATGTTCAAGAGCTCTAAGATAATGTAACACATTCAGAACAGCAGTACTGCGAACAAGCACAAGCAGTGAAGCTGCAAAACCTGAAAGTAACCGAGTAGTTCTTTCATTCTGCCAACATGAAAGAGAGCGAGGAATTTGAAAGGTAGCTACCCTGACTCATGGCTCATAACAATCAACACTCATATACACAAGCTACTGCACACTGAAGGTTACAGTCTGAACTGTTCACCTGCCTTGTGATACTCTAAATCCAGTGACGCAGGACAGAGAGCTGCCCTTGACACAAACAGCTGAAGCACTACTTCAGCTTAATCTTTGCTTAAAATCCTTTTGCATACTGCTTTTGCAAGCACAGTGATATAATAAAGAATAAATGACTTACTATTTTTACAAATTATTAGTTTTAATGCCCTAATAATCAATGGCCATACCTTGTTTAAGTTAAAAAAACCTGGGCTAGCCAGCATCCTTCAAAACAGTCACTGCAAAATGAGATAAGGTTGCATACTGGGGACAGTAATGATTGGATGTATGGAAGCACTTAACCAAAGATGGCATTTAAAAGGTAAGCAATGTTTTGAAAAGAGGTGAACAAAAGGGCACATGGCAACTGTTATAGTTTAAAAAATAATACATGTGAAAAAAGGAGTACAGATGTTTAAAGCTCAAAAGCAAGGGTCACTGAATAAAAGAGAAAATCGATAGAAGGAAATACTTGTTTGTGTGATGACTAGTTAGTCCACAGCATTGCTCAAGCCAGGAATTTAACACAACTTTAAAAAGAGCTGCATATTTACAGGATTAACATTCAAAATAAAATATTTCATATCAGGACATATTTTTTGAGCTGTGATATAAAACACCATGCTTCGATGCACAGTGTAAGTACTGACATTTAGGCATTAGGAGCAGCTATTTGTGTGGTCATCCCACCCTTCCCAGAAGAATCATAGAATCGCTAGGTTGGAATAGACCTTTAAGATTATCAAGTCTACCCTTTCAGTGAAGGAATTTTTCCTCATGTCAAATCTGAACCTCCCCTGGCTCAACCTGAGGCTGTTTCTGTCATCCTATTGCCTGCCACTTGGGAAAAGAAATCAACACCCACCTCACTATAACCGCCTTTCAGGAAGCTGTAAACAGTGATAAGGTCTCCCCTCAGCCTCCTTTTCTCCAAGTTAAACAACCCCAGTTCCTTCAGCCGCTCCTCCAGCCCTTCACCAGCTTCATTACTTCTCTGGACATGCTCTGGCAACTCACTGTCCTTCTTGTAGCGCGAGGCCCAAAACTGAACACATCATTCGAGGTGCAGTCTCACCAGTGCTGAGTACAGGGGGAGAATAACCTCCCTGGACCTGCTGGTCACACTGTTTCTGATACAAGCCAAAATGCTATTGGCCTTCTTGACCACCTGGGCACACTGCTGGCTCATGTTCAGTCGGCATTCAGAAGTGAACACAGGCGCTCTCCTGCTATGGGATTCTGGAAAAAATGGGCATTGATGGGGTCTGGCACATCCTTCATAATACATCTGCATTCAGGACGGTTTTCTCCCTCTCCTTTGAGTACAGATGAGCTGCCCCTTATTTCTTTTTTTAAATAATTTTGTTCCTCAGTAAGCTGATAAAGGGTTGGGGAGAAGACAGAATGGAAAGGAGCTTTCTGCATTTATCAGTATCAAATGTGGAATAACTGTAGTCAAGCTGAGTTTTAAAAGGAAAATTTCTAGGCAGAAACATCTGATTTACACCAAAAGTGCTATAGAACAGATCCGCTTTTTGACACTGCAAGTATTTAATTATTTCCTCCCTATTACCAAAGCATGAGTCTAGGAAAAGGCACAGTTATCAAAGCACAGTGAGGGCAGCTGTTTTCCTGAGCAAAGAAAAGCTTTTCATGTCCTCAAAGCTTCTTCTAGAAGCATTTGCTGTTCATCTGTTTCTGGGTTTTGGTGAGCTACAGTGTGGCAAAGTGTTCATTGAAGTAATCCAGGTTTGTTTCTGCTGGAAATTTTCCAGAATTTAGAAATGAAATCACAAAATTGTTCACAATTTTATATGAAAATATGTGACCCAACAGCTGCAATTTTGTTAAGAATCTTTTGTGGTGTTCTTGTAACTTCTTGGGGTTTGATGGAAAGACCAGTTTAGATTCCTAATCACAGAATTACTTATGAGCCTCTTCTTCACAAAAAGCTCCTAAAACCATAAGCAAAATAGTCTCTTCTAAACTCTGTACAGTTATTCCTTAAAAAACAAAACAAAACAAAACCCCAAACCAACCAAAACAACAACAAAAGAGAAACAAAAGAAAGTTTAAGAAAAGAGTAATTTTAATTGAAGTTCACAAAGGAGATAAATGACATTTAGGCAACTTCAGCTAATGAACTCAGACAACATGCAGCCTAAAATAGAGACAGAACATCATGTTACCTCCACAGTAATATTAAATGACTTCTCAAAGAAATCTGGAGAGTGCAGGGAAAGAGCTTTACTGTGTCTGCTGTGCTAATGCAGCTAAGCTGAACAGGCTGTAGATCTGCTGAACAAAGCTGACCATTTTCTGTGTGGTAAGCCTGAAATAAATACTGAGGATACACTCAATATTGACTAATGCAAAGGTCAGGATTCTCTAACTGCAGCTATTGGCTTTGCAAACTCAGCCACTGCAGTCCTTGGGGAACACTGCCTCATACTTGCTCTATTTTGCTCTTTAATACTCTGATACAGAGTCACGACAAACTCACAGGGGAGTTGCACATTACAGCTGAAGCAAACACAACTGGATCTCTCTCATCACAGTATCTGGAGTGATGGGGGAGCCCTGTGACACACTCTTTCTCAGGAGCTACAGGTTTTTAACCAAGTGCTACAGGGAGATAAGGCAGAAGTCACTGGTAGCAGTCTTGTTCTCTTCCCCATATCCATCTTTAATTTCCACTTTGAGAAAAGAAGCTGCACTGTGAAGGTCTTGCTCAAATCCTAAACCAGGATGAACTGTGGCATTTCTGACCTACTTTAGGCTGCTGATACATTCTGCTGTTTGCTTCAGCTAAGCAATGGGCTTCAACAGGGTGGGGTTAGATTGGATTATTAGGAAATACGTCTTTACTGAAAGAGTGGTCAAGCATTGGAACAGGCTGCCCAGGGAAGTGGTAGAGTCTCCATCTCTGGAGGTGTTCAAAAAACACTTCAGGCCATGGTTTAGTAGGCATGGTGATGTTGGGCTGATACTTGGACTTGCATGATCTTAGAGGTCTTTTCCAACCTTAATGATTCTGGGATTCTATGATTCTAACAGAACTAAATGCAAGTGCTGCAGACAGTGCCAGTCAAATTCATGTGACCAATTGTCAACTTATATCACCCCAGCTTGCTGCTGAGGTTTCAGTATGTTCAGAAATTAAGTGGTACTATAAAAGGAGGAATACTTTAAGAGACTGTGCCCAGCAACACTTGTTCCCCTCTAACATAAACCAGAACAAAGTGCATCAACATTAACAACTCAAATCTCTACAAGAAAGCTAAGGACCTGTTGGAGTGGGTTCAGAGGAGGGCCACAAAAATGATCAGAGGGATGGAACTCCTCACCTGTGAGGACAGGCTGAGAGCTGGGATTGATCAGCCTGGAGAAGAGAAGGCTCCAGAGAGACCTTACAGCAGCCTTGCCATACTTAAGGGGGCGGCTATAAGAATGATGGGTACAGACTTTTTAGCTAGGCCTGTTATGATAGGACAAGGGGTAAAGGTTTTAAACTACCAGAAGATAGATTCAGACTAGATTTAAGGAAGAGACTTTTTACAATGAGGGTTGTAAAACACTGGAACAAGTTGCCCAGAGACGTGGTAGAAGCCCCGTTCCTGGAAACACTCAAGGAAAGCTTGAATGGGGAAGTCGTAGTTGAAGATGTCCCTGCTCATTGCAGGGGAGGTTGGACTAGATGGCCTTTAAAGCTCCCTTCCAACTCAAACCATTCTATGGGTCTATGATTCTATTTGCTTGCTCTTACTACCTGAGCTGGTATGGCCTGAGAGAAGACAATAGATGGATAAAAGTAAAGGGTGCAAAATGCAACCTGACAGGCAGCTACAGGAAGATTTGGGTTTAGAGGCTGTCAACAAGCAGAGATCTGGTGGAGTGGGGCTGAGGGGCAGGACGTAGTAGAAGGGGCTCAGGAAAGAAGGCCAGGGAAAGAAGAAGGGAAGGCAAAACAGCCAGGTTAACTTATAAAGAGCTTGGCAAGCCCTCTGTCAAGAAAAACTCATGTTCTGGTTTGGCATCAATGATTACAGAGCAGCAGAAAATACTCAGACCAGGAAACAAAGACAGCAACACTATCACAGTTGAAGGCAATTCCAAGCTCCTGCAATAAACAAGGCAGATGGGGAATTTCTGCTGTGCCACAAATGTGTGCAACAGAAACTGATATTCTCAAAGATGCACTCCCCTTCCCCCCCCGAGATCTATAAACTTAGTGGCCGATTCTCTGAGAAATGCCATGTAGAATTGTTGCAGAGAATTCTCTCTTTGAGAGACATTTCAAACCTCAGGCAAGAAAATACACTGGTCAGCCAGCAAGCGGTAGATCTGACCCATGCAAGTTATGTGGTCCTCTTCATTAGCTGCTGATATCAGGCAAGAACATTAATCTAGTACCAGAAAGGGCAGCTGCCTTTGAGAACAGAAGGTAGATCAGTAACACTGACAATGGAAGTCACACTCATTGCATTGCAACCAGTGTAATCACTAACACGGTCCAGACTCCAAATCCACAAACTTTGTCTTGCAGTAACAGAGCAAACCTATTGTATAGTACGTTTCCACCATATGCAGGATTAAACATGATTATCAAAATCTGTGATCTTCTGTCCTGGCAAACAGGTGACACGCAGATAACTTGTATGGACAAAGCTAAAAATCTCTTTATTTTACAATTTCAATGTCAGCTGGGCTCCACAGGCAGAAGCCACAGTAGTTAAGTCTCCCTGTGGCTCTCAAACATCAGCTTCAGTGGTAGGAACAAAATAAAATTACTGAGAAACTCCCCTTTTCAAGGGTATCCAACAGGCAGTGACATTTTCAAACGGGTAACCCATAAATTAATATCTGGTTTTGAAAATAACAAAATTAATAAACTCTCTGTTGCAACAGGGCAGTAAACAATGTGTGTGTATCACATCCTGCCGCTACTGGGCAGACAAGGGGACTTCCCTAAGCCTGTCAGGACAGAGGAGCATCAGCCTTGCCGAGGGGCATCAGCACTCCCAGCATAAACCCTGGTGTCCTCAGTCTCAGCAAAGGGGAAAGGCCTGACTTCTGCCTACTAGTCAGTGTCCTGAGGAGTGGGGCCCCGCAAGCAAGCAGGAGATGGGCTAATCTGTGCACAAAATACCAGCCTGCTCTGTTGTTACATTTCCTGATCACCCACGTGTGAATATGACAGACACTGCTGATAAGCAGCTTACCTATGGACTTCCATTCAAGGAAGAGGAGTTCTAAAGGATGTGAAGGAGTTTTATTTGATGGGTGGACTTGTGTGTACACAAACTACTGTAATTCCAATTTCAAAGAGATTCGAAAAAATGAAGCGGTTCCTTATACCCTCTTTGTACGCTCCTGACACCTTCTGCTAGCTGTCGTTCTTCTCCATCCCATCAAACAAAACATCAAAGATGGCACTACATGTGCTACGCCTGCCTCTTTCATCCCTGCTCTTTATTTAGCACAAAGGAAATATTACCTTATGTTATCACAGGACCCACTCTAGCTGTTTTAAATGTCCCTATCACCTCTCCATGTTTCCCTCCAGTCTCATTAGCTGTTACGCCTCGGCAGCAAGATTTTGTCCCAGCTACGCAAGACCACAGTGGCAACATCACTCTCAGGGATGAAGCTGAATTAGGCACCAGTCAGTTCCGGCTCAGAGAAGGGAAAATAGCAAAAAACAGCCAGCAGCTGCCACATTTCACAGTGCTGGCTCCAGGGCGGCTGCGAGCTGCCCAGCCTCACTGCCCTTGCTCCTAGCCTTAGATAAAGTGGTTTTGCTCCTGGCTGGAAAGAAAGTAAGTGTTCCTGGTAGAGTGAGCTAGAAGTAATAGTAACCATAATGGAGGGGTCAGTGGATGTAGAACTGGGTAGAGGGGTAGTGGATGTAGAACTGGAGACCTAAATGCTGTGAAAAGATTTCTTACTTCCCACTTGCCAATGCAGTTCCTGTCTCTCTGGAGTTAGACTCCATCTCCCCAACTACCTTAAAGCTCAGATTTTCAGAAGACAGCCCAGCTGTCTCGTTAAACACATCCAAGGCAGAAAAATGCATATGTACTGCTCTTTCTTTCATAGGCCTATATATGAGTCAGGTAGAAGCATTATGAGCAGAGAAAAGAGGATTGCAGTACTAGCTTGAACAGCGATAAGAGCGGTATTAATACTCATAATTATAAGCCAAGGGCTGACAGGAACAGCAATCCCCCGTCCTCTGCTCATCCTTCCTCAGGCGATGCTTTGCTACTGCTTTTTCTGTGCAATAAAAGGTGTTTACGGCAATGATTAGAGTACCAACAGGTGAAAATAATTTCTTCTTTTTCAATTTACCTATAGCAGTGGCACTTTTCCCCCCTCTTTAAATACACTTTCCTAAGCCTCTCATTTGTGTAACTATATGAAAACAAATTAAATCGAATAGCCAACAACTACATGGAGATCAGAAATTATTTTCAAGAAAGGTGAGTTCTCAGTATTAACTCCACTATCACATAGACAGCCAAACAGAGCCATTTGAAGCCCAGAAATTATTTTCAAGAAAGGTGAGTTCTCAGTATTAACTCCACTATCACATAGACAGCCAAACAGAGCCATTTGAAGCCCTAACAAGGGTCTAACAATGGTTTTTCAATGCTGTCTTGTAGCAATTGTGACCTGGTTTTCACACCTTTAGCTCTCACTACTCACATACGTACTATATGTACTTCAGCACTGGATTTTTGATGGTCTCTATCCATAATTCTTCCCAAACTTGTGAAGCCAAATACTGTGCCTTTTCTCTGAAAAAGGAGGCACTATGTCCATCACAAAGCCTCTTTGCTGCCCCTGTGGAGGTCTGAAGACAATTCACTCTATCATATTCCAAAAACAATAAACCCTATCATTTAAGTTAAATTGAAAATTGGAGACCAATGAAGTCATGTCACAGATAACACTGAGCTGAGCTATTCTGCTCCCACCCAGCAGACACCAACGGCGTAAACCTATTCCAATGTTGCTGATACGCTTGCCCAGCAGCCACCTGAAGTGTTATATATACAAACAACTCTTTACTATGCAAACTGGAATTCAGCAAGAAAGACTGAGTATTCATCACTTGACCCCTCTTTTTATTCCTCCTAACACAACAGCACCTGGCCTGCTGTTCATGGGGAAGAAGTTGCCTGGAAGACGCTCATTGCTTGTAAGCTGGGTCCTCCTGCAAGAGATCCTGTGTTTGCCCGTAACTCTGTAGTACTGACAGACCAAGTGAGGCTGAGGAGTCCACCTATTTCATGCTGGGGCAGCTACAATTGCGTCTAACTGTCTTGTTTTTTTAGAGAGCTGTCAGAAGTTTTACACTGGATGGCACTTAATGCAAACTGATTTATGTCTCATAAAGTAGGCTCCAGATATGCTAAAAGTATGAAGAAGGCTCATGCTGAAGGGGTACTGAAGCTCGTGACATCACTGGTGTTGACAAATCATTGGCGTTGTTTCTTGACAAACCTGGAAATTGTCTCTGAACTACATTATCCCCTTCTATACCCTCCCTCATAGTATGGATAAGACTCAGGTGCTAGCAAAGCAACCCGGGAGTCAGGATGGAAAAATGAGGGCTCTAACAGCCACAACATGTTCAGATCATGAAAACAACAAATTCCCTTCCAGATGTTTTAATATTAAGAAAGTCTATCCTGTTTCATCTGCCTCCAAAAGGCACCAGCTACACCACCATTGCCAGATCCTTCCTTACCTCCTGCACCAGTTCACAGTATAGATTGTATCGAGCAATTTTTTTCCCTATCCTTGCTGAACAAGCCTGAAGTAGTGATGGCAACCTTCTCTTTTGTTTGCCATTGTGGCTCATGATAAAAATAACACCCTGTATACTCACAGACTGCCATCGCTATTTAATAGTACTGGCAGCTCTGAAAAGCTATGTTAGCATTCCTAGCATCCCCACCTCCCAACCCCTCTGGAAAGGCTTTTGGGTTTATTTAGAAGGTATGTGCCTCTCCCTGTCTGTTAGGGACACAATAATGGTACCAAAACTGCTGGCAAATAAGCTTTGTAAGACTTAGAGTTTTAGAAAGCAAGCATCCTCTGTCAGGCCTGGGCAACACGAAGGAGCAATCTCATCATTCAATTCAATTCAATCTCATCAATCAATCATTGCCATGCATCAAGCCAAGAGCTGGGACAGGATGGATTTCCCGCTCCCATACATAGGGATACATTTTCCCAGATATCTTATATATATTCTAGCACTTGCCAAGGACTAATTGTTATGTTATCCTGAACTTCGCAACAGTCAAAACTCTTGCTAATTTGGAGCTGGCTCCAGCAATCTGACCTTGCCTTTGACACAGGGAAAGACTAAAGGTGCCAAACAGAGGTGATTACAGAAGACACATCTGTTCAGCATAGATCACATTGAACATAAAGTGTTATCATCTCTAAAGAATGAACAGTGTCTGGAAAGACACCGTCTGAAAGAACCCGTGCCATCAGAGGGATATTCTGTCTAACTTTCAAAAAAATAGTTCCTTAGATGAAAATTAATTCTGCTTTAGCTTCCGCTTTTTGTAATAGTAACAGCTTTTTGCATGAAATTTCTCCTTTTCTTTTTAGACCCTGGATTCCCATCTGAAGGTCCACACCACCCTTCTTCCCACCAAGAAAGCTGCCAGATTATAGAATCATAGAATCACTAGGTTGGAAAAGATCTCTTGGATCATCGAGTCCAACCATTCCTACCAATCACTAAACCATGTTCCTGAGCACCTTATCTACCCAGCCCTTAAACACCTCCAGGGATGGTGAGTCAACCACCCCCCTGGACAGCCTCAGCCCCTGCCAGATGACCCTTTCTGTGAACTTTTTTTTCTGATATCCAGTCTGAACCTCCCCTGGCACAGATTGAGGCCATTCCCTCTCGTCCTGTCCCCTGTCACTTGGGAGAAGAGGCCAGCACCCTCCTCTCTACAACCTCCTTTCAGGTAGTTATAGAGAGTGATAAGGTCTCCCCTCTGCCTCCTCTTCTCCAGGCTAAACAACTCCAGCTCTCTCAGATGTCCCTCATAAGGCCTGTTCTCCAGCCCCTTCTCCAGCTTTGTTGCTCTTCTCTGAACTCGCTCCAGAGCCTCAACATCCCTCTTGTGGTGAGGGGCCCAGAACTGAACACAGTACTCAAGCTGCGGTCTCACCAGTGCCGAGTACAGAGGGAGAGTAACCTCCCTGGACCTGCTGGTCACACCATTTCTGATACAAGCCAAGATGCCATTGGCCTTTTTGGCCACCTGGGCACACTGCTGGCTCATGTTCAGTCGGTTGTCAACCAACACCCCCAGGTCCTTCTCCTCCTGGCAGCTTTCCAGCCAGGTTTCTCCTAGTCTGTACCTCTGCTTAGGGTTGTTGTGCCCCAAGTGCAGGACCCGGCATTTGGCCTTGTTAAACCTCATGCCGTTGGTCTCTGCCCAGCAGTCCAGCCTGTTCAGATCCCTTTGCAGAGCCTCCTGACCCTCCAGCAGATCCACACTTCCACCCAGCTTGGTGTCATCTGCAAACTTGCTAAGGTTGCACTCAATGCCTTCATCCAGGTCACTGATAATGATATTGAACAGGGCTGCATCCAGCAAGGTATTCCCGCTCCCAAGAGCAGGAGGTTGGATTTTCTGGACGCAGAGCGGGGTTTGCACACCGACAGCACCTCGCTTTCCACCTGCGGGATAAGGAGAGCGGGGAAGGCTTCGCTACCACCGAGACCGGCTCCGCAGGGAGCAGCCCCCCGGCACCCTGGGAGTGGTAGGGGGCAGGGGACCGGAGGGACAGGGGCCTCCCCTCTGCTGTCACTCACGTTCCGATGGCGGGAGAACCCGGGCAGGAGCGGCAGCTCCATGGGCACCTCGTCCCGCCGGGAGCCCCGCGCCGCTGCGGGCGCCGTTGCCAGGAGACCGAGCGGTGGCGTCACCGCGGGGCGGGGCGAGCGGAGCCGAGGGCAGCCGAACATCCCCGAGTGCAGCCGAACATCCCCGAGCTTCCCGGAGAAGGAGCTGGGGGTGTTGGTCGACAGAGACTGAACATGAGCCAGCAGTGTGCCCAGGTGGCCAAGAAGGCCAATGGCATCTTGGCCTGTATCAGAAATGGCGTGACCAGCAGGTCCAGGGAGGTTATTCTCCCCCTGTACTCGGCACTGGTGAGACCGCACCTCGAGTACTGTGTTCAGTTCTGGGCCCCTCACCACAAGAAGGATGTTGAGGCTCTGGAGCGAGTCCAGAGAAGAGCAACAAAGCTGGTGAAGGGGCTGGAGAACAGGCCTTATGAGGAGCGGCTGAGAGAGCTGGGGGTGTTTAGCCTGGAGAAGAGGAGGCTGAGGGGAGACCTTATTACTCTCTACAACTACCTGAAGGGAGGTTGTGGAGAGGAGGGTAATGGCCTCTTCTCCCAAGTGACAGGGGACAGGACAAGAGGGAATGGCCTCAATCTGTGCCAGGGGAGGTTCAGACTGGATATCAGAAAAAACAAGTTCACAGAAAGGGTCATTGGGCATTGGCAGAGGCTGTCCAGGGGGGTGGTTGACTCACCGTCCCCGGAGGTGTTTAAGGGCTGGGTAGATAAGGTGCTCAAGGACATGGTTTAGCGATTGATAGGAATGGTTGGACTCGATGATCCAGTGGGTCTTTTCCAGCCCAGCGATCCTGTGATTCTGTGGGCGTCCCCGAGCGGGGCCGAGTGGCTTCGTTGTCGCCGCGGCCGGGCAGGGGGTGGCGGCGGGGCGGGGCAGGGTAACCCCGCTCCGCACGGCCCCGCACCGGCTCCCCCGGTGCCACAGGCGGCGCTGGAGGCCGGCGGGAGCCGCCTGTGGGTCCTCGAGAGCCCCGGCCCCGCAGGAGGGGCGGGGGAGGCGGGATTTGCACCTGCGGGGCCGGAGGAGAATCACAGAATCACTGGGTTGGGAAAGACCCAGAAGTGAATGCGAACCCGTTTGTTTAACTGTTGAGAATTCGCCGCTGTCTTCGCACATCTCTCCGAATTTACGTCGGGCCCGAGGCTCTGTGCAGCCCCCGCCTCTCCCTACCCCCTGCCGGGGTGCAGCAGCATCTCCAGAGGCGGCTTTGAGCAGCCTGATCCAGTGGGAGGTGTCCCTGCCCATGGCGGGGGGGGTCGGAGCAGGATGATCCTTAAGGTCCCTTCCAGCCCAAACCATCCTATGATCCCCCCCAAAAATAAGTAGAACCGGGATCATGGATGGAGCAAATCCCACCACATTCGCTCTTTTATGCACAAATCAATGTTTAACGTGGGGGTTTTGTTGTTACTCTCACGCAGCACATTTACTTCGGGGGCCTGGTGGGCTTGGGGGGCGTGGGATGCTTTTTCATCCTTTTCTTGTTTGGTTTTTTTTTATTTTTTTTTTTTTTCATTTTAGTCCACCAGGATGGTGAAACTGGGTCAGTGGGATTCCATTCTCAGGTTTCCCATTTCTGCATTATGCACCTGCATTTGCATTTAGTGTGGAAAGATAAACGTTTAAAATGTATTTTAATTCAAAATAAAAGGAGCCATCATTTTAATCGCATTCGTTTCCTACAGTGGGTGGCATTATGCTCGAATTTAAATTTCAAACAGAAAATATACTGAGAGTTTCTCACGGATGGCTTGGGAGGAACAGATTGTTTCTTTCTTTAATTGAAGTGTCATTTTCCTTGTTAATAAGGGAGAATGCATTCCAGATCACCTCCGAAGTCTATTCCAGAGAACAGTAACCATGCTATGCTACATTCCTCCATTTTACATAAAGCTGTTCATGAATGTATATTTTTTAATTAGAACTGCTTTTTACAAAAAAAGAAAAGGGTTTATGGATAAAATAGTTCAAACCCAAATATTTCAATTCTGATATGCCATCACGCTGCCTCAGAGGATCTGTACTTCTGTTGCTTAATGTCCTTATTCTCATAGATGGAGTGGATCTCCCCTGCCACATTTCATACTCTACGATGCATCAGGCCATGAAATTCCCATAATGTATCATCTCTCCTCCCTGAAACAGAGGCTCATGAAACAGCATGGGCAATGTGTTCAGTCTGAGTTAGTCTAGGAGGCACTCCCCATACAACCCCCATGGAGTGCTTGTGTGGCATTTGCAATCCAGATTGGTATTTGCCAAAAATGTCTTGAGTTCAAAAACTGTGAAAATTCTTTCATTTTTTAGGGAAGGGAAGGGAAGGGAAGGGAAGGGAAGGGAAGGGAAGGGAAGGGAAGGGAAGGGAAGGGAAGGGAAGGGAAGGGAAGGGAAGGGAAGGGAAGGGAAGGGAAGGGAAGGGAAGGGAAGGGAAGGGAAGGGAAGGGAAGGGAAGGGAAGGGAAGGGAAGGGAAGGGAAGGGAAGGGAAGGGAAGGGAAGGGAAGGGAAGGGAAGGGAAGGGAAGGGAAGGGAAGGGAAGGGAAGGGAAGGGAAGGGAAGGGAAGGGAAGGGAAGGGAAGGGAAGGGAAGGGAAGGGAAGGGAAGGGAAGGGAAGGGAAGGGAAGGGAAGGGAAGGGAAGGGAAGGGAAGGGAAGGGAAGGGAAGGGAAGGGAAGGGAAGGGAAGGGAAGGGAAGGGAAGGGAAGGTGCACAAATTCTGAAAGGGTCATTGCAGAGCACACAACACTCCTGTACTTCAGCAATGAAGCTCTTTAGCATCACCTGTTGTTCTTTGCACTTTCAGGTAATCCCCTGATATCTTTTCAATATGTCTTTATGTACCTGACAAACATTGCTGGAGAGTCAGCTGGCGTTCTTATAAATCATACCTTCCAGTTTTGGCAGCTGTCATTAGAGAACAAGGATCTTCAGGAAGCAAATCTGATGCTTCTTATAACATGTATGTGCCCATGTGTCTCTATCAGATTAGTGAACCAGCCTAGCTGTGGCTTCGTGCAGAGTCCCCACCAGCCCCTTGCAACTGATGGCACAGCTTCCCATTTGGGAGAGAGTTCTCACTTCATCATCAAATCACACTAGTGAAGAGTTAGTATTTCTTTTCATTTTATTTTTTCCCTGAAATTGGTATCTCCTTCTACTTAGTTTTTGTGGCTTGTTACGTAGTGAGGTTGTTGAAATATGTTAATACTCTTCTGGTATCAATAATAAACTGTCGCTCCAAGGTTTCAGGCAGTATGGTCAGAGGCTGCATGTGAAAAACATGCAAGGGAAAGAGCTGTGCTTCTTTAGGAAGGCTTGTGAAGTGCATTGCATCAGCAGAGGGTCAGATGCACTTCCAGCAGAAAACCCTGTGAATTGTCCCCAACCTTCAGGTCAAATCTTTCTGCCTTATCCAGTAAAGAAGCCACAGGAAGCTGCAGAGAAGGAGAATGTCTTCCTTTTACACAAAAAAACACAGTTACAATGTGATGGGTTTTGTCAGTCTTCAATCATTGTTATGAAACAAAAAAAAATAAAAAAAAGAGAGAGTGTATTCTATTTTTATATGGAATTGTTTATTTCTACATTACTTTCTCTTTGGGGTTTTTCTCTTATGTTTGTCTTTTTTGTTCCTTGTTATATTCACTCAACAATACAGATCAAGTGAAAATAAATTAATTTTAATGTCTTTTCTGGGAAAAACAGAAGTACTACAGGAAAACCATTTTTGATAAAAGCTTTTTATTAAATGATGATTGTAATGACAACAAAGGCAAGCAGTTGGCAGTAGTAAATTAACTGTATATTCTGGCAGTACTTGACAGATAATGGTCACAAATGTACATAATGCTGCACTATTTGTACAGTTCAAAGAAGGAGAAAAACAGGAGGGAAGGTACAGCTGGGGAAGACATGGAAAATACAGTTTTTGTGATAAAAAAGAGATTCTAGTCTGTTTGTATTGGTATTGTGTCTTACTAGTAAACTTGAAATGAGTAAGACTATTCAAGCTCTAATCTTTTGAGCAACCCAAAACTTTCCAGAAAAGTCTTCATTAAAAAAAAAAATAAAAAAACACAGTTGTTATTTACTCTGAGCAAGTGTTGTTAACTCCAGGCTTTTGTTAGTCCATTTGTCTGGGTGGAAGACTAGATCTTCCACTTCCAAGTTGTGTTAGTTTAAAATAGGAAGATTCGGAAAGGAAATCATGAAAGTTTTGACTAAAATCAGCATCATCTACTGCCACTTCGCTGTGAAGGCATGTCTCTGCTTCTGTCATGTGTATTACTTATCCTCATTCTGGGACTGGTTTTGCAGGCCACGTTAAGGCTGGGCTGTTCAAAATTAGATTGTTCCCAGGCTACCTAGTTTAAAGTGAACAATGGACCTACATGTATCATCATGCAAGTGCACTTACTTGAATGTAAGTTGAACTCTGACATACACTTAAATAGGTACCAGAAATTAAGAATGGAAAATTATTACCTATTAATAAATTCTTCCTTAGGCCTGTCATAGAAAAATATCAAACACTGTAACAGTTGTCGCAGAAATCATGTAGACTATAGGATTAAAGGAATCAAACACACATATACACACAGCGAGTGCTACAGCCCTACCTGTAGCTAGCTGGTGTAGGAGGAAAAAGGGCAAATTCTGACATGACTATTCCTTCTGGTGCAGCATGGGACAACTGATACCTTCAACAAACTCTCCTTAGAAATATTGCTTCCCTATATTTTCCCATGTCTTTTATTATCTCATTCATTTTGTTTTCTCCAGTCAATGAACATGCAGCATTTGAAAATACTTCTTTGGTGGCCAGAAAACAACACTCAGACCAAAATTTTAGGCTGCAGCTGTGGAGTGCTCCGAACAAGCCACACAGGCTAAAATCAGGCTTTTTTGTGGCTACAGGTCTGTGCTGCCCACGGGCCACATGGGTGCTTGGTGCATTATTGCTGCAGCTAGCCACTGCCCCAAGAAGGCAAAATATTAAGTAGGAATTTTCATGGCTTATGGCCCATAACCTTTTGCTCCTGGTGATGCTATGGGAGACAAGAGAACAGAAGAGCAGTTACATCCAGCCTGGTCTCACTGGAAGGTTTTCTTAGTTGGAATGACATTTCCATGGCTAATTGCTCTAATTCAGCATGTCCTAATAAGGCACATGAGTCACCTCGCTCAGATCTTCCATGCCCTTTGAGAAAGTGAGGTGTTGGGTAGGGAGAAGGATGGGAGCTGAAGAACCCCCACTGGTGCCACCTCCCTGGTGCAGCCCATGAGGCCATGTAGTAGTCTGGTTTTCCTCCACTTCTGTCCCCACCCCATCACACCATATCACAAATTCATCAGCCTCTGGAAACTCGGTGGAAGAAGCTTGATGTCTCACAGAACAAGCTCGGTGGGTATGTTTCACTTTGTCGTGCCTGTTTAAAGCATTTTGAAGTTCCTACTCATCTGATACGCAGCTGTTTTGCATAAGGTGTGAGCTCTTTGGGGATGTTTGCTGTCGACCTGATTTTCCTGTCATTGAATTCAGGGAGAATGTGAATGGCCGCTTTCCTAAGTCCCCCACACTTTTGAAAGTACACAAAAAAGAAATATTCTGAGCTTGATAGATACCTTTGAGTTGTCTCCGCTGCATGTATTCAGTGAGACCAGCAGTACTGAGTAGCTGTTCAGTTCCTCTTCACCCTCCTTATATGGGCTGATTTAAGATGCAGCCATGCTAGTAAAATGAACCAGACAGAAAAGCCTCTAATATAATTCAGAAGTGGAATGCTGATTTTTTTTTTTTTTTTTGCAATTAAGCCATAGACATGCATTTAATACAGAGTGCAGCAGTTGCTGGGAAGGATAGAAAGACTTGATAAGTAACGTACCTAACAAACTGACAGGAGGAGGGTGCAAATACAGCACTCAGCAGCAACATAGCTGCTCACCAAGATGCAGTTGAGGCCTCCAAGTTATGTCCTCACCCGTGTAAAGAGCAAAATGCACATTCCTCCCTCCAATGAACATCTATTTCAGAATGAAAACAGATCACCTGCGAATAGGAAGTCTCTGTGGCAATGGGGCACCACGACTCAGTGACAGGAGCAGCCTAAAAGGGCAGACACCCTTAGACAGCCCTGCAAGAGTCAGGGAAATGCCACTGTCACCTCAGCTGCAGCATCCAGAAACCCAATGAGAGTAGACACTGTAGGGTGGTGCACGGGTCACACTCATGACCGTGCTAAAGAAAGATGACAGCTATTTCCCTCTTAAATGTATTTGGTTTTTCTTCCTTTACTCTTGACCTGTTTCAGATGTCCCATCCACGTCACAAACATTTCCTGACTTTCCTCTTTTTGTTTTGACACTGCCTTGCTGAAAAAAATGAGGAGTTTGGCTCAGTAGAAGTGTAAATATACATCTTTCCTCCTTTTAACAAATGGTGTAACTTGCCTGTAGCCTAAATCTCCATGCCCACAGACAAAGCTCTCCCATCCAGCCAACGAGGCACTGCAAGACACTCAAAAATGCCAGCCCCAGCTCTGTTCAGCCAGATTTGCCAGTATGCTTCCTTCTGCCCAGGAATATTCTGTCGGCATTTCTCCATGTCTTGCAAGTTGCCTTGAGGATACGCCATCAATTGAAGCTGCATGACTGATCAATTCCTCCCTCTCATCCCATCTTCCATATTCCATCTTAATCTTTTCAGCTGGTGGATAAAACAACAACAACAAAACCTAACAATTTTTTAAAATTCCTATGGCAATAGATAGATTACATAGATTACATAGAAAACTGTTACTTACATAGGTAGATTATAGTCAATTACCAGAAACTGCTATTGATCAAGGCTGTTTTAGAAATATACTTGCTTTCTCCAATCAAGCTTACAATACAATTTTCCCTGCATTCAGCATCTATTTCAATTAAAATGAGAGGGAAGGAAATGCTACTTATTTTAAATAAAAAGCTTTCAAGCTATCCTTGCCGGCTGCTTTGAGGATCTAGGACAGATCAAAGCTGCTTTGAGCACTCATCCATTCTGCTTCAAATATGATAGTGCATTGTCTGTAGAAAAAAATTAAAGCCGTGTAAGATATCAAAGCAGCAAGTACATTTTGAGTTTCCAAGCAGTGGTCTCTAAACTGGTGAAGTCTGCCAGAATAATAACAGAAAGGGAGTAACAAGTAATACCCTCCAATGCAGAGACCAAGACATTGGCAACTGCAGGCGTCACACCAGAATTTGCCTCTTAAATTAATCAAGAGCTGACTTAATAACAGTGAGGTCATCAGTATGGATCAAAAGTCTTGGTCGATACCAGCTTCTCAAAAATGACTGAAATCACTCAATTACAAAGAAGTTAGAAATTGAGGCTTACTCTAAACTTAATCTCTTTGCTAATTAGGACTTTATTCTAACTTCCAGCCTAAAGGCATTCATGAGAAACGTATCCATTTCATCCTTGTTTTGACATTGTCCTTTGAATAATGTGTCTCTTTTTTGCTGTTCGCTGCTTACTCCTTATGTAATGGCAGATAGCCATCACATCTCCTTTTAGCTTTTTGCCAAGTTTAGCAAACCAGACTTCTTGGCTTTCCACTTGCGTGGTAGTTCATCTTTCTTATGAAAGCCCAGGTCTGCTTTTCTCTCTGCCTGTTCCACTCTGAATGTGTCTTTCTCAAATAAAGGTAACTCTTCACAATAATCTAATAGTGGTCCCACCAAGTTGCTGCACTGTTCCTTTCACTTTCATCTCTGCTGTTGCTCTGCTGTGTCTTCTTGACATTTCTTTCTCCTGTCTTTCTGCTTTGTTGGTTTTGCACTTCCTTCTATCACTTCTCATTCCCACTTGTATCGCTTTTGGTTCTGCTTCTTTTCTTCACTGCTGTTTTTCTCATTGAATGCCAAAATAAATGAGAGGAATGTCAGGTCCCCCTTTCCAAACCCGTTGATTGAATTTGCTGAAGAATAAGCAGCCTGGAGGGAATAGGATTTATTGGGCTGTTTGTTAGCTTGAATGGAACTGTCTGGTTCAGCCTGTTGAGTCTCTGAGCATAATTTCTTACTGCACAGCTCCACTGTTCCTCTCTCAAAATGTACTTGAAGGACTTTTGTATCAGCATGTCTAAAGTATGGGCAAGACCTAATTAAGGAGATGGGAGAAGCAGACTTCACTCTCTGTCAGAGGTGGCTTCGTGCCCCTAAAATATATTTTTCAAGACAACAGGTCCTGGCACTTCATGATTAGTTTTCCTTCCATCTGTTGAAATTGGAACAGCTGTCATGGTGGACTTTTATTTTTTGTTTGTTTGTTTGTATGCAAACTGTGTTAGCACAGAAAGAGATGTCTTAACTCGGAGTTCAAATTGAACTTCTGATTAAACTCAGCTCCTTTTATGAAGGAGGTACTTATTCTTATTTGCTATGGTTCTACCTTAAACTCCAGATCTTGTCAATGAAAAGGTTAAAGAAGGTTTAAATGAGGGGTGAAACCCTTTTGTCATGCTGGGGCATGAAATTAGCTGGTCACTGGCATGTTCCACACCACAGGGACACTGTATTTATTTTTGTGTGCTAAATGCTGCAGCGAGGATAATTAACAAATAAATAAATGGGTGGGGGTTGAATCCTTAAAGGAATTTCGAATGGAACAAAAACTAATGTGAAAGTTGAGACTTTAACAACCTTGACAGTGTCGCTTTAAATTACACTTAATAAATACCATGAAGCTGAAGTGTTCTGTGATTATGCATATATTTGTAACAAACCGTTGCACAAATATTTGACTCCTACCGATGAACTAAATGATATGACATTTGCCTGGGAAAATTAATTACTTTAACATGTGTTGTATAAAATATGAGATAATCATGCAATGTATGTGTATACTGTAGGGTGTTGCTGAGTGACTAAGTTATTACCAAAGGAAATATATGAGAAATAAACAAGAAATACTCAGAGAGATGCTGTAAATGTCATGTTATGCTCAAGGGCCTTTTGCGGCTGAATAATTTTTATGTGGATGTGGAGAACAGGATCATGCAGTGAAAAGTCAAGTTGGAATGAGTTAATCTTTGTATTTACACGTAATTTCATTGTAGGGTCAGTTTGTAATGAAGATTACAAGATCAAATAAGACTAAACTTCGTGATCCAGCATGGTCTGAGCACCAAATTTTAAACTGTCTTTGTTAAAAAGAGAAGCTGCCTATTAAAGAAATGGGGAATAAAGCAGTCCTAATAGTCAAATCATGGCTGCTGGCTTGGGCAAAATCTTACTGCCTAATTTATGTGACTTTTTGGAAGGGTGAAGTAATCTCCCTTAGAGGTCTTGCCTGTGATGAGGCACTTCTCTGTGCAACTGTCAAGTCTCACAAGCCGGGAAGGTTCAGCGACTGCTAGAGCTCTGCCCTCCCCTCCCATTAGGATGCTCCACAGAGTCTACATGAAACTGTGCACGAGGAAGAAATGGAAAGCAGTGAACTGGAGAAATATGAGCTGGCGAAGGAAAAGCAGCTACGTACATTTCTTCTCAGACAAAAGGTGTAGAGTGCAATAGATCTGATGTCTAAACAGTAGCATAATATGGTAAATAAATCACACCCATTGCATTCATATTCTTTCCCTTAACTAAAGAAAGTCAGATAGATGAAGCTCTTTTGTGAGCAGCTAGTAGAATAATTTAAAAAACCCGGAGCTGATTGGTTTAGGGGGCAGGCTATGTGTCTCCAACTACTCCAACAGTTATGAAGAATGAGTTAAACTAGGGCACAGCCTGCTCAGTGGATGCTTCTCTGGCATTTTGTCGTGAAGCAACACAGAAATCTGGTTCCCAAGTGGTGATTCTGGAGTTAGTTCCCACCACAGGGGAGTAACAGCTGGGGAGCGCGAAGGTGGAGGACGATGTTGGTGAGAGAGTTACAGGAGTTGTAAACCTCAGGGAATGAAGGAGGGATAACATAAACCTGAAGGTAAAATACTTGAAGGCAGCAGACTTTAATGAACACAGAAGATATTAGCAGTAAAATTCCTCTGGGAATCAAACCTATGGAACAAAAGAAGTCCAGAAAGAGTCAATGGTTCATTAAAAAGCAACAACAACAAAAAATCAACTAAAAGACAGTAGAAGTAGAACCACAAAATATCCCAGTGTGCAGAAAGGATAGAAAATGGAGTTAGGAGATATCTGTGAAATCACAAGCTCTTCAGTGATCTCAAGTGCAAGAAGGGAGTGTACAGAACATAGAAACTAGGTCAAATATCTAAAAATGAATGTTAAAAAAAGCTCAGCATGAGCATATAGAAACAGAATCAAAAAGTCTAAGGCAAAAAGTAATATACTTCTATTCTTTCCCTATACTAATAAGGCATTTTAAGGGCATTTTTGATTGTAACAAAAAGGGAAAACAAGGGAAGAATTACCCTGTGGGGTAATAGGCAGATGATGCTGAGAAGCTCAGAGAGCTTCGTGCCTTTTTTGAAGAAGAGTAGAAGAGGATGAACATAGTGCTTCTGTTACAAGTAGGTGCAGGGAATTGTGGATCCAGGGAATTAGAAATAATCACCATCCTGTTACTCCTGAGAAAAGAATAAGACAAGTGATTTATGCTTTCATGAATTTTTAAAAATAAGAATAGGCTTGATACATAGAATCATAGAATCATTTGATTGTAAATGACCTTTGAGATCATCGAGTCCAATCATACCTGTCCACTACTAAAACATATCCCTGAACAGCTCATCTTCTGTCATCCAAATACTTCCAGGGGTGGTGACACAAACACTTCCCTGGGCAGCCTGTGCTAGTGCCTGAGAACCCTTCCAGTGAAGACATTTTTTGTGATGTCTAATCTGAACTTCTCCTGGTGCAACTTGAGCCCATTTCTTCTCACCCTATCACCTGTCACTTGGGAGAAGAGACTGATACCCTGCTTACTATAACCTCCTTTCAGGTAGTTGTAGGCAGCAGTAAGGTCTCCCTTCAGTCTCCTTTTCTCCAAGCTAAACAACTCCAACTCCCTGAGCCACCTCTCATAAGACTTGTTCTCCAGCTCCTTCACCAGCTTTGTTGTCCTTCTCTGGATGCGCTCCAGCAGCTCGATGTCCTTCTTGAGTGAGGGGTCCAAAACCTTTTTCTGAATGCTCCATATTTCAGGAGCTGTAGGTACAAGAGAAACAATATGAGCCACAAACAAGGGGGCAGGGAGGATGTACGTGTGTGCGCATATGCATTGGGGTTTTGGAGGGGACTGGACAGGCCTGCCACAAATACGTTTGGTGAGGGTTTTCAAACAGAGGCAGACTGTGAGATTACCTCTTTCCCACTACAAGGGCTTATGCAGCTGCCTAGGCTGAAGACTATGCAGTCTGTAAGAGCTGTAAAGTGCAGAGAACGTCAGAGCTGAAGGGAGCCAGGAGAGAGAGAAGCAAAAGGTGGGTGAAGACTTTCAGTGCTCTTGCAGCTGGGAGCAGTTATGGCCCTTTTGAAAAAGAGGATGCACAGCAAGGAGAGGAGGGTGCAGGAGGCACTTGGAGGCTAGTGGGGCCATTTGCTGCATGGTTTTGAGTGTCCCATGCTTCGGAGCTGAATGGCAGGATAAGGTGTGGCCAAGGAGAAGACTTGCAGACAAGAGGGAGGCGACCTTCCCAATGCTGACTGCATCTCACTGTGCTTCTGCATCCTGGGTGCTTGGTTCAATGCCTTAAGAGCACAAAATGTGGGGAAAGATGCTGCATGTAAGGAAGCTCAAGATTTAAAATATCTCTCTGGAGCTGTGATGCTTTGTCTGTATTTAATGGCCATAGTGGATAAGACAAGACAAAAGCAATCCAATTACAACAGGAAAATACTCTAGTGGTAAGGATGATGAAAAAAGTGTCATGCCCCTGCTGAGCAGAGCATCCTCACCTTTCAGTGCTAGAAACAACAGGTTAGAAAGATTTTTGGTAGGTATGGCTTAGGTACAGCTGGTCCACCTCAGGGTCAGTGGGGTGTTTGTGTAGGCTCTTTCAGCACTGTTTTTCACGCAGGATATAATGATGTGTATTTGCAGTAACGGCCTGGCAGGAACCCTACTGGAAAGGTGAAGAAATAGGTGGCCTTTCACTCACAACAATCTGACTCACCATTTACTCCAAGATACACATTCAGACTTGTCCCTATGATCTCTTTTCCTAATGCATGGCCAGCAACTGTACACTTGGTCGGAAATGGCTGACGAGATCACAAGGACCAACTGAGCAGGTGGGATATTTTGTCTATGGAGGTAGATGTGCCAGGTGCTTGGGGAAGAAATGCAGAAACTCTGTGAGTGAATAAACTGCTTGCTGGTGGAAGCAGGGCAAATATGAATATTCAGCTTCTACATTAAGAAGTCAGGTGATAATCAAAAGCATAGCTCCCCAAGCCCTGAGACTGCTCATGTTTTAATCATTGCTAGCATAAATGTTGGAGTTATCCACTAGTCTAGAATCTATCACTTGTGGAGTAGATGACATTTTTTTAGTATTGCGAGGCTGTTGGGTCCTGCACTTGGGGCACAACAACCCTAAGCAGAGCTACAGACTAGGAGAAGTCTGGCTGGAAAACTGCCTGGAGGAGAAAGACCTGGGGGTGTTGGTTGACAGCGACTGAATACGAGCAAACAGTGTGCCCAGGTGGCCAAGAAGGCATCTTAGCTTGTATCAGAAACGGCATGGCCAGCAAGACAAGGAGGTTATTCTCCCTCTGTACTCAGCACTGGTGAGACTGCTCCTGGAATCCTGTGTTCAGTTCTGGGCCCCTCACCACGAGAAGGATGTTGAGGCTCTGGAGCGAGTCCAGAGAAGGGCAACGAAGCTGGTAACGGGGCTGGAGAACAGGCCTTATGAGGAATGGCTGAGAGAGCTGGGGTTGTTCAGCCTGGAGAAGAGGAGGCTGAGAGGAGACCTCATTGGTCTCTACAACTACCTGAGGGGAGGTTGTGGAGAGGAGGGAGCTGGCCTCTTCTTCCTAAGTGACAGGGGACAGGACGAGAGGGAATGGCCTCAAGCTCCGCCAGGGGAGATTTAGGCTGGACATCAGGAAAAAATTTTTCACATAAAGGGTCATTGGGCACTGGAACAGGCTGCCCAGGGAGGTGGTTGAGTCACCTTCCCTGGAGGTGTTTAAGGGCTGGGTGGACAAAGTGCTGAGGAACATGGTTTAGCGATTGATAGGAATGTTTGGACTCGATTATCCACTGGGTCTTTTCCAATCTGGTGATTCTATGATTCTATGATTTAACATAAATAACTTTGTGTTACCTTCAAATTTTGCTTCCCCACCTCTTTTCTAGATCACAAAAAGATACTGCAAATGCCAGTCATCATGTTATACAATTCATTGGCATATTAATATTAATACAAGATCTAAAAAAAAAAGACTGAAAAAACATTCCGGTACAGAGACAGGAGATGGCAGGATTACAGTTTTTTATGCACTTGTGATCTAAATGCCCCTGTACAGCAATGTAAATTTTAGTCATCGGTATGCAGATGATTTTTTAGAAGACCTCTTCTCATTTAAAAGGCAGTATAGATTCTAGACTAGATGAATTATTTTTCTGACCATGGCTGCATTCTCAGGCTAAATCTTATTTCACTGTGTGGGTACAGAGAAAATTCACTACATACATAGTACATTTTCACCATTTATGATCCATGCTGGCTGGACAGACAACATAAAAGGGATTTCAAGGTGCCGTACAAGTTTCTCTCCTGGACTTCATTTTTTTCTGTTTTAAGAAAAGGGGAGAGAGACCATCTTTCTAAGACCTAGACTTTCAGGACATGTTTAGATGAGTGAAACTGCCTTGCTCTTTAATAAAGTAGGAGCATATTAATTGAGTTCTCTGCCTGCTTCATCACAGTCAGGGATTTGGGATTTATGGTGCTTAGTAGCCATCACAGCTAAGCCACAATGATCAGCCCAGATACTGGGTAGTTTTCAATAAAATACAACAATACAATCCATACAGATCAGAAAATTAAAATGAATGTTCTGTGTGAAGCAAAATACTTTACAAATGTACAGTTTCTTTGGAATAGTGTCTTATTTTTTGATTGTCTGCTTGTCAAGGAAAACAAGGTATGAAAATATAGTCAGTTTGAGATTAATGTTATGTATTCCTACATAATATCAAGACTGTCACTGCTACCATGAAGTAAATGAGTAATATCCCTAATCAAAAGCCTTTTTTGCCAATAATCAAATTCTGCAAAGTTTGGCTATTTTTTGATTATTTGCAAAGGCGAATTTTGCTAATAATTTTTTGCCAATGATTTTTGCAAAAGCAGTTCCACTATATACTCAGTATATACTGCACTGACATGAAGGAATTACCTCTACATATGACCTGCAAAATGTGCCCCACAATATGGCACATAACACAGAAGGAGAAGCACATTTTTGTGTTTTACCAAATGGGGAAACTACAGTGTTGAAGTTACAAGGCTACAATTTAGCCTGTCTTATGTTTTCCCCCTTTCATGTCCTGTACAATAACTTGTTCTAGGCAAGTTATTGCTCACCTAGAACCTACAAGCAATCTTGCAACAGGTGACACAATACCCAGTACCCTTGGCCAGAGGATAACTTGTTTTCTACAAGGGGAAGAGAGCAGCACAGAGGTGAGATTTGGGGACAGAGCTCCCATCAGGCTGACCCCACCTGGTGACAAGCATTGCTAACAGCAAATATTAAAGTATTCATAGGATCATAGGCTAACTCAGGTTGGAAGGGACCTTGGGGCCTTCAGACAAGGATCAACTCTGAAATCAACCCATGTTGCTTATGGCTTGAGAAACACAGGACCTGGAAACCTCCAATGACGGAGCCTGCGCAACATTTTTTGGCAGGCAACCTGATCCACTTTGGGCTTGTTTTCATAAGGAACAAGTTCCTTCTTATGTCCTGTATGAAACTCTCTAGTTTCAATGTATGATTCATTGTCTCTCTCCATCCTGCCATTCGCTTCTGTGAGGAGCCCTTCTCCCTCATGTCAGTGATCTCACTGTAGATGTGGGAAGGTGAGTGTTACATCCCTCTAAAGCCTTCTCTCTTAATCAGCTGTCTCTAGCAGGACAGGCAAATGTCAAGAAGCAGCAATTTGCATACTGCAGTCATTGCTGCTTTCCATTTTATTCGAATAGTTGGAATCCATTGATAGGAGTCAGTGAGATTCCTGTCCCAGGGATATAAATAAATTTGTGATTAACCAAGCAGAATTTCCTAGATACCATATTGAAATAAAGTAACAGATAGTTAATTTCATATACAGATGCTCACTAGCAAGGGATTTATTTGTGCAGAGCCCCAGGTATTGCAGGTATGGATATGTCCATCACCATCCATTGGTCTTCACCAGGGTGGATGTAGCAGGAGACTTTCTCTCTTAGCCCACAGACCCACAGAGATGAACATCCCAACAGAGAAGCCCATTCCTCTGCACATACCTTTGTTCCTGAAGTACCTACCAGGCTTCTGACAAAATTCTGTGTTCAGGTGATTGCTGCCTCACGCATTTCCCCAGTGCTGTGAGTCTCCTAACAAGAAGCGTGTGTGTAACTGAGGCAAAAATGGCCTGGGCTGGCTTGTGGTGCTAGAGAGGTGGGTTAACATCTATACATAGAAGATCCCAGGCACAATCCCCTTTTACCTCCTGCCTCCCCCCCACCAGGATTCCTTCAACCTAGCACAATCTCAGAACTGAGAGAGTGGAGAGACTGATTTCTCTGTAATTTCTCTAGTCACGAAAGTGAGCACTCCAACTTTGTTTTTCCCAGCAGAGAGATCGACAGACCTAAATTCTCTTCTGCATCTGTAAACAGCTGGGAAAAGTTGAGCCTTCAACTGTATCCCTACTACTTTTCTTCTGGATTCCTCACCCAGCAGTTTGGCAGATTTAATTAATTTTGCCTTGGGACAAAATCAGATTCACTGAAATGGTTAGCAACTTTATTAAGTGTTAAACATGCAGCTGTATAAAATAAATAAAGTTAATGTAGCTGTAAATAAGAGCTAAAATTTGGCGTAACCAGACTAATACCATGAGCTATGATAACATCCAGTGAAACAGAATGATGCAATACCAACTGCATTTGCAGTTTGTGCTGATCTGGAAAGAAAAAAAAAAGCACCTGGCAAGACTGTCACCAGAGTATTACTAAGAGTTCTTTCTGTTGTGTATTGTTTTTAAGAACCAGAACTATTTTCTTGTCAATTGGAAATTAAACCAGTGAGACTCTATTAATATGTGACACGATCCCCTTGGAGTACAAACAGGACGCAGAAGCAGTTCACAAAGAAGACAAGCCATTGCTTAGTTTAGCTACATGACCTGCTTAGCTCTCAAAGGGACCCATCACACTGAAATTAGGCAGTAAAAAAAAAAATCATTATAAATAAATTCAGGAACTGACAGATCCTGGGATCCCTCTGCTAATTTATATAGCTTTGCAATCACATTTTACGGGTTTTTTTGTCAAGTTTCTCTCTTAGGTGAGTTGTCTAATCACAACTTTGCAGTCTACACATCGGCTGACAATTCATGCACAGCATGATGTCAGCCCATAATAAATAAAAACAGGTTTGCATTTTGTCCTGTGCCACTGACCACAATTTTCTACGTTTTGAGTGCCTGGTAAGCCGTAGTGTGGATTGCTGTGGTGGCACCAGCCATTCAAAGTGTGAAGATTTTTGCAGGGCCAAGCTGCCAGCAAGACCTGAGCAAACAAAGTACCCGCCTTTCATCTCACAACATATCAGCTCAAGGTCCTGGGGAAGGGAAGGGCATCATTTCATGTGGGCTGTGGTTGTCCTTCCCATGACTTCTCTCCCACCTAAGACACTCCTCAGGGTGCAATGTTTGCTCTATTTTGCTGCAAATTATTTACAAGATCTGTGAGTAACTATTGTGATATTTGTAAAAGCAATGGAACCTCCTTTTAAAAAAAAACATTTCAGCCTCAGCAGCTTTGCATTTTGGAAGAAGATAGGCTGGGAGTCGGTTACATGTTTTGAAACAGGAGATCTGTAGAGGTTAGGGTGAGACTCCCAGTTGCAGAGTCAAGATAGATCTCCCAGGCTATGATTCAATTGTCTAAATAGAGACACCCCACCCCATGTGAAACACCTTACAGTATCCAAGTCATTCATATAGAGTTAGTAGAGATGACTCAAAACTCTGTATGGATGGCTTGGGTATCCTGAGGCATCCCAAGGGTGCTGGACCCCCTGTTCAGGCACCTGAGTCCTGCCCTGTTTGCTGTCCTACCAGAGATGAAGTGGCACCCAGAGCTACAACATCCTTGACAAATAATAGCCCACATGCAGGGATGGCACTTTTTACTAAAATAGTCCATTGCATGACATTTTGAATGCTTAAGATGGCAAAATGCCTGAAGAACTTCATTATGCCTCTACAAATCCATTAGCAGCACTAGGCTACCAGAAAAGCCTCTCACTGCATTAGATTAGCACATCCCAAAGACACAGGAATTCACAGCTGGAAGGGACACCCTCCCAACCCTTGCTGTCTCATGCACTGAGACAGGGCTGAGCACTTCTGAACCATGAGTGCTTAATGTTTCCATAATCTTCTCTTTGAGAAGCTGAAGAAAACACTCCTAGGTTATGTCGTCCAGTGCTGCATGGCTGTCGTCATTAGGTGGTTTTCTCTATTGCCTGGCCTAAATCTTCTTTACTTCAGTTTAAGCTGATTTCTTCTTGTCCTTCTTCTGGTGGACACGATGAGCAGTTGATCATAATCCTCTTTATAACAACCTTGTACTGGAAGACTGGGAGACAGATTTTCTAAGAACTTGGTTTTGGCCTTAAAATAACTCTTCCAAATTATTTTGCTTTTGTATCACTTGCCCACAAAACAGGCAGTTTTCATAAAAGAAGGAGACGGGAATGATCATTCGATAACTGTCTCTGTCTGCAAAGACAGGTTTTAGTCCTTGGAGAGGCGACCTGTCAGACATTAAACTGATACTCTTATTTATCAGTGTCATGTGTAATCTGTAAATCCTTCTAGTGAGATAACGGTTTTCAATTTTGTTCCAACAAAAATGTTTGGATAATTTAACTGACTGGTGCCTCTGATCCCTTATTGAACTTGCAGTGGCCTAAGTGAGTAGTTGCTGAGCCAAGGAAAACTATATTGGGTAATCTGGATAGTAACACAATAGATTTCCCACTTCTTATGAGACTGGGTATTAAGAAAAGCAGTGCAAATAATCAGCAAAATCAAATTACACTGATTTTAGAAATCACTCAGGAGTGTTTTCTCAGCCTTATAGGACCAGCGCTGTCATTTCAGCTGTGTGTGTTTGTCTCCTGGTGCAAGCCTCGGGTTACAAGTGTCCACTTCTCCTAATCTTTTCAGAAAGAAATCTCTCGCACAAAATTTGATTTGTCTTGTCTGAAAAAATAACTCTCTTTGAAATCCAGAATCAGTTGTTGCTGCTGTTCATCCATGAGAAGTGCTGACAGCCTTTGAAAAGCAGAGAAAAACTTGTGAGTGCTTCACACTGCTGCTTCAGTTTAGATTATGGAGCTGGGGAGATCAGGTCCATAACTGCTTGTTATCTTGAAGGGGATTGGATTCAGGAAGAAGCAAGGAGAAAAAAAGACTGTGCGTCTTCTGATGCAGAGCAGGTTGCAAGAAACTCAAACCCAAAATTGAGAATAATACATATTATACAGGAATGACATCACTTTTAGTCATTTGTAGAAACACTCATGGTCAAGTTTCACTCAGAAGACATAAATTTTGATTGTAATATAGCTCCTCGGTGGTGTGGCATGATAGCAAGGAGGAACAAATGTGATCGGTGACAGTGGTGGGCACTGCCTTGTCACCCCCAAATCAATAGGAATTGAGGGCAATGCCCATCCATTATGTGGCCTGAGGAGCAAAGCATGTTTTTTTAGGCTTGGTCGTCATTCCCAAAGTACCCATATGATAATAGGGCAGCTCAGTGCTGTAACCCCCTATCTCTGTAACCTCCCCCGGGGAAGCTCAGCTGCCTGCATATTGAGAACCCAAGGCCCAGCTCTGATACGGCACAGCTGCGTAACCTTGAGTCAAGCTGCTGAGAAGGAGCTGTGAGAACGTTAGCACAGAGATAAGAAAGGTAAAATTACAGGATTACTGAGATAGGTTTGTTTTAGAGCTCAAGGATTCAAGAGGGAAAACACCTGCAAGAAAAGATATGGCATGCTTTTTAAAAAAAAAAAAAAAAAAGAAAGAAAGGGAAAGTGAGGCTGCTGGGAGATGGTAAGAAATTAGGAATTAGGGGATGGTTGAGTCAATATAGTTGATGTTACTTCCCACTGAATGGGGATGACAAACTTTTCAAAATGCCCATTGCCCCTTGTGGAAAAGGTGTGTGAGCCTGCTTTGAGCCGGGACTGGGACTTGGACGGTCTCCAGAAGCCCCTCCCAGCCGAAGGGGTTCTGCTTCATGCATGGAGGGATGCTGACACAGCACCACCAAGGGCCATGTCCCGTCTCAGCAGCATGTCATGGAAAATCCAAGGGAAAGCTGATATTGATTTTGACACCTTGAGCTGAAGCAAGGATGCAAGTGGGTCACGCTTGCTGGATCAGTCACAAACCCTACAAACATGGTGCCTGCCTAGACAAACACATAGAGACCCACTTTCTGGGTCACTACCAGGTTTTCTGGCCCTCAAGAGGCTAATTCCAGAAATATTTTTCCTAAGTCCTGCAATTCAGTCAAAGATGAGTTTGGACATCCAAACCCACATTGCAGCTGCCAAGCAGAGCAGAGGCTGTGTTGGAGGATGATCTTGTGTCCATCAGGAGCTGAGGAGGAGGAAAGATCCTTCACAGATGGAAGTAGGACATGGGGACTGCCCAAGGTCCCAAGCCTGGGTAGCCACGCTCTCACGCATCCCAGCAGGGTTGGCCTTGGCAGCCCTTTTGCCCCTGTAGTGCAGCTGCGCAGTGGTCCCAGGAGGCTGCCAGCCTTGGGCACATGCCTGAACCACACAAGATTTGCAAGTACCTAATGAGGGTCTGTCAGCCACCCGGGATTGGTGACCATGTCCCGTTGACACTCACATAGGGTGTGAGCATGCACAAATCCTGCAGCAGGAACCTCTCGAGGCAGTTGCTATGTAAGTGCACTGGGTAAGGTGGTTGCTGTATATGGGGAAGATGTGAAGGATGCCTTTGTGTCCCTGGATGCCCCCTTTATTTTCCCAGTGGCGTTGGTTGTTCTGACACAGTCTGTTGCTCCTACAACTCTTGCCTCACTGGTTTTCTTCAGCCAACCCAGTCAGAGCAGTGCTGCTGGTGCTGGGCACAAAGGAGACACTCCGCAGAGTATCATTGTCCCTCTTCAGCTGGCACCTTCTGGCATATGATTCCGCCTGCCAGCCAGAGATGGACTGGTTTATTCAACCACTCTCTGCAGAGGCTGCTCCCCTCAAGAGCCTTAGGTTTTTCCAGACCATTTCCTGAAAAGGTTTTTCTTCTTTTCTCCCCTCAAGCAGAAGTCCTCCTGGTGTTTCCTTAGAAAGGCACTGCATTCAGCTCATGGAGAAGGCGAATTCAGTACTCTCCAGAGCTCATGGAATGGTTGGACTCGATGATCCAGTGGGTCCTTTCCAACCTAGTGATTCTATGATTCATGATTTTCTTCATACGTGGTCTCATTTCTTCAGTTCCTCTTCATCTCTGGAGGTGCAGGATGATGGTTGGAGGTCTGCAGGCAGCCCTGACCCAACCCTGGAGCCAGCACTCGGAAGACGACTGTGGGAGAAGGATCTGTGGGCAGCCTCTTCAAGGAGCTTCTGCCCAGTGCAGACCCTCATCTTTGTCCCCATCTGAGCTGTGGTGCAGACCTGCCTGGCGACGAGCCCTGCTCATCCTGATCCCACCCACATCCCTGACCCAGAGAGGTGTCTGATGGCCTCAGCTGTTCTTGGCTGGGAGTGGGATGGGGCCAGCTTGCCAGGCCCTGCCCTGCTGACCCCTCCAAGGGGAGCCTCCACTGCCCTGGTCCCTGGGGATAAGTGTGGGTATCGGGATCTTAGTCTCCTGAGTAACACAGGTTTTAACCAGCCCACAATACCAAGCAGAGAAGTTTGCCTGATACTGTCGTTTACTGCTTCATGCATGAGGTCAAGCCTTAATAGATACCAGGCAGCCCATCAAGGGCTACAGTGAGCAACTCAGTGGTGGGAAAACCTTTCACAGAAGTAGAAAAAGCAACCCAGAAACCTTCTCAGGTCGACAGTTTCAGCCGTGGCTTTACTCGGATGCTTGAGCAGAGCGGCTGGGCAGCTTCTACAAGGCACGTACTGCTATAGCGTTAAAAAAGTGGTGTTAATATATCCATAGCCACCTGGGGCTGGGCAGCAGTTAAACTCTTTCATTAAGGAATCACGCTCCTACCTAAAATAGATCAAACAATAAAATTGGGTAGACCAGATGAGGGAAGGTGTGTGGAGGTATGACATACAGAAAATCTGTATTCCTCTCCTTTCTTATTCAAACTGCAGATGATTAACTCTGTGTAGTTCATGTATTTACAGATCTTTGCAAAAGGTTAGCAGTTTCCTCCTCTGTATTGCACATTAATGTTGCAGAAACATTATAAACACTTTGGACAGCTACATCATGGGTGCAGCATTGCCAAGACCTCTTCTCATGTTGACGAGAAAGGATTTGTACTGAGGAACTCTATTAATAGAGATTATTTGCATAAATCTTCTATGCACCAGACTCCAAATCGTTTGTATTATAGATACTTCTCCCATGGTATGTATGTTAAAATTTAATAATATATTCATGTTGCCACTTACAAATGTACATAGAATTTAGTTTCTCCTGCAGACGTGAAATCAAGCTTACAGGTCTGTAAATGCCAGGATTTCAGTGCTCCCTCTAGTTTTTTCGTGTAGACTTCATTAAACTCTCATCAGTTCTCAATAATTCCATTTCCAGTAAGTTATCACAACAGCTCCACAAAGGGTTTCCAGCATCTCCTTCTCCTTTTGCAATCCTAGGATGTGATTTATGACTCCAGTCTGGGTGCGCTGACAACTTTTAATAGTACTAATTGCCTTATTATCCACTCCAGTGCAAGAGTAAAACCTTTTGACATTTTCCTTCCTTCCCTGAGGAAAACAAATTCCAGTTCCTGGGATATTGCCTTCTGCTGCCTCTGTGATTACTGAGGCGAGGAATTCCTTCAGGCCCTTTGCCTTGTCAACCTCATCTGTCACCAACTTTCCATTCCTGTATCTCTCTCAGTGCTCTCTAATCACTTAGCATCTTCCATTATTTTGTGTTATCTTTTTCCTCTTCCTTTTTTATTTGCAATGTCAATCTTCATCACATATTCTATTCCTTATTTTCTATCAATGTACTTTTTCACATCAGGCTCTGTGATACACACCTTGCTCCAATTTACTATTTTTAAATTAGTGTAGGAGTGCCTAGTAACAAAAAAAAGGCATTTTTTTCAGGCTGCCCCATATTTCAGAATCTGCTGCAACAAGTTCAAGCAAATCACACACACACAAATTCATACGTGTCATAGAATCATGTAATGGTTTGGGCTGGAAAGTACCTTGAAGATCACCCAGATCCAACCCCCCCTGCCATGGGCAGGAACACCTCCCGCTGGATCAGGTTGCTCAGAGTTTCATCCAACCTGGCCTTGAACACCTCCAGGGAGGGAGCAGCCACAACTTCCCTGGGCAACTTGTGCCAGTGCCTCATCACCCTCACAGGAAAAAAAATCTTCCTAATATCTAACCTAAATCTCCCCTCTATCAGCTTAAAACCATTACCCCTCAACCTATCACTACTCATCTACCCAAGATACTCAGTTTTCTAAGATTAAGTCTAGTATCAAAAAAACATTTGGCAGGTCTCTAAACTTTCCAATTCTGATACAACAAATGAATTAGCCTTTCTTTTCTTCAAAAAAAACCCAAACTGGAATTAATTCCAGTACCATATACCCTCAGCAGGTATTGTTCCTGCTCTGTGAATAAAAACAGAAGAACATTTATAATGTATGTTCAGTTGTGTAGGAATACAAGGCTAAATCCAGAAGAAAGACTAAGCGGCTGAGTGGGATAACACCTGCCTTCCACATAAATGTGCTACTTGGATGATATCACTGGAGCCTTCTGCTCACAGCGGGATGACTGGTCATCAGCACTGGGTCAGGTTGGATGTGACTTTGTTCAGCCAGATCTTATAAACGCAGAGGAGGGAGAACCCACACCTCCCATGGGGGACCCTGTCCCCGTGCTGCACCACTCTCCTGGTGAAAGAGAATCATAGAATCACCAGGTTGGAAGAGATCCATCAGATCATAGAGTCCAACCATTCCTATCAAACACTAAACCATGCCTTTCAGCGCCTCATCCACCCATCCCTTAAACACCTCCAGGGAAGGTGACTCAACCACCTCCCTGGGCAGCCTGTTCCAGTGCCCAATGACCCTTTATGTGAAAAATTTTTTCCTAATGTTCAGCCTGAACCTCCCCTGGTGGAGCTTGAGGTCATTCCTTCTCATCCTGTCCCCTGTCACTTGGGAAGAAGAGGCCAGCTCCTTTCTCTCCACAACCTCATTTCAGGTAGTTGTAGAGGGCAATGAGGTCTCTCCTCAGGCTCCTCTTCTCCAGGCTAAACAACCCCAGCTCTCTCAGCTGTTCCTCATAAGGCCTGTTCTCCAGCCCCCCTCAGCTTCCCCTGATGTCTGGTGTAACCCTCCCAAGCCACAACTTAGAGCTGCTGCTCCTTGTTGAGGAAGGCTTGGCTCCATCAACTTTGTAACTCCTCTTCAAGTAGTTTTAGGCAGCCTTATATTGCTCCTCAGCCTCTTTCCCAGGTAGAAGAACCTCAGCCTGCTCCTTGTAGGACCTATCCTTAGGCCTCTGATCAGCTTAGGTGTTTTTTTCTGGACCCTTTCCTATTTCTCTACATCCTTCTAGAACTGTTGTGCCCCAAAATGGTCACAGTATTCCAAGTGTGGTCTCACCACTCTCACCACAGACAGGTAGATCACACCTTTCCGTAACTGATGACCATGCTCCTCCTAAGGTACTACAGTACGCAGTTTTCTCCATCTGCAGTGAGTGTGCAGCACTGATTCAATTCAGTTTGAGTTCCACCATAGCATCCATGCCCTTTCCAAGATTCTTCTGCAAGAATCCTCTGAGAGATTGCTCTGTGCGATGCTCAACTTCTCCAGCTTTGCTTATGAATCGAAGCTCTACAGTTTGATGTGCCAAATGCTTCTCCTAATTTGGTGTCATCCACATGTTTGTTAAGGGGATGTATACTGGGCTGTCACACAGATCTTCAATGAATCGTTTTCTGCCCAGAGACTTCATGGATGCTCTATCCCTGGAGGTGTTCAAGGCCAGGTTGGATGAAGCTTTAAGCAACCTGCTCCAAGTGGAAGGCGTCTCTGCCCACAGCACAGGATGTAGAACTGGGTGATCTTTAAGTATCCTTTCCAGCCCAAACCATTCTGTGACTCTATGAATATTCGTGAGGCAGCAGTCCCTGATGTACTCCCCTTGGTATCACTGCCAGCTGAACACCAAGAAGAATTTCTTCACTCTGTGAGTGGTGAGGCACTGGAATGGATTGCGCAGGGAAGTCATGGATGTCCCATCCCTGGAGGTGTTCAAGGCCAGGTTGGAAGAGGTCTTGAGCAGGCTGACCTAGTGGGGGGTGTCTCTGCCCACCACAGAGGGGGTGGAACTAGATGATCTTTAAGGCCCCTTCCAACCCAAACATATGATTCTATGTTGATTGCTGCCCTTGGGGCCTGGCAGTGCAGGCAGTTTTCAGCTCACGTAAAAACCCACTCCACCATCTTATACGTCCTCTGCTTACTGCTGGGAATTCTCTAGGGCAATGATGTCAACAGCTTTACAAAAAAAAACATGACATCCACATTTCTCACCTCCTTCATGTAGCCAGTCATTTCATCAGATGAGACTGATCAAGTATGATTCACCCTTGGTAAATCTCATTCTCATCCTTCATGCCCTTGGCAGTTCAAATGTGTTTCATGGAGCTGGTCTCACTCAACCTTCAGTACCTGCAGGTGAGTGAGTCAGAGCCTGGTGTGCCTTTAAAAGCAGTGGAGAAAAGGGGGTTCTTCTAGGTCAGATTCACGTGAGCCACTGTGGATGTCAATTCTAGAATAAGGTAAAATTGCCGTAGAGATGCCTGTTTCCTTTTACTTATATAAGCAGCCTATAGGGTACCGAGCTCCACATCCACATTCAGAAAGATTTCACTTCTTGTCCCTTACCTTCAACTCCTATACAAAGTGCAGTCCACGGTTTTCTGATTCCCTGCAGGACACGTGAGGCTCTCAAAACCTATCTAGACAACCTGTAACAACATGAAAAGAGAAAAATACATGTGTGTCACTTTCAGTGTTTGTTCTACCTTTGTTTTCATATACAAACCAGTCAGTCATTGAAGCATATGCTTAGCTTTGCTTCCATAAGCAGCCTCAAAACAAAGCACCTTCAGGAGCCAGCGTGCAGTTTAGCTGGCACAAGGAGATTTTAAGATTGGAAATTAGGTATCATATTTGATGCCATATAAATAGGAAAAAAACCTATCAGTGTTTTGAAAGGCAGTTTCTCGATATTTTTTGACTTTAACAATAGTATGTTATTAGAGGAGCATTAAAATACAGACTTCCTCATTGCTGTTAATTTTCACTCTTCCTCTTTATTATCCCAAGTGGACTCTGAAACAATATTTGGCAACGCTTCATTTTCATACATTCTTCTCATACATCTTCAGGGTTTTCTTACATTTACAAATTTGCTCAGATGTATTTTGGCTTAGAATTCTGTCTGAGCAACATCTGCCTGTTGAGGCATCTTGATTGTCTCACTGGAGAGAACTTAAAATCTGGAAGTAAAAATCTGTATATTTGGCTGCAGTATGAGTTTGTTGTCTGTTGAACACATGAGAAAATAGTATAACCTTTACTTCACAATTAATACTTCAAGAAAGTAAGATTTTTAATTAAAATCATACTAGATATGTTGGCTCTTAATTCTCTAGGTCTCATGAGCACGTATTGGCAAATGAATGTAGAAAGCCTCTTGTTGCAAGGGAAGTTCAAAGCATCTCTGTTAAATGGGAATCGTATGGTTCAATACTCATTATTTTCCTTTGTGGATGTTAAAATTTTCTATTAAGTATTTTTAAAATATACAGTGCACATAGGCAGAAGTGGTTTTTTTATGGCTTAAGGCTGTGAGCAGTTGATTTTGTGGGGGTTTGACAGTGAAGCCAAAAACTCTCTTATCAAGGATAAGATGTGTAACAATACATTCCAGTTCTCAGATAAGCATCCTACCAACAGGCAGCAAAATATCCTGGCTGTAATCAACCATCCTGCCTGCCTGCCTGTCATCCTATTAGAGCAGTTCCACTTCAAGCAGTATATTTAACTATTTAGCAGTGATTTAAGGTAAACTTTGAGGAGATGAGACTCGAAACTTTCCATGTTCACTCTCATGAATGCTGAGACACATCCAGACAGCAGAATGCATCCGCAGGAGAGAGCAAGGGTATCTTGTTTCAAAATACCTAATGGATGGATAGGTAGGGCACTAGTCCAGGAAGCAAGAGAGGTTTCCCAGAAAGAAGTAACTGAATGCGTTCTCCGGCTTCCTCGAGCTCTCTAGCCCAAAGGCATTAGCTGGCAGATAGTCCAACAGCTGGATTGGCTTGTGAGATTTATTTCCCAGCTTCCCCCCATTTTCAAGCACTGCACTCCCTCTTTTTTCACAGATCAGCAGCAGTGTGTGCTGTGGTGCTCTATTCTAGGTAGCCATGAAAAAAAAAGAAGGCAGGCAAAACAAAAGTGGCGGGGGTAGGAACACACAGCACACTGAGAAGCACAGAGGATCAGGGGACAAGAGAAGGCGCAGAGGACCTCTGTATGCTGAACCTCTGAACTAGTCAAATTTGTCACCACTGTATGGGTTTACCCAAGCTATACATTGAAGTCAGGTTAGGTCCAGGAAGATTCCTTAGTGAAAGCGGGACACCACTTGTGCTATGGTTAGCCACGCCATCTCCAGTCCAGTGTGTGAGCACAAAAACCTGTGTTACATCTCTGCTCCATGGTTCTCCACACCCCTTTTAGCCTGAACATGGGGCCAAACATGACTGAGATTTCAGACTGTGCTGGATCAGCACTAGATGCTTTGTGCAGACTTACCCCACAATTACCTTAACTAAAATTGGCTCTCAGTCTTACAGGTTCTGATGAATGTCAACTGTCTCAGTAAAGCCCACCAGTTGCTTCCCCGATTGCCCCAAAATAACAAACATTAACTTTCCCATATGTCCCAGCAGTGGGACATCACCACACTGCATCATAGAATCATAGAATAACCAGGTTGGAAGAGACCCACTGGATCATCGAGTCCAACCATTCCTATCAAACACTAAACCATGACCTTTAGCACCTCGTCCACCCGTACCTTAAACACCTCCAGGGAAGGTGAATCAACTACCTCCCTGGGCAGCCTGTTCCAGTGCCCAATGACCCTTTCTGTGAAAAATTTTTTCCTGATGTCCAGCCTAAATCTCCCCTGGCGGAGCTTGTGGCCATTCCCTCTCGTCCTGTCCCCTCTCACTTGGCAGAAGAGGCCAGCACCCTCCTCTCCACAACCTCCCTTCAGGTAGTTATTGAGAGCAATGAAGTCTCCTCTCAGCCTCCTCTTCTCCAGGCTGAACAACCCCAGCTCCCTCAGCCTCTCCTCATAAGGCCTGTTCTCCAGCCCCTTCACCAGCTTTGTTGCTCTTCTCTGGACTCGCTCCAGAGCCTCAACATCCCTCTTGTGGTGAGGGGCCCAGAACTGAACACACTACTCAAGGAGCAGTCTCACCAGTGCCAAGTACAGAGGGAGAATAACCTCCCTGGACCTGCTGGTCACACCTTTTCTGATACAAGCCAAGATGCCATTGGCCTTCTTGGCCACCTGGGCACACTGCTGGCTCATGTTCAGTCGCTGTCAACCAACACCCCCAGGTTCCTCTCCTCCTGGCAGCTTTCCAGCCAGGTCTCTCCTAGTTTGTACCTCTGCTTAGGGTTGTTGTGCCCCAAGTGCAGGACCCGGCATTTGGCCTTGTTAAACCTCATGCCGTTGGTCTCAGCCCAGCAGTCCAGCCTGTTCAGGTCCCTTTGCAGAGCCTCCCAACCCTCCAGCAGATCCACACTTCCACCCAGCTTAGTGTCGTCTGCAAACTTGCTAAGGGAGCACTCGATGCCTTCATCCAGGTCATTGATAAAGACATTGAACAGGGCTGGACCCAGCACTGAGCCCTGGGGAACCCCACTTGTCACTGGCCTCCAGCTGGATTTAACACCATTTCCCACCCCTCTCTGGGCCCAGTCATCCAGCCAGTTTTCCACCCAGGAGAGTGTGCGCCTGTCCAGGCCAGAGGCCGGCTGCAGCACATAGAGAAGCTTTAATCTTCTGCCAGGTGGTCACCATGGTCTTCGGTGTCCTCTGTCTAGTCTCTAGGTCCTCTCTGCACCCTGCCTTCTCACCCTGTCCGCTCAAACTGCCCCACTCCTCTCCCATCAGACCAGCTTCCCAACCAGACGCAGGAAGAACAGCTCCTTAAGCTCATCATTCCTGTCTAATTTTTTAACTATAACACAAAAGAGAAGGGAGGTTGAAGCCTCCTACTTTTGGCAGGTTTGATTCTAGTCCTTCTCCTCCACCACCCACCTGTCCCATGAACAGTCTTAGGGTAACCAAACCCTACATTTTTTTATGATCAATCTCCCTTCCAAAATGTCTCCTCGTTCTACCTGTGCTGAATTTGGGTGAACATTATCTTTTTCCATCATTCCCTACAGAGCCCACACAGGCAGCTGTACGCTACAGAAGTTTGATTTTAAAAGTAATAACTTGAGATTTCCAACAATTTTCAAAAGGTTAGGAGGAGGCATTACTGATGCTTCTTCACATTACTGTGTGCTATATATATATTATTAAATCACACAGGTATCAATTTTGAAATACAGCTTTGACTTCTGCATTTTACTCTGTATGCATGTCTCCCTTCCTAAGACCTCATGATAAATGCACTTGAATCTAGGAGGCAGCTGTATTTTAACTACAACATTTTAATTTTCAGTTTGGCTGTGAAAAAAAGAAACAATGTTAAATTCTGGTCTCTTAAAATTCAGTAATAAAATCACACTGGTTTTGACCAACCAGTCATCTCACTTTTAATTAAAACTTACTGCCCAGTGCTGCTTTAACAAAAAAAGAAGTCATTTCAGAAAATGGATTATCTCATTAAGATAATACAAAACAAATAGATGATTTATTAGCAATCTCTCCCCAAACTCATTATTTACTGAACTTTCCATAGCCATTCACTGCAGAGGGATATTTGGCATGCATGAGTTAATCATTCAGTTTTGAAAAGTGACTGCTAGCAACTGTTGGAGGGGAAGAAAAACACACAAGCCTGTGGAAGGGAACGGTAGGATAATCTGATCACTAGAATCATTTTATCATGAACTTGACCAAGCAATATGAGCTAGCTATGGCCAGAGAAAACTAAAATTGCTTTTCTTGCATCTTTAGATAAAACTCAGCACTCCTCCAATTTACCTCAGTGTTGCCCCATCTTCTCCTGAATAGAGCCTGTTCCTTGGTTTCATTAGCACACAATGGAAATTTGTTCCAAGGACCAATTATGTCTTATGGGAAAGGCTGTTTCCCTGTGCTAGTTTCATGTTTTTCACCTTTCAGTTTAAGCTCTTCAGCTATACAACAAAGAGCATAGAAATGCTGGTGCAGCCTTTCATTAAATTATCTACTTCCAACACTTTCCTTCTTAATCATCTGCTTCCTAAAATTAATGTTCTTTTTTTACTCTCCAGAAAGTGCTCTTCCAAAATTTTCTTCAATCTTTATTTTGCCCTTCTCTGAATCTTCTTATCCTGCATTAGGTTTTGTCACAGAGGATAACAGTAACTTTGAAATCATTCCAGAGAAGAATTTACCACCAGAAACAGCATTACTGATGCACTTCATTCCATTCTCAAAAATCCCAATCAATATTCATTTTTCTGACTGTGACTTTATAGAGCATTCCCTTAGGTACAGTGCTATATGAGACTCTGTTCTGAGCTGGCACATGTAAAATCTCAGGTATTTGCAAGAAAAATGCTTTCATTTGTCTTAGTAATTTATGTTTATCAAACTCTGCCACTTCATCAGCTCCTCAACCTGCCAGTTCCAGTTGCAGTCCCTGGTAGCATCCCCTCTGCCTCACCAACCAAAGAAACCGTATTGGAGAACTTAGTAAGTGTTGCTGTGCCAGCAGCTGATCAAGTCATGAACGCATTGCATAAAGCCAATCCCAATACCAAACACCAGCATTCGCCTTTCCAACTACACCATTTCTACTTACTTTTTTTGTCCCTCAGACAATTTTACATGTATATTACACCTCCTATTCCAAAGGTTTCAGAAAAAAAATAATTAACCCCCTCAAATATATTTAATTCAATCAGTCTTTATTCATTTGCTCAGAAAATCTCAGATGAAACAGAATAAGAGAATGACTTTCCTCTGCAGAAATCAGTCTATCACACTACTCTGTGTTGGGGTTTGGTTTTGTTGTTTTTTTTAATTCTATTTTTAACTATGAAGCATATTCCTTGATCACATGGGCAGCCTTTTTAGCAAGCACGCTAAAGGACGTTACCTTGAAATCCTTTCGCAGAGGAGACTCTAAAAATGCAGGTTTACTGGTTCATGCTACTGAGGCAGCCACTCCATTCCTAAAGCCCTTCAGAATGCCAGAGTTCATTCCAGTCAGGGTGGGTGATTCACGTCAGTTGGCTTCAGCAACTCTTTTGACAAGCCAAAAATCCATTAGCTTCATCATCAGAAAAGAGCTGACTGGTTACATTCCCGTTATCCTCTGGACTGAACACTAAGGCAAAATAACTTTTACATTTTAACATTCTCATCTTTAGTAATTTTTCTTCAAGTCCCAGATGACCCAGCATACACATTCCTCCTTGGGTCTCCCATTTCCAATAAACTGCAACAACTCTGTTTAGACATTCACCTTAAAACAAAATATTTAGGATGCTAACGTGTAATTTGTGGCCATTTATTTCCCTGAGTTCGGGGGTTTGGTTTGGGGGGGGGGGTCAAGTTTTATTTTCAAAAGCCTTAAACAGGCTTTAGCCCAATTAAACCTCACAGATATGCATGACAAGCTTTGTAACTTACCTAGGCCAAAAGCATGCATATATGAAGTAAATAAATAATACAGACCTCTGAAGTCCACAGATGCAATAATTTAAATATATATTAAGATACTGTGTCAAATGACTTTCACATACAGACCAGCTGATGGCTGTTCATCCTGTGTCCCATATATCCGAAGTTCACATCCCTCCAGCTGATACAAATTAATCACTATTGCTCAGACGTGAACAAGAACCTAATAGAACCCCTGTGATTCCATTTCACATTCATTTGTTGGTACAGTGAAAAACAGAGAAAATGGGGCACAGCAAAGAGTCCTTCTCGAGCAGAAATTTCTGAAAGGTTCACAAGTTTGAAATGCAGAAAAATATATTAAGCATTTTTTGGGGATTCTCAGCTTCTTTAATATAACATAGTAACAAATAACCAAAACCACCTTAAAAACCTATTTGAGAGTAAATTTTCCAGCCCACCCAGTTATGCCTCCAATCTAATTTAGAACCCGCTTCCTGCTTTGATCCATCAAGGTGGGGGCAGTAAACACATCAAGCAGATTAAGTCCCATTTCTTTCCCAGACTTCAGAAGAAGCAGGCACTCTTCCAATAAGCCGACTGAAACCAGCCCATACCCTTGTTTTTCCATAGCCGATACCCTAGAAAGCAAAAACCAAATTAAGTGACAGCTGTGAAAAATACATGTCTAAGCTGGGGGGAACACAGTGGCAACAGGGGTGAATATGAAAATGAGTATCATTTCCAGCTAGAATGGTCTGCAAGAGCAGCCTTCAGTTCATCCAGGGTACATTGCGCTGACATCCTATCAAGCCCTACCAAGTACCAGCCCTTGCAAAGTGCTCAGGCAGAAGCCTCATCTCTTCATCTCTCCAGCTACTGAAGTCTGAAACAACTTCCATGGTTCATTGGGTGCAAACCAATTAAGCATCAGATCACTGTGGAGTCTGCTCTTGCAATGATCATCTGTGTACTACAGTGTTAGCGGTAAGTTACGCATTAGGAAAAATAACACTGATACATTCATTCACTTTGCACATAAGTATCACAGGTATCTCTGTAAATATTTGTACCAGATGCCTGCAGGCTCTAAATATAAGACTTCCTTATTTTCTACATACACAAAGGCCAGAGCCAAAGTTAATTTTCACCTTTAATAAGCTCATGATTCTTTGTTATTTAATACTCTGTAGAAAGGTAATACAGATTGATAAATTATTGCAGTGACTTCTAAAGAACATGGACAGCCATGAGGCTGAAACTACAGTACCATATACATTATGTAGTCATTTATCTACAAGAGCATCAAAAAAAAAACCTTTTAAATTAAACAATATTGAACTGAAAACACAGAAATGGAGCTTTCTTTCTTACAGTATGGTTACATATCTATATTCCAAGAATAACATTTTAAAAAAATGCTAGGTCTTGAAAGGTCATAGATAAAAAGAGTCATGATGAAGATGAACCAGTTTTGCCCAGAAATGCTATAATGAGCACACTGCACAGTTTTTCAGCAAATCCTAGTTTTGCCAAGCTTCAAGAGGCAAAAGCCTGAAATGTAAAAGCTTCCGAATTGTCTAGCTAGTCCACTCCTCCTGCTCTGGAAGGCTGAGTGACCACACTTGCTTTAAGACAGCACGTCACCCCATAGCTGTTTGTTCTTTGCTGACATGAACGCCACCAGAAGAGATGATTCAGGTCTTTATGATGCCAGGCCTAACAAAAAGCCTCCAACAAATCCACTGGACACCACGATGTTCTGTTTGATAAATTCTGTTGACTGAGAAGAAAAACATTCATAAAGAACTGAGTTAATTGTGTCTGATTGCAGCATTTAATACTTATCACAACTGCCTCGAAACAAGAATACTAAAATTATGAAGAGGCGTGCAAGGGGAAGCAATGTGTTTAAAAACATATAAGACCAGGTGGCAACTGCTGGCATCAATGGAGTGAAAAACTGACTCTCATCTCTCTTTAACAATATATTTAAAATATAGTTAGCATCTTAAAAGTCAAAATACAGAGGAATTGTCATAGTAATTTCACACCAATACAACTCTTGTTTTGATTAAATCAGAACAGATGTTTCACAAACTCACTTGGCACAAAAGCACCACCATGATTTCAATTTTAATCACACAAAAAAGGTTTTTAAAAAATACTGCTTTTTGGAAGACTGGATCACTAGAAAAGAGATACACTTCACTCCATTATGAGCCATTTTCCCAACAACTGAATTCTACAAAACCCACTTATGTGTGACAACATTTGTGCATGATATTTCATGAAGTAATAGCACAGAGTATACGACATTATATCAAATGTGCTATTTCATAAATCTTCCACTTCAAAGAGGCTACGGGTACACATTTAGAAGAAAATAATATAATTGGAGGGGGAAAAAAAAGACCAAAAAGCCTGAAAAGTGAAACCTCCATCTTGTCCTACCCATTTCTGCAAGGCAGTGGAGGACAGTGTAAGCTATTTGGGGATCAAGAAGCTAGAAACCCCATCTCTCTAGGACTTCACATTCACATTAAAATTGAAGGCAATTTTTATCAACCTATGTGCAACTCTATACAGGTTCAATCTGAGATGTCAAAACTCTTAATTAAAGAGTGCTAGTGGGGCTGCTGATACATTGTCTGCAGCATACTCCGAGTCAGGATTCACAGTTACTGAGAAAGAAACTTAGATTGCCTGTATGTGAAAATACGTAAGAACAGGCTAAACATCCTTTTATGTTAATTAAAAAAAAAACCAAACCAAACAAAAGAGAAAAAACAATTAAATAGAAGTCTTCAAATGCCAGAACGAAATAGCCCCAGTAACACTGATCAGCATCATGGGCTACCTCTTTTCAACATAGTATGCAACTGACAGATTCTGAAGACAGATATTCTTTGAACTCTATAGAAAAGAGATAAAATAAAATCCACAACTCCAATTACAAAGTAGTTATAGCCTTTCTCCAAGAAGAAAGGTCAGTCTTTTCCAAGCAAGTAATTTTGCTATCAGTCGTTCGAGAAGATTTGGGTTTTGTCTTTGTAGCTACCTGTTTCAACCACAACACTCTCAATTTTTTATCGTGTCATCACCTTACTGGCTTTCTCACTAGCCAAGAATCTATACAGACTGAAGAGCAAAGTCAGTGATAGTCCCTAAGCCGTATCAGCTGTAGAAATGCACTGTTAAGTTTGTGTGTCATCTTTAAGACTGAACAAAATAGAAAGCTAAATGAATGAAAGACAGTACAATCTGATAACTTTTAATAAAATATACAGCCAGACCATTTCTAATGCCTTCCACTTTTGCACCTGCATTTTCAACTTATCATCACCTGCAGTGTAAGGTAAGAAAAACTGGCTGGCAGAAAACAGTTTATCACCCTAGACTTACCTCTTCAATTAGGGTATTGATTTCAGGTGCTGCCTTATTTGCACGCTTTTTTAACTGTTTTTTTGCTTTGTTTACATCCTTTTCAACTCTTTTCCAGTCAACTTGTACATATCCACTATGACTAGCGATCTAGGAAAAGAGAGGGTATTTAGTACAGTGGTAGTTAACATTTCATGAGTGAAAATACAGTATCTTAGTGCCCACAAGGGGCTTTTTCTTTTTTTTTTTTTCTTATTACAGATGCAGGAAAAGACACTGCTCCAATTACAGCAGGTCTACTGCTTCAACTACTAACATTTTCCACAGTAACAGCAGTTCAAATTAGAAAACAAAATGGCAGAGTTCAGTAAACTCTTTTTAATTTTATCAGTTTAATTATAAAAGCTTGCAGTAACAATGTTTTTCCTTCAGTATTTACTGTAACTTTTCTTGTAAGAAAAGGAAAGCGAAAAGCATATTCATAGGACAACAATGTAAAAACTGTTTTGTTTCAGCATCTTTCAGAAATGTGGAATCCTGCTTTGTGATGGGGGCTAATCAAAATCATCCTTTGAAATACTGAAAACTTATTCTATCCTACATCATTTAAACTATGCAACAAAAAAAGATTATTCGATTCAAGAGAATTATCATACTTTCTACAAAACAAAGCCTGTAAGTTCAAAAATAACTTGTACAGTACAAATTCTCTAACATCAACAAAATGGGTAATTTTGGAGGGAGGGGTTGTTCAGATCAATTTACATTCAAACTCCCAAAGTGGTTTAAACAACAGCCATGAGATTTTAACATGTTTAACTGTCATTCCAACCCTTTGCCTTATTTCTCTTACTAAGATTTGATCCTAGAAAAAAAAAACCATGTTCTGTTACTTGACCAACACCAAGAGTCCCACCAATTTCCTTAAGACAATTCACAAAAGAAATATATATTTAAATGTTTATAAGATCATAGCTCAAAGAAAAATAAAACTCAGGCAATTACTGCATGTTCTGGAGAACAGTAAACAACTCACTAGTTGGGAAAAAAAGAAAGAAGAGGAAAAAATAAGACTAAGGATTACTGCTTATTTTAACTGCCAAGGCAAACAGATACACACCACTAACTTCATGAAGAGTAACATTTTTCAGGTCCTTCTTAGGATCATGTTTGGCAAATTCACGTAACTTATGTAATAGTATTCTGTGCAAACAGTACAATTGGTAAATATAAGCCATTGGTAATGAATTTTCATGGAACAGATACATAAATATACAAATTATTAGGTTTGGCATAAAAAGAAATGTTTTACATAGCTCATAGGCACTGATATTTCACCAAATAACTTTCTACCAAATAACTAAAACTAAACCATCTAGCTTGTTTTACAACAGCTACAATAATTAACATATTTCCCCACAAATTAGAATGTCATGATCCTAAAAAAAAACCCAAAATGAAATAAGCATCAGACAGATTTTGTCTGAATTCAAAACTAAGCTCCTGAAAGAGTACCCTTGTAAGAAAGCAAGATTTTGAAAAAATTCTCTGCAGTGAGCGTGAACATCTTCTACTCAATCAAGTTAGTCAGAGGCCCATCCAACCTGACCTTGAGTGTTTCCATGGATGGGGCACCTACTACCTCCCTGGGCAATCTGTTCCAGCGTTTCACCACCCTCACTGTAAAATATTTCTTCCTTAAGTCTAGTCTGAATCTGCCCTCCCTTAGTTTTAAAGTCATTACTACTTGTCCTGTTGCAGCAGGCTCTGCTAAAAGATCTGTCCCCATCATTCTTATAGGCCTCCTTTAAGTATTGAAAGGCCACAATAAAGGTCTCCCGGAGCCTTCTCTTCTCCAAGCTGAACGCACAGTACTGGTGCTCAGCAGGGATAGCTAACAAAGGACAGTACATGGTACAAAAACATAAATCCAGTCTTAAAGCTGCACTGGTTACAAATCCAGTCAATGGGTGACATATCCATGAACAAACAATGTTGCACACTGGGGTAATTTTTATTTTATGCATTTAATATTACCGCAAGAATTTCAAAAATACCCAAGCATCGAATTAGTGTCTTCAAACACATAAAACTCATAAATACGGACCAATCCACCCAGTCCAACACAATGTAAGAAATGCCAATATATTTGCTTGTTTGTAAAAAAAATAAGTAAATGGACTTGAAAAGAAACATTTCATTAAAACTAGTTTAATTAGCTTAGTTATCCATATAGTACAAAGACAAGTCAGAAGGTTTTAACTAAGTTTTGTTTAGTTCTCCAGTAGTTACAACTTACACTTGTGTCAGAACTCCAGCTTACACAATGAAAATCATAGGACTTGTCTCCCTGAACTTAGTAGCCATGATCTTAAGGTCTGCTTTTGAGTGTTTGTACACATCTGTGAAATAAGCAACAATGTTCTGAATATACAATTTGTAACTGAGAGGAAAAAAACCCTGTACTCACTGCAGTGATAGTCAAGTGCCTGTGTCATATCTACGTTGGCTGCAATCCTATTAACTTTGTAAGCATATGAATAATCCCTCTGAACTCTAATGCTGGTGAGACAGCCTTCAATAATCAGACTCTAATACATCATAAAAATCCCTGTTTGTTTACAACAATAAATGCACATAAATACAAATTCTTAATGTTCACTACTATTTTTAAACCCAGCCCCTACAAAACAAACTAAAATGATAGTATTCCATTATCAGCTCCATACTTAATATCTATTAAGGAGTCATATACATACATATATAAATATATTCTTAAAGAGACACGTAAGGGGGTAGGTGTGGATTACTGTATATACAGAGATCTAACTATATATGTATATATATGTAAAGGAATATTAGATATATCTCTATCTTTTATATATCACACTAGTAAAATGTGGCTTTGTTCAAGATCTTCCAGAACTGGTGAAAAAAAGATGGATTTTTTCCAAAAGGGTAATTGAAAAAAATACATCCATGCAGGAATACTAAAAATACCGCATCTTTTTCTACACTGATGAAAGCAAACAGAGAATCTAAAAAGTAAAAGCTCATTTTGGGGGTGATACTGGAGAGGAATGCAAGTACTTTGTTATTGTGAAACATTATTAGGAGTAATGAGCAAAAAATGTTTAAGAACAAAAAATATAGATGGCAAGATGGGACAAAAAAGTCTTAATTTCCTCAACAACAAAATCTCTCATAGTAAAAAAAGCCCAAGCAAGCCCAGAAGGTACATGTGAGCTCCCTGTGCTCAGCTGCTTCTGCAGCACTCAGGAGCCACGTATACTTACAGGTATTTTCTGGTATTTATAAAGGCAGCGACTCCCATCACACTCAATCAGTTTCCAGAACAGATTTGACAAGTCTCTAACTTCCAAATACAAAGGCAAGGAGGGACTGAGAAAAAATAAAACATTTTTTGGAAGCGTTTAACTGCAGAGGCTGTGTTTTCAGCCATCATCTGCTGGCATAGCTCTACTGTAACCAGTGAAACTACTACAATTTACAAAGGCAGAGAAACGATGCTCCTCAATTTCATGTCAAAACCTGCCAGAAATATGGTATTTCTTTAAAATATGGTATTTCTTTCCAGCTACCATTTCCTTAGGTTACTCCACCGAATGTTCCTTCAAAGTCTGGAGACCTCAACTGTCAAGTGGGATATTGAACACAGAAGTGAATACAACTCTTTCTAAATTAAGTTCCGACTCCAGAAACATATTGTTCTCCCCCTACTCCACTGAGATGCCGCAACCTCATCACATCATGGTATCAACAACCCCCTGCATAATATACAGCCAAGGATATATTAAAGTTTATTTCGCTTCTTGTGTTGTTTTCAAAGATTTACTTTAAGTTAGAAAATAATTTAATGAAGAACTGAATTGAATTAATCAATAGCATATCAATGGATAAAGCAATATATGAGAAATGAATTATAGTTCCTTAAAACAGGGCATGGGTACTGGTCTTATGTCAGCACATTTGAAGAACTATATTTCAGTAAAAAAGAACAGTTGGTGAAATGAAGCTCTTGAAATGTCCAGCAAAGACGTGACAACAGATCTTAATTTTGAAAAATTATGCAAATTCCTTAATGTCATTGTTATTCTACTCCTCAGACTACTTTAGATTTAATCTGTATTAAGACTGAAAAACTTCTAGATCACTTACCAAAATCTAAAATATCATTTTTATTTCCTGTACTAACTGCAAAAATGTATTGCTTTCAGTTTCCTATTAGATTTCTTGAGAAGAAGTCAACACATGCTGAAGAAAAAAAATGCATTTTTTTTTAATTTCCGGACTGAAATGTTTCACTGAATGGGCTTGAGCCAAGAATCTTGCCTCCTGTAGTCCTTGATTTAGCAGGTAATTACAATGTCAATATTGCAGTCAGCAGTTGAAATGCCATCTGCAAGTTCAGATAAATTTATAGATAAAAAAGAAGCTTCTAGTCATGTGCTGAAACGCTTCTCTGCCCACTCAGGGGAAGCGCTGAACGTGTATTCTTAGGGAAATTAAAATAACGATGTCTGATCTTTAAATGAAAAAATTAAAGACTACAGAAATGTAATTACACTACAGAATTTATGACTCAGCTTTAAAATGCAAAATGTTTTGAATTGAAATGAAAGACCAAGGCATTTACTTCATTCCCTTCCAAGCGAATCTGATTTTATTTAATTAAAGATATAGACAACTCAATCAAAATATGCAACTCATTCTTCCCCTTGGATAATATTCCTTTTCAGATACACTCTAAATGAGATCAACTATGAAACCAGACACTTAAACACGTGGCAAATCTGTCTTATATACAGGAAAGCTCCCCAGACCTCACAGCTCAACAAGCAAAAATACTGCACAAATAAAGGGTTTCAAGGAATTTCTGTTTTCCTTTGTCTACAGGTCTCGTGATCCAGAAATACACATTATGGGCTAAAGAAGTCCAGAGTGCTACATCAAATTGATTCATTTGCTGGCATAGCACATTTTGCCAAAAATTTACATCTAGATGATTCCAAACTACTTCAGATTCAACATTCTTGTAAAACTCATCCCTGTGTTTTAGATACAAGCCAAATAACCGGTGATTTCCAGTTTTAAAAAGGTCATTATGTACAATGGTGAAATGGAATGAATGCTATTACTATCTTCATATCAAAAACATCTCTCTTTCACCTTTCACATTGTTGCTGATGCTTGCTCTTGAGTTATTCAAAATAAAACACACCTTATATTTGTTGAAAACAACTTAAACTAAATAGTTCTAAGAGCATACATCCTTACACGGAGTGCTGCAGTTCAGATATATGTTTAGCACAGGGTTTAAAAAAATCAAAATCAAACACCAAAACAGTAGAGAACATGACCACGAAGGGAGTAAGAGCATTTCATAGAGCTGTGATATTTTGATGCATTATACAGCAGCAATTAGAAGTACTACCCAAGCCTTCCTGATCAATGGTTAACTGTAACAGCCATTACAGTCAATGGAATAACTAAAAGTGGGATACATCTTTCAGAAACCCTCCAGGGTGATGTTGGAAAGTACAAATAAAAAAATTTTAACATCCTTTTTCAAAAATGGTATATTATTGAACTTAAGTAGGCACCAGTCTATTTCCTGTAGAATGATTTAAGGAAAAATGACAAGCTGACAGGTATTAAGATATGAAAAACGCCTGTAGAAAAATTAAGAACTACTTGGCATCTTATTGAAGAATATGTGAAATTCTCCTTCACTTAAAGTTTTAGCATATCCAAAAAGCTTTAAATTAGATATATCCTCCCTTAACTACAATACCTGATGAAAAATGCAAACAATCATGCCAGATAACTTCACTAAAAAATTCTGGACCTGAAATCCAATTGAACAGAGAAATGCAATGAAGCTATCAGAAATCAGCAAAGCTTCAGAGAATCAGCAGATATAACTAGTAAAGACCGCATGGGGAGGAAAAACATGGCTGCATAATGGGATCATGCCCTCCAAGCAATTGCCAAGGAAGCCCACTTCTTCTAAAAGCATAGAGAAAATTCTCAAACCTATTTAAAACAAACACAGCTTAAATTCCTTGATGTCCCTAACCATACGTTTACAGGCAGCTCCTCTAACCTAGCAATATCGAATCACACACACCACCTCAGTTTCTGCACAGAGGTTTCTTTTGGCTTACCACAAACTATTTTACAGGATAGAGCAGATTCAGATTTACCACTGGTTTTTAAAACTGTCTGTTTTGTATACAATATTCCAGCTGAAATGTAACTTTTTTGATTGAGGAGACTACAAAGATCAAGTAGATAAGAAGGCATCCTAATTAAATTTTACCCAACAGCTGTGTTTTTCCTATTGTTTAGTAAATAACATTTGCCAACTTACAAAGCATGAAATTCTACATACTTGAAGTAGAAGAAAGCCACCACCTACTGCAGTTGCTGCAAGCTTTCCGACTTTCTGGAACAAAAATCCCGCACACCTTAGGAGAACAGAACAAAAAAACCCAGTCCAATGAAGTTGTCTGCTAAACAGTGCCACACTCCAAAATTCCTAACTGCAACTATTTTTTCATTTAACAAATCAAATGTATCATTTCACCTTTTTTTTTTAATTTTAAAACCAGAATATTTAATAGAAACAATATTTAATTCATAACGTCTAACACAAGACAATGTGAGTAATGGTTGCTAGTTCACGGTTGTCTGATGGCCCCTTTAAAGTAAGCTTGAGATCTCCAGGTTTTGTCTATGCCCAAGAACTGTATGCAGCTATTAAATGTAGCATGTTAATAAAGCACAATGTAATAATACAAAAGTGTCACTACAACTGTTCCCAAATGGAAGGTAAATATATTATACCATCATTTATATTGACTATACAATCCGTAACTTTCAATATGTTAGGTAAAAACAAGTTACTTCCCTACCACAAGAGCTAAAATCAGCTGGACCTCTCAACTGGGACATTGCCTTAGTCTACTTTTAATGGATCAAGGCAACCAGAAAATTAATTCTCTTGTTCGCAGTCTCCAAACACTGCGTCATCAGACAGAGAACAGCACAGATATCAATATCACAGAATAGTCTGGTCAGGAAGGGACCTTGGGCGGTCATCTGGTCCAGCCACCTTCCCAGAACTGGGGCAGCTTGCGAAGTCTGAACCAACCTCCAAACTAAATCAGGTTGCTCGGACTTGGACAAGTGTTAAATATTTCCAAGGCTGACAGTTCCATAACTTCTCTGGGCAACTCTGCTGGTGTCTGACCTGCCAACCCACTCACCCAGTGGAATGCTTTCTTCCCCTGGGATATGAGTAGTGAATTCATATTTATATATATGAATGCACACAGAAGCATATCTATATCTTCAGATAACAAAATATACAGTTTCCAGACCTTTCAACTGGCCGACTTTTATGCACGCCAGATGAACTATTCCCTAGAAGCTTCTAAGTTTATGTATATACATCTAATTTTTAAAAATAACTGTAAGGCTGCAGAGACAAACAAAAAAAATGGACTGAAAGCTAGGCCTGCATTATCCAAAGCTGTACTGAGTCTCGACATGACAATTTTGTATCCATCTATTTCATCTTCCAAATCTTTTATAATTCTGCTGTAAAAGTTACTGTGTTACCATAATATTTTCCACCAAAGTTAATTTTTTAGAATACTGGAATAGACAAACACCATTCAAATCCCTTTGAAAAGTAACAAACACTTTGACATAGCTGCTAAGACTGTGGCCACATTTTCCAGTTTTTCATCTTCCCTGTCTAGCTTTCTCCATCAATTATTTTAGCATAACTTCGCCGTGGTATCTCTGTTCAGTTAAGATGAGAGCAGACTGTTAATTTGTTCCAAATGGCTCCAGATGTATTTAGAAGGAAAAAGTCTCTATAAAGCAGGGCTCTTAATTAAAAGTATAGTCTGACACGCACTTTTTTCCCTTCATTTCTTCTACTACAAAATGTGTCTTAGCCATAGTATCATAACTAGGTTTCTAAATCTATACTGGTAAGAAAATATGCTTTTCCATACAGAAGTTACATGCAGTAATTTTCCATTTATATCTCATATTTTTAGAGTTCTGATATTTCCCCAAATCCTTTTCAGAATAACTCCTATGAGTTCCCTTAGCCAACTGGTGTTTTACCAGTACTACAAAACACTTTGGAATGATGAGTCAGAGTAACGAGTTAAGGAACTGTTCACAGATTAATAAACCTGACCAATGATAAAGGAGATCCCGTCAGAGAAGATAAATGTATCTGGTTCAAACAGCCTTGGAAACGGATCTTCTAAGAACAGTAAAAGTTCTAGCACAGTTATAAAAAGGGATGCTCCCTCACCAGCCAGTCACACCGCCCATCACGATCTGGGTAGCTACAGAATATTTTTCTACAATTGGTCCTGAATTCCGGCCAAACACACGATTCCACCAATGGTGACGCCGTGCATATTCTGTTAAATCCAGCACTTCATAGGAATCATCATCACTGTCATGTTCTTTAAAAGAAAACAGAAAAAAAACAGAAAAAAGTTACTTTCTCAGTTATACAGTAAATTAACATTCTATGTAAAACTCTCAAATATTAACAGAATACTTTTTGGTATTAACTGGCTAATTCAATGGTTTAAATTGCAGCACATGAGCTACCTATGGCCCAGCAGCTCACAGAACAAAGGATTTTGAGATTTTATGCCATAATCTTCAAGATAAGAAAGAGAAGACTGTAGGGAAGGTGTTGCCTATAAAATCCATGACTGGCACTTTGAAGGAACAGGAATCTCCTACCTGTTCAAACAGAGGAACCAAGCAGCATCAGCAGGTAGCTGGTACAACACAGAGAAAGGCAGCCTTCCTCTCCCCTCCTTTACCCCAACCCCCTCGGAATCCAGAGTTATCCAGTGGAACAGCTCACTGCAGGACACTGTAGATACCAAAAGCTGATATGGACTCCAAATAACAACAGAACAAATTAAAGGGATGGAGGCGGGAGGGTAGATATGGCACCAAGGGCTGTCAGACACAAAGACAACAACCACAGCTGATGAAGTCCTGGGCTGAAAATCATTAAAAACACACTGAGAGAGTATCCATGCTTACCCTGTTATATCTATCTTAGGTCATCCTGCAGCTGATCGCTTTCAGACACAGGATGCTGGGCTTTCATCTGACCTACTACAATTGCTTTTATGATCCCCAGCAATGTGAAACATGCTTAACTTAAGAGAAAGCAAACACATGTCTTCTTGACAGACCAAAACTTTTAAAGATTGAGAATATCTGGCCTGCTGTTTTCCTCAGGGTAGATGTTAACATATGCTAGTAAGCCAAGAACAGAAACTCCTGCTCCTTTCCCACAATAGATTAAATAGATGAAGCTGGGAGTTAAGTTCCACACTTGCAGCACAATGCCCTTAACATCTTCAAGACAGATCATCTACAACTTGAAGTTAGAGATCCTAAATACCACGTACACTCAAACATCACAGAGAAGAGATGGATAAATACTTTTTAAAAAAAAATTAAAAGCACATCATAGTTCTATAAACACGCAGGCAGGTATTGAAGTCCATTTCAGTTAAATATATTTAAAGTGAAATCTAAGTTCAGCAATGATGCTGGGATGTTCCAGAGAAGAAGAGAAGTTAAATCACTACCTAGAATTACAAAGAAAGACTGTAGGCTTCTGTTAAGAGTGTCAGCAACTTTTTTTAACTCTTACTGTAAGTATGGATAAAACGTTTGTGAATGCAAGAAACACACACAGAGGTATGAATTCTTTCCTTTTATTATCATCTAAATGTTCTTCAGTACCAAAACATAAATAGCCACAATGCTAAGAAGTTGTTGTTGAATCTTCTTCCTTTCCAACTTTGAGGGAGAATGCAAACTGTTAAACTTCTTTAAATGGAGAACATAGAAACGCCATCACAGGTGGCTAATTCTGAAAATTCTGTCCCTGGATTAATATTATTCAAACCAAAACCCAGAAAAGTACATCACATTGCATGGAAAATAATGCTAGAGCATTTTCTATTGGTAATAAATCACAGAACCACAGAATGGTTTGGGTTTGAAGGGACCACCCCAAAAAAAATGTTTCACCACAAGAACAGTTAAACATTGGAATAACCTCCCTAGGAAGTTGTGGATTACTCTTCACTGGACACTTTTAAGGCTCAGCTTGACAAGGTGCTGGGCCATCTCATTTAAACTACAGATCACCTAAAACGTTGGATCAGATGATCTGAGGTCTCTTCCAACCTGGTATTCTGCGATTCTGTGACCTTAAAGATCATGCAGTTCCAAGCCATCTGCCATGGGCAGGGACACCTTCCACTGGATCAGGTTGGTCAAAGCCATATCCAGTGTGGCCCTGAACATCTCCAGGAATGGGGCATCCATGATGTCTCTGGGAAACCAGTTCCAGTGCCTCACTACCTAATATCATGTGCACTCTTTGCACACAAACTGTGCCCAGCACAGCCATGTCAATACACTTGCATGTTAAAAGCCACAGCTAGGGGAGCTGCTCCCAGTGCCCCCAGCTCCGTAGGGAATGTTAGTGCTGCCGCCAAGGCTCAGCTCCCATGTCCACCTGTCCCCGTGCAAGGCGTTTGCCAGCACCCTGGGTTCACAGTAGCTTTCCAGGGAGCATCTGGCGTTCCACTCCTCCCTCCCAGCCTGTCTCTCACTGCTTCCACTGATGAGAAGGAAGGGGTGAAGAAGGAGATGGGTGGGGAATGGGATGGGGAAAGGGGAGGAAATGAGGAAGGGGAAGGAGACAGGGAAGAGGAGAGGAAAAAGGATGAGGAATGGGATGGGGAAGGGAAGGAGATGGGGAAGGGAAGGAGATGGGGAAGGGAAGGAGATGGGGAAGGGAAGGAGATGGGGAAGGGAAGGAGATGGGGAAGGGAACGAGATGGGGAAGGGAACGAGATGGGGAAGGGAACGAGATGGGGAAGGGAACGAGATGGGGAAGGGAACGAGATGGGGAAGGGAAGGGGAGGGGAAAGGGAAGGGGAAGGGGACAGGAGTAGGTGAAGTGAAAAGGGAAAGGGGAGGGGAAGAGGAAAGAGGAAAGGGGGATGGCATGGGAAAGGACAAAGGGATGGGGAAAGGAATGTGGAAGGGAAAGGGAGGTGAGGAAATGGGAAAGCAAGGAAAGTGAAAAGTGATAGGGAAGGGGGAAGAGGGGAAGAGGGAAAGAGGTAAAGGGGGAAAGAGGGAAAAGGGGGAAAGAGGGAAAAGGGGGAAAGGAAGGGAAGGGGCCGGGAAGGGGCCGGGCCAGGCCCGCAGCCGCTGGACCCCCCGCGGGGCGGGGCCACGGCCGCCCCGCCCCCTCCGTCCCCCCCCCCCGGCACCGGCCAGGCTCCCCGGTTGCGCCCCCCACCCCCGGCCGTCCCAGTGGGCCGCCGGGCCTCCGGCTTCCTCACCGCCGAGGCGCGGGGCTGGAGCGGTGGGAGGTTAAGGGGGAGCACTGACCTGCGGCGCCTCGCGGCCTCCGCGCCGCCATCTTGGGCCGCCGCTGACAGCCAGAGCGGCCCCGCCTGCCCCGCCCCGCGGCGCCGCGCGCGTGCGCTCCGCCCCCCCCTTTCCCCCGGGGGGGCGCGCAGGCTCCCCACGGGGCGGGAACAAAATGGCCGCCGCGACCCCCTTCCCTCCCCCAGTCTCCCCCCAGCGCTGTGGACTCAGGGCAGCGCAGGCACAGAGCGAGGGAGTATCTTGAGTCGGCAGCTGCTGTCCCTGCACGGGACAACCCCAGCATCTACCGTGTGTCTGAGGGCATTTGACAAATGCTTCTGGAATATTTCCAGGCTTGATTCCACGACTGCTTCCCTGGGGAGCTGTTCCAGTGCTCCGCCACCCTCTGAGTGAAGAACCCTTTCCTAATATCCAGCCTAAACCTCCCCTGGCACATCTTGCCGTTCCCTCGGGTCCTGTCATTGGTCACCAGAGAGAAGAGATCAGCGCCTGCTCCTCTTCCTCCTTCCTTTGTGAGGAAGCAGTAAAGTGCGATGGGGTCTCCCCTCGGTCTCCTCCAGGCTGAACAGACCAAGTGACTTCAGCCACTTCTCACACGGCTTCCCCTCTGAACCCTTCACCAACTTCGTGGTCTCCCCTTGGACACTCCCAGCACCTTTACATCCTTTCACACTGCGGCGCCCAGAGCTGCTCCCCTGGGGTCACCGACCCAGGGCGGCAGCGGGGAGAGCGAGGCTGTCCCCTTTTTCCCTTTTCCCCGTTTTCATTTTTTCCCTTTTCCCCGTTTTCACTTTTTCCCTTTTCCCCTTCTCCCCCCGTCCTTCCCTTTTATCCCTTTTCCCTTCCCCCGTTTTTCTCCAATTTTCCCTTGTACCCTTTCCTCGTTGCCCCTTTCCCCCTTTTTCCCTTTTTCCTTTTCCCCTCTTCCCCTTTTCCCTTTTTCCCCTTTCCCCCTTTTTCACCCATTTTCCCTATTACCCCTTCCCCATTGTCACTTCCCCCTTTTTTCCGTTTTTCCCTTTCTCCTCTTTCCCCCTTTTTCTCCTTCCCCCCTTTTTCCCCCATTTTCCCCCTCACCCTTTCCCCTTTTTTCCCCCCTTTCCCTTTCTCCCCCTTCCCCCCTTGCCCTTTTTCCTCCCCCTGCCTCAGGCAGTAAGTGTCCCGTAAAAATTAATAACCAGAAAAGAAAACAAAATGCAAGGCCCCTCAGAGCAAAGGTTAAAGTCAGTGAGGCGTGAAGCATTTTTTAAAAGTGAAATTTGGAACGGCCTGAACCCTGGTTTGCTCCCTACTTCAGTGTGACAGTGGGTGCTGTCGGTGGTGCTTTGGTGGGCTGGAAGCCACACAACTGTGTTTTTACTGCTTTTATTTTGGTTTTATGATATGTGGCTCCATACAACCTTTATAAGCCTTAACCTAGCAGCAGCTGACACAGTAAGTACAGCTTCAGGAATGTGGCAATAGGAACGTCATGAAAGCAAGACAGTTCGGTTACTATAAATAATAAAATTGGAAATGGGTTATTTGAAAATACTTACGGTGTCTCATTTGGGCCCTTATGCTGCCAATACACAAGACAGGCAAATAGAATGAAAAACACCGCACTTTATCCTGTGTCATAAAGCTTTTGTTAGAGAGTGAGACAAATCTCTCAATATATGAACTAAGCATTTAGATTCTAATTAACCCTTTAATCACAGTAGCCTTAACAGACCTAAAAAAAAAAGAAAAAGAAAAGCATAAGTTCTACATTAAGGTACTTCTTAAATCTGCTCTGAGACACTGAGTTAGTGTACAAAATTTGAAGTGTTTAAAACAGCAATTTGCTTATTAAGCCATCATGGTAATCAGGTGATAGTAGGCCAGATGGAACTAGGTAATACATTTTTTTCCTTAAGATTTTGAATAGATCTATTTCTGTATAGAACACAAGTTTGCCTCTTTCAGTTTGCTTTTACAGAAACCTGACATCTTTGGACTTTTTGTGTTTAAGTATGATTTCTTTTTAATTAATTTTCCACTCGATAACAAAAAGCTTATTCAATTTTATTGGTAAATGAATTACAGTCTTTTTTCTGACACAATCAATTTATCAAACAAAAGAAGAGTTTTGAGTGTTACACATCCTTATAACTAACAGTGGAAGGAAGCACACAAACAAAACCAAAAAAAGCTGCTTTCCTGGCTTCCTTCACAATGCCAAGACTGAATAAAAGGCAACCCAGCTAACTCATCCGTGGCATCTCTACAAAAGGTTTCCATTTTCTAGGTATTTTTTGCCTTCCTGATTGCTGTCAGTCTGGGTTTATACCCAAGCGCATACGCACACAGCACTGGTTGCTGTGGCAGATGATCTAGCCAGGAGAACAGGGAAGGTCCTTCAGCTAAGACAGACAGGCCTGTTGGCTGCTTTCAGTTTCACAACTGTTGATGCAGTTACAAACCCCACCGCGGTTTGCATGGTTGGCTTTAGCGGCTCTATTTCTGTCTCTCATGGAAATCCCGGGAGATAATTTTTTACTACTGTTTACTCTTCTGGCTGAGTGCATCCCTGTGGAGCTCCTGCAGCCTTCTGATTCTCTTCTTCCTTGTGTAGGCAAGGCTGTAGAGAAATAATAGAGATAAGGATTTTCAGGATGGTCATTATAGCCAGCCCTATACCTCATCTTGTGTCTCAGTCGGTGCTTGAAATTTCTTATCCCATGCCTGACAAGATATTTCACGTGCAATTAATGGTCCAACTACTACTCCAAACCTAATGCTGCTGTCTTGAGGTCATAGAATCATAGACCGGTTTGGGTTAGAAAGATTGGTTTGGGTTTAAAGATCATCCAATTCCAACCCCCTGTCATGGGCAGGGACATCTCCCACTCAATCATGTTGCTCAAAGCCTCATCCAAGCTGGCCTTGAACATCTTCAGGGATGGAGCTTCCATGACTTCTCTGGGCAACCTGTTCCATTACCTAACCAGCCTCACAGGAAGATTTCTTCCTAATATCTAATCTCTATCTCCTCTCTTTCAGCTTCAAACCGTTACCCCTTGTCCTGTCACGGCACTGCATAATCAAGAACCCCTCCCCAGCTTCCCTGTAGGCCCCCTTTAAGTATCAGGTCCCTCTGATTTTGGGGCTCACTTTCCTCTTTGGTACATATAGCTATGTTTGCAGCCTTCTCTCAGCCATGCCCCATGGTGCCATACTCTGGATACTCACACATCTCATCATCCAGTGCTTTCATTCTGCTCATCACTCAGTCCATAAGCCTTTGCAGCATTTTTGGCAAGACAGTCCTTGCACTTGTTTTGGATCCTGCCTCGTTTTGCACCACTCTTGCCAAATTAGGGCAGTGTGACAAGCTGAAAGGAAGGAGTCGGGTTCTCTGATACGCCTCTTCTAGGATCAGGATGTACCCGATTCCTAACACAAGATATCTCTCAAGGGGTACCAGCTGTGGAGGATGCAGTGGGTCTCTGCCAGCCACAGCCAGTAGTTCAGCCAGGCCCTCAGCTGCCCCTGGGACAACAGAGAAAACACCATAAGGACAGCTCTTGCTTCCTTCAAACTTCACAACCTGCATAGAGACAATGAACCTAGTGGCTCGAGCAATCTAGAATATTTTGAAGGGCTTTTGATTAGCTCCACCAATGGAGCACAATTAAACCTTACTGAAGAGATGAAATGTTATTCAAACTCTGCAGTTGTATTAAAAAAAAAACCAAACAGCCCATGCAAATTAAGTGCACATAGGGGCCACCACTGAGCTATCCATGGAGACAAATTTTTCAAGGAGAGGTGGGCAATTGAGTCACCTTCCCTGGAGGTGTTTAAGGCACGGGTGGACGAGGTGCTAAGGGGCATGGTTTAGTGTTTGATAGGAATGGTTGGACTCGATGATCCAGTGGGTCTTTTCCAACCTGGTGATTCTATGATTCTATGATAATTTAAAGTCAGGCCACATTTTGGCTTCACCCTTAAAGGCTCTTTAGAATCAAAGAGTTTCCTTGTGGCATCAGAAGTGCTGTACAGAAAAATGTCTCTCTGCTCTATAACCCCTAGCTGCAAGCTCAGACTGTGCATCTGGCATCCGACCACATACGTGTAGCAAGCAGGTTCACTACCATGGCTTGCAAGAGAGCATACACAGGATACTTACCTTGGAATGCTGACCCCTAACCCCCACAATAAGCAGCCCAAAGAACAAAAAGCAGGGCTGTGTGACTCCAGCTCCTTTGTGCTGCTGATCAGACTTCCAAGGTGGGACACACACACTTGAATTTTTAAGCATCTTGCATGGCTGATTATTAAAAAGGGCCACAAACAGTGCAGGCTGTCTTCACTAGGATATTTAAGTGAATGAAACATATTAGATTTAGACTAGTAAATACAATTTGAATAACCTGGCAATACACATATTGGAAGAAGTGAATTATTCCTTTTCAAAATCTGGACTAAACATCATACTGTTATTCAAAGCTCCAATAGGCCTGTGAATAGCAGTGAAATGTCTTTTGAGAAATGGGACGGGGTCTGAGTTCTCAGTCCATCAAGATCCTGGCAACTGGCTGCTCTGAGAAGGCAGCAGACTCAGCAGTTACAACTGCAAGAGCCATCAGATTGTTCTAGAGAAGGAGTGAAAGCTTACATCAGGAGTTACCCCACCGTTTGCTTGCTTTTTTGGTTTTCTGATCGACATATAAATTCTGGTTTTCAATTTTGTAGTCCTCTGATCCTATAACAATCTCTTTCATCTTAATTTTTTTTACCTTAATGAAATTTTAAGTAGAGATTCCCACCAAAATCAATATATGAGGAGAGGGAGAAAGGGCAGAGAAATGGATGTCTGTTGTCTAGATTAACTAACAGGTGTTTAAATTGTCCCTTGCTGAAGGGTTAAACTAACAGGTGTGAAAGGGGAAAACCGTAAGTTCAGTGGACTATGAGAGATTTTTGAACAGGCAAGAACCAAAGGAATCTCCAAAGAAAGAGACATTGTATCCACAGCATTTTAATTATTAAACAAAAATGATGGTTAGTGTCTGGTAAGGCTTAGGCAGGATGCACTCCCATGGCCCAAACTTGGAAAAGTAAGGAAATTAAAATAAAAAGTTAACTCGGAAAATTGATCTTTCCACTTCATTTTATTTACAACATTGTTAATAATGAAAGCTGATTATCCATTAATCTTTTGATCTCACTTCTGATCTGTTACTAGGCTTGGACTGCAACACAGAGCTTTGTCCATGAGCTCGTGCTGTTGTATAAATCCCATCAGTGCATTGGAACGGTCTGTATGCCGTGCATGTGGCAAATGCTGAGCTCGCGGCAAGAGGGGAGGTAGGTTTTGCAGCACAGCACACGTCTGGTGAAGTTGAGCTCATTCTTGCTTTAAGATCGCTCTGGGAGTCAGCTAATACTTGAGCAGTGGGAGCAGACTGCAAAAGGAGATGACTACTGTGACTCATGACGGTTAATCTTCACAGTCAAAATGCTTGATAAAGACTGGAGTGTTGAGCAAAATTCAAGGCTTCTTGTGATTACCTGGGCAAAGAAAGGGCAAGGAGGAGAACTGAGAGTCTTAAAAAAGGAGAGGCACTTGCAAGGCACTGGAAAGTCGTCTCTAGTGTAATATAGGTCTCAACAACGCGCATGTCTTGTATTTTTGTTAAAAGAATTCATGGTTTACAAAATACTTATCTCATGTATATGCAAACTGACTTTTTCTTTCTGTTTTTTAGAAGAGAGTTCTGTCAAATGTGTGTTCCTAACTTGCAGTTTTGTTACAAGCAAAAAAAAATAAGGCTTTTAACTTTCCGTGGGTAACCTTTGTCCTACTGTATATCTATGTGACAAAATTTAAGGAAAGGGGAGATGACTCTAGTACTGTATTATTTTAGAGAAATTGTTTAAATAGCTTTTAGCCTCGATCATAAATATAGAGATATATTTTATTTCGAAGTTGTCCTTCAGAGAGAAATATGCAATTCCTTTGTTGCATCTCATAGGTGTTCTGGAGTTCCCTGACACTGTCACTCAAGTACTCAGACAAATGAATGGAGACAGTGAGAACATGGACTGACAGAGGATCTTCGGCAGTCTGTCCCACAAATAAAATGTAAGGAAGTGCTTTTCTTAGAGAAGGTATGACGGTGAATTGATCACACATACCACTTCCACAGTTAACAGATGTTCCTATTAAGTTTCTGTAGTGTAAGTGCACATAAGAGAAAAATAAAACTGTTTTGTGTAGATTTTACAAAATTAACAGTAATAGGGTAATAACTGTACAAGGCAAATTTAGAAACAATCCACAAGGAACAAGTTGAGGACTCTCTGGAAATGCCATCTGAGCAGCAAAGGGCCCAAAGAAATTCAGACTCTTCTGTTCTTGAGGCCCTGCAACAAGAAAAGGTTAAAAATCCTAAACTGAGGGGAAATGTGGTAATAATGTTTTTCATTTCCTTGCAAGAAGTGAAAACCAATTTAGAACTATAATGAGTAAACACTAGACAGTATACAAAGAGAAAAGATAATTCATGTGAGTCATCACTGCCGGCAAGGAAAAACCTTCGTTCAGATGGTGCTGTGGAAGTCAGAAGTAACATTCACTGAAACATCTGGCTGCTCTCAGGTCACCTCAAGCTTATGAGGAGCCTTCCCAAAACTTATACCATGCTTCTTATTTTGGCTGAAATAAAGTGAAATAAATTTCCCCGAGATAACTGAAACCATGCACATGGTCAATGCAGACAAACATGAGACTCCCAGAGTACAAGGCTGCTGCCAACTACCCCATTCCCTGTGGCTGTATCCCCTTCCTAGATACAGATCTCAAAACATTTCTCTGGCTAAAGGACTAACTTACTTTAGCAGCCCTGAGATTAGGAGAGCTGGATTTGTTTTTCAAGGCTAATTTCCCTGCAAAGACTGAGGCCCTTGGCAAGTGGGGAGACAAACTGACAAGTTAGAGAAGCAATCCTGACTGCACTTGTACAGAGTAGCAGTACTTTGTCACTAAAACTCTCCCTAACTTCGCAATGGCAATGTCAAATAAAATTCAAATAATTCCTTTATAACAAAGATTGAGTCTTGAGAAATTCCCAAAAGGATCAGGCTGACAGTTATTTACCTTTCAAAGCTCAATAATAACCAAGTAGACTACATCACATAATTGTTTCCAGTAGCAATATTAATTTTTCCAGCTTTTAAATACTCAAATCTTGATTTCTCATAAAGTAGTAACAGAGTTCAACAAAAATTGAAAGCAGCCATTGCCTCTGATAAAACTGTTCAAAGACAGATAATGTTCACCTTTCTCCTGTGGGAACATTTTATGGAGAAGAAGGCCTTGAAACAGAGAACTGAAAGATAAACAGGGGCCAGCTGGGAGGAATACAGCAGCCAGTTCAGTGGGAACAAGTACCAGCTGAAAGAAAAACAGTTAAAGAGAGCTATCAACATAGTTAATTTTAATGTAACTTGGTTTCTTAGCATGTGCAGTAGTTTAGCCAATAATATGTTAGTAATAGCTTTATGGACAGCTACCTTTAACCAATAATACACAGTAGATACCCTCATGGGCACCCAGTTATGTAACCGAAAAAGGTTTATAAAGAAACAGCTAAGCTCAATAAATCGAACACTCACTGATCACATTGGTCTCTGTGTTTGCTTCCTAATCTCCTGTCAACATTCTCCCTTATTTTCACTAGTATTTGTTTCCATGGAAGTATTCCACCCACTGCTTCTCATCACCACTGATCATCGTCGGCACTTACAGTCTCTCCAAGGATTTGACAATGATTTCTGCAGACTGAGACCTACCGCCCCTCCCAAAGGAGACTGAACACTGCTCTGCAGAGCTTTCAGCGGATGACCGTGCTATTTGGGACATAATTTTGAGCTAAACATCTGTGGCAGCTGCAAACCTGAATTTGATTGAACCTAAAAATGGCATGGGTAGAGATTAAAAGAGGAAACTTAGTTTCACATCCTGTAGTTAACTAGTTGCTTTGACAAGGAGCAAGACACTCCAGTCATACCTGCAAAAGTTTTTGTTGCCATATATTTCCCAGTTCTAATACCATGCCCAGTCCTTGAGGCTGCACAGGCACCGGTTCATCTGTCAGTGTTTTAATGCTCTTCTCATTCATTCTCATCTAGAATTACTCACAGCAGGATGACAGATCTCAGAGCAGAGATTTGCTTGGTGCACTTTCCAACTAGAATCAAAACTAGCATGTAGAATCTTCTACTCTATTCTTCTGTTCACAAAACACATACTCACTTGAATAGGGCAGGCGAGAACAACAGATCGACGTGCTGACATGATTGCTTCTTGGAGGATTCTGCGTGTATTTGTTTTTTAACTTCTGCTTCATCCTGAGGGGTATCCCTGGTTATTGGGCAGATGGCAAATCCCACATTGAGAGTGGAGCTTGTTTGCTCCCTTTTTCTTGTACACCAAGCACTGTTTCTCAGTGCTCAGCCCCAGAAAGCCATATATGTGCTGCACAGACACAGGTCATGCAGGAGGACTGATCCACATGCTGCCTGGCAGAGGAGGAGGTTATGGAGAAGTAGCTGTTGTGCATGGTCTACAGCATATGGATAAAAAGATGCAAGAAGAAAAGAAACGTCATGATCCGAAGGATAAGGAAAGTGCTTCCAGGCTCTGGAAAAACCTGGCTAGTACCTAAAAGGTGCTCAACAGTAGTGGAGAAATCAAAGCTATGGAAAGATATAGGCCTTCTGTATATGTGTGGGCATGAACATTTCTACATATTCTCTGAGGTAAGATCAGGAGTGACTTACAGTGCAAAATCTTTCCATGTCTCTTTACCTCAACTTCCACATTTCTAAAGCTGTGGATGTTTTCAACACTGCCCCAACACCAGGCCCCTGGAAAGCATGGATTCTTACGTTACCAGGGTATTTTCTGTGTTAGTGTTAAGCTCCAGAGGCCTGGTTAGATGTGCCTCAGGACTCCGCTTTTCTGAAGTGGTACTAATGCATCAGCGTGCAGCACAGAGCTACACCAAGCTGGCTGGAGCCACGGAAAGGTGACAGGGATCCAGGAATCACAAACCAGATAACACCTGTGTGGCCACCATGCAGCAACATCTGCCAGAGGGAAATACAGCAGGAATGCGCATCACCCACCAGTCCTTGTTCAGCTGGGGCCTCACCCTGGAGTTACCAGGAAGGTGGTGAAACCAGGGAGGATGTTCTGATAATGATCACTGCTGCAGATGTGCTTTATCTCTTTCTTGCTTACTCGTGACGTATCACCAAAGTTAAAAAGTAAACTAGTGAGCAAATCATAAAGCTGGGCAGCAGCACCTTAATAGTTTTGAAATGCAACGTCACAGCACATTAGCTATAAACTTTGCTTTAGTGTGTTTAGTGATATTTATGGTTTTGCTTATTTTTATTTTGCATGTTTTACATGTATTTTATATCCCATAGGCAGTTCCTGAACTCAATTTAGATTTTTTTTCTTCTGCTGATTGATCAGGACCAGTAAGTAATCTTCAGAAACTTTGTTTGTTCTATTTGTTCCTGTCTTCTTCCTAAATGTGTTTGATGAGTGGGTGACTGTTTGTGCTGTCATTACGAAAACCATATGTTGATGTGGTCTTATGGAGGAGTGTTTTTATTATTTTAAGAGTTCAACTGAGGATGTTTCCAAAAGAGTCCTAATTGCTCTTCTAGCTACAAAGGCTGAACAATGACTGGCTTACAAATAATGCCAAAAATCTGTTCAGCAATGTCTAATTATTTCAAAGACTAAAATCTGTTTCTCAGAAATGTCTTCTTTCCACAGTCTGAACTTTATAACATACTAAGAAAATTATGTTTACTCGAATTCCCTATGGATATATAGCCCAAGTGTCTGGCATGAGGGAAAGTATTCACTTCTCATGTGTATGCCAATGTATGCAAAAGCCTTGAGGTTGTTCCTGTTGTCATGTGAAAAGCACTGTGCCACAGCACACCTGAGGATGGATCCTGCGAGGACATCTGAACGTTGCTCAGATTGTTGAATCGCCTGGGGGGTTATGCAGGAACCAGATGGATTCTGAGGTTTTTGCAAGATACTTGTGACCTCTGTCAATAAAGGAGCCAGCACAGTTTGAAGCACACGAGGATATTCACTTGTGGGCCATTCACTCCTATCCATCAGGAGCAGAGGAGCAGACTCCAGGCTGCTAACCCAGTGGAACGTCTACTTTACAACACTGGGTGGAAAAGATTGGCTCTAAGTCAATGTCTCATTCTTTTTCTCTGCTGAAAGATGCCAGCAGGACAGTGTTCCTGGAAATACTTTGTGAGGTTCCTTGGCATCGCAGGTGAGCAAGAGACAAGGTTTTGACACAGGCGGTATCGCTTTACTCTGTAAATATGAGAGACCCGTTGACATCTGGGGGACTACACACAGTATAAGGAATGTGCGATGAGTGTAGTGGCAATAAAATCAGTCCTGGAGCTGGCTGGTCTCTAAGGAACTGAACACTGCACTGGCAAAAGGAGAATCACTGAAAGTGCCTCAGTGCCCAGTAAAAGCTGCTAAAGAGAAAAGTATGTGGTAGAGATTCAACTATGTATTTTATTTATAAGATACTAGATAAGGACTATTATTCAGTGCTGCAGAGGGAAAGAAAATGAAAAGAGGAAAGCAGCTGTGCGGCTGACCAAGACCTTGGAAAGGACAGGCTTTTCAGAAAAATTTTCAGAAAAACCATTTCCAAACCTCCCTGCTGCAAAGCCTCCTACACAGCCCTCACAGAGAGCCCTTTAGAGAACCTTAAACAAAGGAAAGCAATAGCACAACCACATTTTGTAAGCAGAAATATGGCAAATAAACACCACACATTTCTAGGTGCGTGTAAGCCAAAATAAGTTACTGATGAAGGTGCTTTCTTGTGGGTTGCAATAAGAAATGGGCAAGAGGGGAAAAGCAGAAAATACTAATTCTGCAGTGGGAGACAACACATCATATTAAGCATCAAACTAATGCCCATTGAAAACATACACATATGTGTAATTTAAATGTTATATAAGCCATGCATATATTATATAAATCCTATTAGGTTATAAACATTGCCTGAAATAAATGTACATGCATTTATATTTTGTGCGTGTGTGTGTCTGTGTGTATAAACACATTTATAATGTAAATTCTACTTTATTAGATTAGTGGTGAAGCAAACTGTTTATTTTTCTCCACAACCCAGAAAGATCATAGAGGAAGTTGGCCTGGTGATCAAAGCCTTCGCCTAGGATTTGGGTTCAGGTGTTATTTTGTCTCAGACCTCCTACACCACATTAGGTGGGGTCTCTATGACTTATCTGCAATGCGTCTCGTGAAGAATTTCGGAGGATGATTAACATAAAGAATGAAAAACTCAGATCCATAATGATCAGGGCTAACTTGATACCTTAGATGAACAAATAGTAATGGGTATTTTTACCTGAAGGATTCCTTTGTGGGAATTCCTGCTCCATGTTTCTTGGCCTGCATAGATATCTTTTGCTGAAAGTTAACTTTTGGGGTATCGTATCATCATAGCATGAGGATAGAAAAGTGGTGTGAATGAAGAACACTTGTCGTGGTGGTTGGCTGAGGAATGGGATGTCGTATTCCCCGCCATGCACTGGTTTTGATCCAGGTTCATTATGATAGATGGCAACAGACTTGAGAAATATTGGGGCCACATTGAGGTGTTCTCACACTTCCACCATAGGGCACCGGAGACGTCTAACTGGAAACCTCTCTCTCCAGAAGACCAAAGCTGCAGGTCTCTGTGCTCCCTGGGAAGCTGAGGCTGGGAACCTAGGACCCAGCCTTGCAAGGCTGTGCTTCCAGCTTGGAAGTGGTGGCTGCCCTGCCAGAGCAGCCATTTGCTCCCGACTTTCCGCTGGAGCTTCCCAGCCCTTCCTCATGCTAGCACTGCAGCTTGCATTGCTGTGCTTGCTCATGGGTGGCAGAAAGGACTGGAGGTGAAAGCCATTCTGCTCCAAGCTGGGGTTTAATTCACAGAAATATGTCAAGCAAAGGCACAGCCTCGTTCCTGCGTCACAGATTTACAGTCTCTGGGATTTTATTGGGCGTCTCATGTGGTGGGGTGAGTAGACTCTAAGCAAGGGCCTTGACCAGCGCTGCCTCTACACGTGGGCTGCAATCAGCCAACACTTTCACAGCCGGGACTCTTCCAAAATATTTTCCTTGGTTCACAATTCAAACGCAACTCAAATTCCTCTTCAGCTTTGGAAATTACACAGAAAAGAATTCCCTTTCTTAAAGCTCAATGAATAATGGAGTCCCTTGAGCTCAGCTTGAAGCTAAGGGAACAAATGCCATCATTCCCTACCCTATAGAAGCTGTAGGTTACAAACACAGGGACAGGCAGAGATTGGGCTCGAAGCATTTATTCTCATTTTTTTAACCGAGGATGTTTTATAGCCCCTTTTGCTTGGCTTGGTACAATACACTCACATTGCCAGCTCCAGTTGCCCAAAAGACTGAAAGCAAAAACAAAGTTGTTCGGATTTGTTAAACAAACAAAGAAAAGAAACCCCTCCCTTAGTTGGCTGTGATGTTTCAAAATTTAAAAAAAAAAACAAACCACAAACGTTTGAGCTTGTTGCAGGATATTTCCTTGTTGAATATTTATTTCCAGTGCTTTCTTCTGTGCTGCACCAGCCAGAATACCCAACTGGAGACACTGATGAGTGCTCTTAGTCTAAAGCAGTGGATCATTCCATGAAATTAAGCTGTATCTGCTATAGGCTGTGGGTATAATCCTGTCCCTCTGCCTGCTACTTGGCACTACGTGCCCGTTATTGGTGGGAGCCAGCAGGATGGACATGATAGTGGCCTCCTCAAAGCTGAACTGCAGCTGAATCCTAGGGGAATTCTCCAGCTTAGCTCTTAGACGAAAACCCACCCTCTAGTTTTCTTTGAGAAGAACAAGAATTCAAATATTGGTTTGGCCTGAAAATTGTTCTGGCTGTCCTGAAGGCAAAGGGAAGATAATTCTGCAAAGCCTCAAGAAGAAAGTATTTTAATTCATAAATCATTTCCCTGGTTTAAAATGTTAATTTTTATCTAACTTTTTCCTTATTCCAAAACCACATTGAGTTTCAGTTACATTTCCTTTGAAACCAGAAAGTGATCCTACTGAAATGCAATAAAAGGAACTAAAAATACCTCCCTCCCCCCGACTTTGTTCCTTTCCCTGCCTCCCCGAATGTTAGAGGAACAAAACCAGATGCCACATTTTTAAGAATTTGGGGGCAGGAACAATTGGTGCAAGATGCCAGCAGGGAATCTGTACATTTAGCACAGAAGGGGTGTTCCAGAAGAATTTCTTTGCTAGAGCTGCATGCGGATGGGTATTCTGATGGAATAGCTGGCAGGTGCTTCTGAGTTTAACTCAGCAAAGTGAACAAGGGGCAGGTAAAGCCCTCTAACTGTGCTTGCTCTGTGCAGTTACATACACGGCACCAGACAGATTAACGCCCCCCAGCCCCCTCCCCAAATGCACAAGGTGGGAAAGGGAAAGGACGATACATACCTAGAGTCAGTGGTAGAGAGAAGACAGCAGCTGCTCGGGGCTCCTTGGGAGAAGGCATCTATTTGTCAAGAAGGATAATTCTGAGGTAATCCATACCTGAGACGCTCCCTCCATGCCACCAGCAAGAAGATAATATCCCTCTGTCCCTAGGGTGTCTATTTTGAAGGAAAGGAGAGAAAAGCAAATTTTCCTTTATCTCAGGAAGAGAAGAGATGTGTTATTCTACACAGAGGCAGAAGCGTATGTGAGACTTGGGAGATGTGGTGGTATTGTGATCCTAAACGTTCTTAGAGCTTGCACTGTTGCTTTCTCATGTTAGATGCAGATGAGAAATAGTGTCAGATTGTCCTGTAAGCATTTGCCCATTCTTTGTGAAGTTGTATGGTTGGACTTGATGATCCAATGGGTCTTTTCCAACCTGGTGATTCTATGATTCTACTATTCTATGAATGTGGCTACAGACTGAGTAGAACAGAGGAGATACAGCTTGCACTGGGCAGAATCCATTCCTTACCCTGTAAGAGGGTTTTATTAGTTTGTAATGAAATGTCAGAGCTCGATTACACTTATAAATACATTGCTGTATTTGAACATATGCATGCATGATTATCTGTTTTCACTAACCTGGCAAATGCGAAGTTAGGACGCCAAGATCAAAGAGTTCAGATTCGTCCCTCAATGGATAATGACACCACCTCACCATACAAAGCCAGGCTGGGAATGAGCATAAAGAATCAGGGAACAAGAGACTTCCCCAGTTGGCAAGCAGGAGGACTGGCAAATCCAAGAAGCCAGAAAATCTGGTGAAAAAATAACCCCCATTCTCCCTCCTTGTGTTTTACTCCCACATCTCCCTTTCTCAACCTGAAATTCATTGTGCTTGTTTCCAGCAAGTGACCACTTTGAACACCCCATTACAGTTTTGGGGTAGGTTTGGTGGTCCTGTGTTTCAACCTCACCAACTGGGGAGCACTACTTTGGGCTCTAGCATCTTTCATTTCTCTCGCTGTCTCAGATTTGTCCCAGGGTTCTTCTGGTTTTTTTTTCATCTGGATAGGTAACACTGACTAGCCTAGTTTACTTTTGGCCGTGCCTACTGGGAATGTGAGGCGAGGATAAAATTAAACTGTGGGTAGACAAAACATAAGGAAGTTTCTGCAGTGAAATGTGGTACATATTAAAATCAACTCATTCATTAGCATTCACATAGTGAACTTATTAAATGCTCTTAGTTACCATAAATCTTTTAAAGGGATTCCTAGTTTAACATCTAGCGGTGCAAACAGCTATTTTCTGTTTACACAATAAATGGCATCTTCCACAGAATAAAGAAAAAAATTAATTTTTCTTTCCAGCACAGTCTGGAAAGAAGCCCTTTGGTACCTGACACAAAACAGCAGTGACACAGTCTGCTCGGAGTAAATGTGTTCGCTAAAGGGCAGCCTTGTGCAAACACTGTTTAACATAATATCCTGCCTTTTCACTTCTGCATCTTAATTTATGCTGATGTCACAAGAATTTGAAGAGTATTTGCCAAAATCTCTTGAAATCCTTAGCTTGTATGGAGAATCCTGTGCAGTTTTGAGGTCTGTATTTAGCATTAGACTGTGAAGTTCAACGATGATACTTCCATTCCTTATTTCAATGTTGTTGTTGCAGCTTTCATCAGAGAGAAAGCAAGGGTCATCTCACACTTAGGATCATGCAGACGTAGGTAAAACACATAAGCAGTTTCCACGCAGGAGACTGCCCAAAGCAGTTGGTAGAAGTGAGCACGATTCGAATAGACTGCAAGTTGTCCACTGCAGCTATGTAAATAAAGGTTTGTAGTGGAGAAACTGAAGGGCTAGAACTTTTGGTCTCAGAAGGCACCTCCAGTGGCCTGAGACGACTATAAAGTCCTTTCCTCTCTCTTTGACCATTTGAGATCTTTAGAACACTTAGAGAGATGCCCTAAATACACACAAAACCTGCACACAAGTCTATGAGGTCTTGTCTAGCCCTTTTCTCGAACATAAATCATTGTACCTGCTCACGTTTCTGTCTCCCAGAAGTCTCCACCCTCTCTTTTACCCACAAGTCCCAAGACATACTTTTTGAGGGCCAGCTATGATTATCTAGTGATTTGCCCTCCCTTCTGGGTCTAGCAGCTTGGTGTGCATCTTCCTTTTTGATGGGCAACACAGATCTAGTCTGGTGCCCCTTCCTGCTCCCAGATTTGCACAGCCCCCCAGAAAGAAGTAAAATTAGAAAGCTAAATTGTTTCTGCTCTTCAGTTTAAAAAAATATTGAAACAGTTAACAAAGGGCAGTAGAAAAGCAAGAAGGAGGACGTAACGGGAGCATGAAGTGACCCAGGAAGGCTGGTGTATTTAAGGGCTTCTGCTGGGCACGGCTGAGAGGTGCCGGCTGGAAGGCGGCTCGTCCATTGTGCAAACTGGCACCATCGAAATCAGGAGACAGGCAAAAGCTGTAAACACCTGCACCAAGTCAGAAGATTTCTGCAGATTTTTTGTTCATTATTACAAAAGATACGCTGTTGTTTTTCTAAATACAGTAAAACTTACTGTAGAAATTACTACAAAGCACTATTGGTTACATGGGTATAAGTAAGAGCAAATTATGTTCCACTTTTTACTGCACGTGCCACATACTCCATCATAACCTGCCCTCATTTTCATAGTTACACAATACATCACTGTTACATCAAGTCAATAGGACCTTGGAAGTGTAAATGAGGAAAGATCTCAATCACAGTGACAAATTGAACGGCCACAGGCAATTATTGTGGAATCAGAAAAAGCATATTTATACCACACAAAATTGAGCTAGGCTATCATCTTTTATGATGATAGTCAAAGAAAATAAGTGCAAATAGATCCTTTAGAAAACAAGTGTAATAATTACTGATTACACTGTAGTTAGGCTGTTTACATCTGAAGTATTAAGTACAATTCTACAAGGTCTTAAACTATGTTTTATAGCAGCTTTTGATTGATGTTGCTACTGTAAAACATTGCGGTTTCTAAGTTACCAAACATGACATATTTTTCTGTGTTAACTCCCATTTGTTTTTATTTGGAAAAAAACCGTTTGTTTCAGGACTGTAGGCATTATATCAATTTCTTTCATAGTGATCCTAAAGTAACCTCTACACTAATGGCATCTGAGCTAAGAACAACAGAGCAGAAAATTTTTCACTCAAAACCTCCCAGCAGACAAATAGATCAATAATCCAGAATTATTTGGCTCTTTCATAATTCCGCATATAAAATAACTACTTTATGCTTGATGTAAGAATAAGATGACTAATCCTGGGTAGTGTGGAAAGCAGCTGTTTGCTAAACCCATCTTGAGCTTACTGCAAATGAAAATGTCATCTGTAAAGGTCCGTGATTTTTCAGGACAATTCATCACAGTGATTAGGCATCTCCTGAAGCAAGATATATTCAGCTTCTGGTTTGGAAGAGTTAATTCACTGTGCTGCAAAGTGATGTGAAATGGAGGAGTTGCAGGGAAAGGAAGTTTTAGCTTTGATATGAAAAAAAAAGAGCAGAATGAAACTGAGAGAGACATCAAAAGGGAGCTGTTTATAGAAAACACACTCTAAGGCTGAAATGCTGCTCCAGTCTCCCTGCTTACTCCCAGGACTCTGGCCAGCAAAAATACAAACTGATGACCAGTTTTGTGGGCTTCTTGGTCTCTTCTTACTACTCGGTAACCTCCAGCTAAGCTACCCATCTCCACAGCATTGAAAGTATGTAAAAAGTTACTATTGACCACTGTTATTTACTTTTCTTCCACTACATGCTCAACATACATGTTCATGCAAAGGTCTAGCTGTACCTCACAGACACTGAATCAACAAACAGAAAGCAGTTCTGATTGAGACAACGCCTCATTAAAAACACTGCCGCACAGAATCACAGAACCATTAAGGTTGGAAAAGAGCTCGAAGATCACCAAGTCCAACTGTCAGACTAACAGCCTCATGCCTATAAAAGATGTCTTGAAGTGCCATGTCTACATGCTTTTTGAGCACCTCCAGGGAAGGTGACTCCACCACCTCCCTGGGCAGCCTCTTCCAATGCTTCACCGCTCTTTTGGTAAAGAAATTTTTTCAAACATCCAATTTAAACCTCCCCTGGTGCAACTTGAGGTAATTTCCTCTTGTGGTTTCACTGCTTCCTGCAGGTGAAGGGATAAGCTCAGCCCCCAGATTTTTTTTTCTGGCACATTTAGGTTTCCAGAGACTGAAAAATTTTTAGTCAGTCTCCCCACAGGTACAGCCTTTAAACTGAACTGAAATAGATGGCAGAATTGAAAAGGAAGACTGACACAGTAAATCACAATGATTTATGAGCATTTAGGAATATGGGAAAATTTACACCTTCCCATTTATTTAAGAATAAGTACGCTACTTATTTATAGCCTTGGTTCTCATGCAGCACAGACTGCTTCAGGATTGACTGGCCAAATAGAAGTAATTGGATTTTAAAACTTATAGAATCGAATTTTGGCATCCCTTGCATGAATGTATATGCAGTTTCAGTTCCCTGGATGCAGTTCACATTTCAGATATTAAAACCCTATTTTATTAGCCATCCTAATACACCTAACCAATATAGAATCAACCACTGATTTTTCCATGTCTTTTCCTATCTAGCTTTAAATGATCAAAGCAATGATTTATACTGCCATACAGACATCAGTAATTAAATGTTTGCTAATGATTAGTCTGAATCTTATGTTTTTTAAATTTGATATGTTTTCTTTCATTTTATTTAATGAGTTTTACTCTAGTTCCCTTCTTGCTCTCGTAGGGCTTCCTCTGCTTATATATTTCAATTGTGTATCAATCCTGACTATTTAAACCAGTTTTAGATGAACACATAAGCGTCTGACAAATTCTGGGAATGAGATAACCAGGAAGCACAATAAACATGGTCAATATTCCCCTTTTTTGCTGGCAATTTTAATCTCTGAAACTGTAAACACGTAACATCAAACCTTGGGTTCCAAACCTTAGGGAGCTTACGAACTCCACACTCCTCAAGAGATTGTTAATTAGGATAATCAGTAACAGTTTCATCTGTTTGGTTTTTTTTTACATCTTACTGTTTAAATCATAACTTTTGAGCTCCTTGACATTTTTCTGTTCTTTTGTAAATCCTCGTATTATTTTTCTGCTGCCAAGATGAAACTGAAGTTTGTATTTCAGAAGCGATCATGGAAGTCTTGTGGGAAGAAGGAAATACACATTGATCTTCTCTGTTTTCTCTCTGCTGTTCAAAATTGCATTTTGAATATGCTGATTCCTGCCCAATGCCACTTCTAGGGGTCATTCAGAATTTCTGTCTCCCTGGTTTGTCCCTCCCTGGAGCAGCACTGCTCTGGATCACATCGACTTAACAGCGCTAAGTCGCACTTGGCTCAAAATTCTGCCTTTTGTTGTTTTCAGTCCTGCATTTGCATTATTGAATTCCTCTTTGGTGGTATCATGCTAATTGATAATGATCAACTTCCTTTTTTTCTAAATAACTTGCCAAGGTACAAAGAAAGGACAGAACTCTGCTCTATTTCCCTCAGCGTTCCTTCCAGCCCCCGTCATTTATCTTCATCCTTGGTTTAGGGGAGTGCTTGCAGTCCAGGTAACATTTACTAATCCATCTAAAACTGAACAACACATTGCCACATGTTCCACTGAAGTCCCGGTTATATTTTACTCATCATGTTCACTTCACTGACTAATCCCATGTTTCTCTATTTGAGTTGTGTAACCGGATAGGTTTATTGAGTTTTTCGAGTTTGTTTTCTTTTTTTATGAAATAATTACAAAACTAGCTATGCAAAGGACACATAACTGAGAATAAAAAAATTGTATGCAAAACTATTTATCACTTAAGTCAGCACTACAAAAAGTCCACAGAAAGCCACTAGGAAGAGAGACAGACTTTAAAAAAAGCAGCAAAAGAACATTTCAACTACAAAAAAACCCAAACAACGAGGCAGAAACATTATTTGGGATTCCAGACATCTACTGTACAGAGAAAACAGCAATGAGCGTGTTAATATAATAGGAAGAAAACAATAAAGAATTAATTAAAATTCTTGAAATAAGGCAATTTCAGGAACATTGGAATCTGGAGTCTGGCCTTCACCGTACAAAGTCTGGTTTTTATCACTTAGTTGAGATAGCAGAAAGAACTTTGTTTTAATTAAATAAGATACAGGCATTTGGAACCATTATTAGTTTATGTTTGGCTGACAGTAAAAAAGAGATTTTGAAACACATGAAAGCAAATTAAGGATAAAAGGTTTAGATATTTCTATGATTGCTTTGACTAATCAAAATATCTGGGGGATAAACTCAGATTTTTTTTTCCTTCGGTCACCATACCAGGAAGCTACTTACCTTTGATGGTATTTTTCTGATTTGTTATTTTATGATTTCATAAAAGTGGATGTGGCACAAAAATAACCAGACGTAAACATAAATGTGAAACTATTTTATTAGATGTAGTAGCAAAAGGACAAGAAGAAACAATCTTATAAATGTTTAATATATTTGCAGACTTGACAACAAACAAAAAATGGACAAAATGTTAAAAGAATCTACATCATTGACTAAGTAATAATAAAAATGGTTGGGGTTTTTGAATTACTTTCATGCACTGTACTTTATGAGGTACTAATATGTAAGGCTTATTGATGATCCTCAACTCTGTTTGAAAGCTTCTACACTGCAATGCTTATCTGAATAGCCGTTCAGTCAGACAACAACTACTTTTAGTTCGTTCTAGTTTTCATCCTCTATCCTGCGCAACCTTTTGTGTTTTAAACATTATTTTCTTCAGCCTTTTCCAGCTGCCTTTATATGGGGAAAAAAAATAGTAACTTGCCTTTACATCTCTACAGGACTTCGCTGTTTGATTTGGGTTTTATGAAATAAAATATGTTAGCAGTACAGCATTTTGTGCTCTCTGTTCTTATCGTACTGGATATTTAAAAATACCTCACAGATGCTGATGCACAGCTTGGAACCCGTACTACATGAGCAATAGGTGACACTGTTTGCCCTAGTAATTATCACAAGATGAATAATTTTTCTCTTTCCCGGGGCACCCTGGAGGTGGATCAGGAAGCTGATCTTGCTTTCTGCACAGCCACATTATCGCTAGGTCTGCACGAAAGATGCAGCCAGAAATGCAGCCACCGGTGGAAGCAAGAGCTTGACTTCTCTGCTTGGCAAGAGCAGAGCTCTAGATCCGCTTCAGCAGGCAGCAGTATTCTTCCCCTGTCCCCTGAAAGCTGATTCCTGAACTCACTGAATCTAGTGGAAAATGTTTCACCAATTTCTGTACAATCAAAAATTGTCTCTGACTGAAACACAGCTAATATGGGGGGGAAATTCCAAATAGTTTAAAGATAAAGGCACAGAACACACCAGTTTAGACATATCACTCTGATGTTAGGTCACTAACATGATATTTAATCTCCCAGTACATCTAATTTGAAAAAAAAACCAGTACTGCCTGAATTTGGAAAGTTCCACCTGCTGAACTGTGATATGGCAATGCAAGCAGTATTTATCAATTTATTTTCATTGTAGAGGAACAGGATACTTCCAAGTAACGGGTGTTTGTACACTGCGTTACATTGTCACCATGTAGCAAAAGTGCAGTCCCCAAATATTTTTGTTTATATGCTGCCACATGGAGAAGCCAACTGGCATGTTGTTTAGACACTAATTTCTGACATGTGCTGTGTATACAGAAAGACCTGATTTATGAAATGCGAGATAGAAACTTGTCAGTTTTTTGCAATATATGCAAAAATAACTGACTGCACACAAATCATAACTACATTTGCAGTACGTAAAAAAAAAAAAAAGCTTAAACTGCTAATTTTTAAACTTGGCTGTGATTTTGAAAAATAAAAATGGTTTTAGCTGAGATGGGCTCAAATATCTTTTTATTATAATTTATACAAAACTTTTTGATATGCTGGATGCTTTATGGACAAAAAGGGCTGATAATCTAAGTCTAATGCAGTAAGATTGAGAGTGAAATATGAGAGTGAGGAGACAAAGAGGAAGGCTGAAGGCTAAAGGCTACGGCCCTTCAATCTGGTAACTCAGACACCATATGCACATCTTGTCAACTCGGATGAAGTATTTTAAAACACATTAAGTATGGGCTAATAAAGTGGTTCAAGTTTGCATAACTTATCCTCAATTGACCTTGGCGAGGCTACATTTACACTAGAAATGATAGAGAATTATTTTTTTAAAAAGACAGAACTATTGTTCTTCTACATGGAATAATTGTAAACCTTTAAATAGGATATTTGTTTCAAGTTGAAATTTTCCATGAAGAAGTATCAAAACTTTTTTTTTTATTTTCTCCTTCATTTTGCTTTTCTTTTACCCTTTCCCTTCCTCATTTCACCCTCAGTCTTCTCTTCCCCCTCTTCTATTTTGCCTCAGAAAATTAAGATGAACATGGAAGAACAAAGGAGGAGGATAAATAAAAATGAATATGACAAGAGTTTTTCATTTCTTAGTTTCACTGAAGATAAATGAAAATAATAAACCAAGGAAGTGCCATGATAATTTGTTAGGTTGTCTTTCCATTAAAAATGACAACGGAATAAAAGATTGATGGAGATGTAACAATCTACGATCACATCTTAGACATTTTATTTTGTAATTTCTAACAAATTACTCAAAATGCATGAAGCTCAGAGTAAATTTCATCAGCTGCATCTCATGGCTTAGCCAATCTGAAAAGCGAAAACATCTCCTGCACCAGGGAAAGCACTGAAAAAAATGGCTCTGGAAGAAGCAGCTTAATGGATGCTGCTTAGAGGCATTAACCAACAAGGGAAAGGTAAGTTCCAATGACACTGAATTGACTAATTAGACAGCAGCAGAGTTAAGAAGAATTTGAAAGCTGAGACTGCCTACGTTACGAATACTTTTCTTTCAGTGCTGAGTAGTCTTTAAACTTCCCAATATTCCCATATGACCTGGTCTTGCTTATTCTTGCAAAATCATGTCTTTTACTGTCATTGTTACCAACGGTAGCAATAACTATGGTAATAAATTTACTAATTGTTAATAACATGACAAAATACAAAAAACTCCCCTTATTTTCCTTCCAAGAATCCACAACTATTACTCTAAATTTTATGTATAAATTGTTACAGGACACAAATTATGCCAGATTAAAAGCAGACACATTATGTGGCCTTACACTTATAGTACCTAACAGCAATAGGCAAGGTGACAAAACCTGAGCTTTAGTCTTTTGGAAATGATTACAACTTGTCATTATGCACAATGCTCAGACATTTCTCTACAGTGGCAACACTAGTTTTCAACAGACAAAGAAAATGAAAAATGTCAGTGAAGCAAAACTGGAATATGTAAACCAAATGGCTGTGAAAGCTCTGTGGAGCAGTCATTGCATCATGCCAGAGAACATTTCTGCCCAATGACAGAGTCGTTTCTCCAAGCGTAGCAAAACGGTGTTAAGCACTTCTCTAACTTTTAACAGTATTCCAAGTAAAGCAGTGGCGTGTGACCCTTTGTGCCCCAGGAGCCTCTTCTGTAAGTACTACAATCCTGAGCACTCCTTCCCTTTTCCCTGCCCATTACATCCTCCAGCGTGAGATTCCTGCTGCTTCCTGTACGTATGTGAACATCCTGCTTTTTGCAGGTACGTACTCTCCATTCATGATTTCTGGCAAGTAGTACTTTTTCTGTGTTTTTGTCACAAAAGAATAGCCCATATTCTCAAGCCAACTACTTCTCTGCAAAAATGCTAAGTAATTTTTCTAGCATCCAGTAGGGTATTTCACTGCAGTAAATGTATTATTTTCCCAATAAATTACTCTGGAAATTATAATTTCTCTCCCTGGACGGTATAACCGTTACTGACAGATTATCTGACAGCCTAGATGTCAAAATATTTTTCTTCAGTATATACTTGCAAATTTTAGAAGTGACTGTGAGGATTTTGAGCCTGTATGATGTTTGCCTGAATTAAAGCCGATTTTTAAATATTATATTGAGTTGTTTCATTACTGAAGAATAAATTGACATAAAGTGGGGGCAAAAACCCACATGAAAAACAGAGACATTATCTGCCTTTTTCTAAACCAAAACACTTTTCATTAGAAAGTAAGATTACCTATGGATAGGACTTAAAAACAGCAGATAGTAGACAGGTCAAGGGGCAATGAAGCATGTTTTGGAGAGATGATACAGTTTCTCCCTCTGCTTAGAAAAACCGCAGGACATGCTTTGCATCGGTTTTACAGTGAGACAAGGAGGAAGCCTAGGAAAACATACTTGTGGAGCACGTACAACCACCTCCCAGTCCCCAGCCCCCAAAAAGGTGATAAATTTGAATTAGAAAGCCAAGGGCTGAGTGAAGAACAAGAACTGTGCAGTGTCTTCCATTAGGAGGCTGTGGAGGAAGGCCAAGAAAGGACAAAAGAACCAGCACCAATTGAGGGCATGAGAACAGGGTCTGCTGAAAAGCTCTTTTAAAATACTGATATCTAAGTGTAAAAATAATCAATGATACCTTTAAGTATCAGTCTCAGATACAAGCCAGCTAATGACCTCTGTTGACCCCAGTTTCTCATATGTACAGGAAAGAAGGACTCGCCCAATAAGTTGCTGGAGGACTATTCTATTCAGACTTCATTTAACTGCAAGAGTTGCTGTTGTTTTGTTAAAGAATTGTGCCCCAGACTATTAAGCTGCTATCACATGCAAAATCATATGAAAGCAAAAGATGGTGTTGACAGAAAGACTTTAGGAACCCTCTTGTATGGCGCCAGCCATTCTCCCTACTTTAACTATTACTGATAATTTCTGCCTTTTCCTTGGAAATTTGAGACTATGTTATGCCAGCAGTACCCAAAAATGCTGCTATGACAAAACTTAGGGCTCAACTTTGTGTTGTGATGACTTTCTGGATACATTCAGAAGTTCATTTGCACTTATGCAACAGACTTGACTGATTGGATCAAAACCATGAACCTGTGTTGTGTAGCATGATGAGGAAAACAAGCAAAGGCAACAATCAGAGCAGATTGCTATCGCAAGAACTATTCAGGCAAGCTATTATTATTCCCTGGCTGTATCTCAGAAGAAGGGGTGTCTGAGTAGGCCAAATGAATTGTTCTGGTAGGTCTCAATCTCCTCCTGAGGAGAAGGTAATAGAGTTTCCTGAAAAGAAGTAGTGAAGAAATATAACAGGAAGCCTTTAACGCTGCTTGAGAGATAAGACAAAACCTTGCTGTGTATCTCCTTACAACTAAATATCTTTTGTAATTGTTGGACTCTTTCCTAATTAGCTCTGATACAGCAGAGGATTGCTTTGTGAGTTGTTTCGTTAAAACATGTTGTTCTGTTCTACTTCCTTTCAGATGTTCTACGGATAACATCATTAGGCTTACCTTTTTATTAATTCACTGCATACACACAGTCTTAATTTGATTCAAACTCTGACTAAACTGTTTTGAAAAAGAGATTTATCTCATTCTACTCTAGAACCCATGCATCCATTGATAGCCTGAAAGTTGAATCTGGTTCACAAAAGCATGGATGAATTTGAATCTGCACCTCTCTTTTTTTAACACTTTTCAAGTGTCCAGTGTTCTACTGTAAGTTTTCCAACAAATTCTATCAAGTAACAAATAAATATATAAATAAACAAACTACTTAACTAACCAACCCTATTCTAATCTTTTCAGATTCTATACCTTTATTCACAAGTCCAAAATACTGATCCCATTTTCATCTTAAACCTCTTGGTTCTTTGCAGTTAATATCAGCACCCAAAATGCTCTATCTCATAGCTTTCACAGCAAGAAGTAATTTATAGCACCCAGTAGTTTAGATCAAGCAAAACTTTGAGAAATTGGAGGATGCTGTTACACCACATATTGAGGATAAAAGTGAGAAGCACTTGTACTTATTGAAGTAATTAACCCAAAACTAATGATACAAATCATAGCTCCCATGACAAGACGGATGATGAATGTGAATGAATTTTGTCAGGGCTTGAATGCTAGAGGTTACTGAAGTTACCCAGTGGGTATTCTTTAGAGTAAATGTGTGTATCTTTGAGCAGAAAAGGATGTTACAAAGTTGAAAAGAGCCAGAAAAGCAATGGAGCATTTCTCTGGAAAGCACTTGGAAATCTGAACAGAACCTCTTCTGGTTTCAAAATGACTCAGTTTTTTTCGCAAGGGAATATACCCCTATGTACTCCTGATAAAGAAATATGCTTGTCTGTGAAGCAACAGCAAGTTTGATAAATTTAATTTACTAAATAAACCTCTTTGCAAGACCACATAACAGTTTGCGTCAAAAGAAGCAACAATGTTTTGGAAAAATAATCAGAAATTTCCATAAAGCAGAACTTCATTTCTCTCTCAAATAAAAAGTTAACGAATTTCCACACATTGCAACAAATAAGCCCGTACAGTTTCATTTCCTCAATATATGCTTGGTTTCATTAAATTTTACTGAGCTAAATCTTACGTATTTCTCATCAGTATAAATTTGGCCAGTCTGCAAGATCTGAAATACTTTCCCTGATGTAATTTTATGAGTTACACTGAAGTCATTAGCTGATATTATTCTTCCATTTTAAATACCCATAGGCATGATTCTAATTTCACATACAACAGTTAAACTTCTGATACAAACAATTACATGTTCATGGTGAAAAACTTTCTGAATGTTAATGTAGAGCAGGAATTAGCCCACGTATTAAGACTGCAAAACAAGCAGAGAGTAGTCAAGTTTAATTTTTAATCTTTAACCCTTATGGTATTTAGTGTTTATCGTTATTTAAAACACTGTCATGAATTGACATCTTAGGTATGATTCCTACACTTCTGAATAAGCATAGTGGAAACATTTCAAAGCTGGACTTAAGAGGAAGTTATTAGCTCAGTAAGATAATATTCTGAGGAAAGAGATGTGTGCACAGGTAACACAGTGTTCAAAAGTGTTCTCTTGAAAAAAAGGGTTACTCCTCCTTGTGTGTGGATCAGGGCTTTGAATTCCAGCAAGAGCTGCTGCATCTGTACAGGAATAGTACAAAAAGAGAGCTTGTGATAAAGACCAGTATCAATTTGTCCCTCTCCTGACTTAAAATCTGACTAACTGGCAACCAAAATAGCAATTGCTTAGAAGTAGTGAGGAATTAGTAGTAGGTAATTTCCATGGCTCATAAGTTTTTAAAGGATCCAGGTTTTTGTAATTTTTAATTTGTTTTTTACTCCTGTGATAGCTATCTCCAGTCAGCCTCACAAAATGCAATCATCTTACTGAATTGTGCCTCAGTCAACATGCTCCTGAGGCACTGCTATGAACAGGTTGTAGCTCCTTACAAAAGAAAGTCAGGATTCTTCACAGCAACAGACAGTGAAGTGTAAAATTTATTAACAAGACATGTTTTAATTTCATTCAATAGGCTACTCAGTAATACAATCACTGTATCATCTGACAGTTATCATTTAGATTGCAAAATCAATAACCAGAAACATACTTAAAATGCATATGAATCATAAAAAAGGCTCAGATGTAAGAGTTGTTCTTCACTAATGATGCACATTGCATTAAATTATGTTTCCCAAGAACAGAAGCATTAACAGTGCAGGATGTCTCCTTTAACATGGAATGATGTAAGAGAAACCAGGAAAACACTGAATTTGCAAGAAACAAGTTTCTTGCCCCATTTGCCTAGTACAGGAGTTCTCATAAGCATTCAAACTTTGCAAGATTATTTGAACTGATCCACTAAAAAGTAAACTTGATTCTACTAGGTATTGGGAAGGAAGTTTCTTAAGATGGCATCCTGTAACTTGCAGGATTAGATCCTTAACAAGGTGGGATGATTCATTAGAAAGGCACCTGCACTGAAGGGTTATGTAAGAAAAGCAAACCCAATCACTTACTAAAAGAAGAACCAATGAAAAGATCAGCAACAATAACATTTAAATTTTATAATCAAACATTTGTCCTCATTTTGTACAGGGAACAACTATAACTCGAGCAGCACCAATGTAAATTTCTTAAGATTATGCCACGATCATTTTTATGCAGACTGTCCTTGAGAAGAAAAAATGTATGTGCGTACTTTCTAAACTTTGATGTCTTTAAAGTAGCACCAACTGCATCCATATTTTTGTGGTATCAAGACAGCTGTTGAGACTCTAGGAAAGTGGTGAACTTGGATGCTTCCACATAAGCATGTGACTTCAATAGGGAATATGGATTTTTTTTCTTTTTTTTTTGAGAGGGAGGAAAATTAGAGGGACTTTCTTCTTATTGATAGTAAGAAGCCACCAGGCAAACTGTGATTTTGTTGTGTGAAGATTTAAATCCACAATTTACAATAAAATTATGTGCATCTACTACTGGTAGAAAAAGTATTAATCTAAACATATCAAGGGTTTGGAAAATATTGCTTATTTTCAGTGAAGCTGCCCTTTGCTGCCTTCTTTCCCCAGAGTCTATTCTCCCATTGAGACCAAAGGCAATTTCCTTCCTCTCACTTGTCTTCCAGTTTGGGACTAAATATCCATGGAGAGAAACACCACGCTTTAACTTTCCTCACACGAGTAAACCACCATAGGACTCATTTACAGACCAAAAAACCAAACCAGATAACCCCTAGAGAGAACTGCTCACAAACTGATTTTAGTAGTACTGAATATGTTCATACAAACAAATAGACAACTGCCAACATTCAAACAGAAATCAAACCATATCTCGAGAAATTGTAAGATGGGAAATTCTCCAAACCATTTGTCAACTAGCACTTTCCTCTTTTTCAAGTAAAATGCAGCTGATGGGTGGGAAAAGCAAGGGAAAATGTATACTTAAAGGTCAGGTTAGCTTTTGATTTTATGAATGTCACGTTTACAGGTAGAAAGTACTTGTCTTCCTCATGCCATCCTGATGTGCTCAGCTCTGTAAGGCCTGATCCAATTCTTCTTGATGTGTAGAAGACACAATGGAACACGAACCACTAGACAGCTTTGAAAGAGAACCTACCTCTTTATAGTAGCAATGTTATGAAACAAACAAACAAATAAATTTCAATTAGGTGTCTTAGCATAAGACTTGTTTTATATTCCAGTCACATGTGATGAATACGTTTACATGCTATGGGTACAATCCTGTTCCTTATTCATGGAATCTCATGCATCAAATTGATGGGACCTCACCTTACTTTGATAAAATTCTAAACATGTAAGAGAAGAAATAAAGAGGTGCATGCCCTACAGCAACAGTCTTGAAATTTAAGCATCATGTTTAATTTTATTTGAAATGGCCCCTGACTGCTCTAAGGGAATCCTGAACTGTGTTTAGACAAGTCTGTGTCTCATAAGTGTGTGATGGAACTTCCTGAGCCACTGCCTTAACTCTGGACAAGCAAGACCCAATGTCAGAGAGCCCCTTCCACTATCTGCACCTTTAAAACTTTCCTCTGTATGTGGTTACAAGTTTAAATATATACCATAACTTGTGCAAATTACCAGATTTTAAAAATTGCTTCATAGGCAGAGGTCATAGGAAACAGATAGGAAACACTCAGAGACTGTATCCACAACAGCTTTTTGAATGTTATTTAAGATTTTATCATTTCAGACATCCACAAGAATGTTACCAAAAAGCAACACACACAAAAGTTGATACTTTGAAAAGAAATCGTTCTCATATATTCTCTTGAAAACGTTTGTCTATAAAGCACTGAATTTAATCCAGTCACAGTATGTGATATCCTCTGCTTTAGGAGAAAGCCAAAAATATCAGATAATAACATATCTTGGAAAATATTGCATTTTGCACCAGGATTTACAACAGCAAACAAGATATACACCCATTCATCTAGTTTGCTGAGCATTATGACCAGCTCCTTTCAAACGTTCATATAAAACACCTCAACTTTGCTCCAGAGCTGTTATGGAAACATTATTTACTTCTTTTTACTTACAAGCTGGAAAACAAGCAGGCTACAAAGGTATTAGCCTAGCATCTTACATTGTGAATCCACATAAAGATACCAAGCCACAGAAATACAAAGGAGATTTCCCCCCCACCACTTTCCTTGACAGCACTTGCCGAATTCGTAGAGCTACAGGGGAGCTACAATTGTCAATCTGGAGATGAAGATAGGTTAATAAAAACACTGTATTTTTATTATCAGCTTCTCAAGAGTTGTGTTAAATTCCTGTGGAGTCACAAAGGCAAGAAATCTCACATTCTTTGTACTGTTTTTGAAGAGCAGAGTTCCTGATCTTCTGTCAAACAGGTGGCTTCTTTGGAAGGTGATATGCTGTAAGCTGCCACATCCAGTTCCTAGTGGGAGGAAGGACACTTGTCTACTTCCATTCTGAAACCATTAGCATAAATAAAAGGATGCCTGCATTTGGAATACACACCAAAGGATGCAGCCAAACCTGCTGGAGGCAGGGGAGGGAGGAGGAAAGGGCATGATTAAAAAAAAATAAAAATCTGCTAACAGAAGCACTGTAAAGGAGCCACTTTCTAGACAAATTTAATTATCCTATTATTTATTTCAACGGTTCTGCAGAAATTGTCAGTTAGTATGATATTAGAGATCTACAGAGTGCAAAAGATGTGATACAGTGGTAGCTCTTCTAACTTTCACTTCTACTGGTAGAAATTAAACAGGTAAGCATGTTCATGCTAGCATGCAGAGAACTAGGTTTTTTACATGAAAAATCCACAGAATACAAAAAAAATTACTTCTGAATTTCATTAATCAGCTCAAAATATAGTTAAATTTAAGTGCATCAATACATGGTTTTCCATGTTTAGAATGAGTTGCTGACATTTGTTATTTTAAATAAGTAACAATTCCATTGAATTTTCTATTGCTCAAGGGAAATTTTATGATTTCTACTGAAACACTGCACAGTGATGTAAATTACTGCCTAACATAGCTGTGTCTACTTCTTGTGACTATGAATTACCACTTAAGTTCCAGATGAATTCAAGTATTAAGCCTTTCAGATAAAATGTAGGTTTTAAAATCATGCTGACCAAGGGGAGGAGAGGGCAAGAGACAAAAATTACTATAATTCAAGCAAGATGGAATGATACTATGCAAGGTCTGCAACTAAAGCATTTAGTAATTACCAGTTTTTAACACTTTCATAAAGAAAAAATATCTCTATGATAATAATGCCTTTCCTAGATTAGCTCACTTTAACTTCCCCTCACCACTCAAAGTTAGTAAAGCATATCTGAGATTGAAGAGCAAGTTGTTCATCAAAAAGACTTCTTTTTCAAATATGTTCTAGTTTCAATAATTGCTTCTACACATGTATTGGGGTTTTTTTATAGCTAGCAAAGACACTTGACTTTTGGAGGAAAAAACCAAACAAAATAAAACCCAGTCTTGGGGTTTAGATCAGTTGCCTCTACTTTCTTGACCACCGTTTACTGTCAAAATATACAGTGGATCACACAACACCCATCAGAACTTTAATGAGGTGTGGCAGGTATACCTGCCCCAAGAAGGAGTAAGCCTGAGGCATGGTACAGGCGAACTGTGACCCAGGTTACAGACTCCACCCTGGTGCTGCCTCAGAAACCACTCCTGTCAACATGCCCATACCTGACCATGAGCCCCAGTCCAACTTGGGTATCACTGCAGCCCTGCTCAAGGCCATTTTGAGTCCACCTGAAGCAGCAGGACTGTGACTAGAGGTCCTCCCTGTGGTAGGGATACCTAGCGCAGTTTTCTCCTTAAGGCTGAGTGTCCTTACTTCAGCAGGTGAGTGAGTGTATGCGCTACAGGATCCTCCCCATAAAACCTTAAGAGATTCTGGTTACCCTTGTAGTAGTCCCCACTCAGTGATTTTTTACTGGCTTGTAGCCAGGGTTCAGACCAACTCCTGTGACAGACCTACCTTGGAACTGTACAGACAACCTGGTTTGAAATAAATCATTATCTGTTGTCTTTCCATTTTTAATAGCCTGTTTTTTCTGAGTTCCGTGACATGATGATAGTACAGGGAACATGCAAATTGCAGATCATTTTACTATGAACTCCTGGTTTAGCAAGCTACTGCTAAAATACAAAAATGAAGTCCTGCAGGTTTTTTTGTTCCCAGTTTCAAGAACAAAGTAATTTAGTAATTTAAGCTTTTCTGCTTTTACCTTGGAGTAAAGGAAGAAAAGAGCAGTAAGAAAAAAAGGTGTTTTAAAAAACCCTGTTAATGAATATGGAAAGTTAAACAAAGGGGCTACTTTCTCCCTGACTAACCTATTGTCAGGTTGTATTCGTTTATACTGGTTTCCCTTACAGGACCTGTAGTAGATATTTCAGGCAGCTGGACTAAAACCTGGCAAGGTGGCAATGATCTAAGTGTTAGTTTTATATTTTGTAAGACACAAAATGGCATCCTGCGGGTTCTTTCGATTAGCTGGCTTATTATTTTTTTTTTTTGTCTCTCAGTTTTTCAGTATGTACATACCTGCCATACACAGCCAAAACTGTGATTTTGTCATGTTCCTCCTGGGCTACTGCAGAAGGATTTGCCTTATAGTTAGAGGCCTTCTGAGCCATCATAAGCATAAAGTTGACTCCGCACCTGGATTTTTTTTTATACAGCAGTCTCAGTAGAGATCACATGTGCATCCTGCGCTCCTTCATACTGCTGTGTGACAGTGTAAGGAGGTGCCTGCTACCCTCACTTTCTTAACACCTGATAGCTTGAAGATGCAAAGAACTTCAAAAAGCAGAAATGAAAGATCAATTTAAACTCATATACGTGACTGACTTCAAACACCATACTTTTTTTCCAGGGACTGAAATAATGAATGTTGCTCTATGCAACTCATAAGAATGTCTTGGACCAGAGAAGACCATGGATTTCAACTGCATCCCAGCAGGGATTTCTATATTGCTCACTGAAATTTGCTATTTGACTTGGAAGTCACATCAAGTATGTTAATAATAATAAACAGGTTCTATTAATTGCTGTTCTTGAAAATATGCATGTATCTGAGATTGGATCTGATGAGGAGGTCAGACAGTAAAAGAACAGTCCATGGAAACACACTGTCACCCAGAAAATCTTCACAGAGCAAGTCTGTCATATCAAGTGTTCTGAAAAGACAAGTCCTGCACAGAAATTCTCTCCTTCTGGAGAGCAAGAGCTACAGAGCCACAGAAAATAAAGCCAGATGTGTACAGCAAAGAACATGTTTATGACAAAGTGAGCTGGTGGTAGCTGCCCTGTCCAGGAAGAATTCCATTTTAAAGGAAAACAGGCAGAGTGGTGCCTCCAAGAGCTTGTCCAGGCAGAAAGATGTATAAGGAAACTTGGCCTGCAGAAAATGTACTGAAGGAACTGCCTTTGGGAAAAAATAATAAATTTGTACAATACTACGCAGAACATTTGTAGAGTTCAAGAAAAAAGCTCTCCTCGATTTTTAAGTCCAAAAGTGAGTACAAAGGGGCAGCTCCACATCCCAAGCTGTGACAAGATTAGATACATCTGTAACAAACCAGCATGATATACTTCTTCAAGGTAACCCTTTTGAGTTGAAATCCAGTTTTCTTTTTTAAGGAGCACATTAAAACTTTGAATGCATTTGTTCCCCTGTATCTCACACACAAGACACCCAAAATGTTTTACATTTTCAGGACCAAATCTATTTTGAAACTATAACTCTCTCCAGAAAAAAAATCTACTGAATTTGCAGGGTTTGGATCTCTTCATGAACTGCTGTTTTGCCTTGTCCCAGACCATGATACTGAAAAAAAAGATCAGGACTCCTGCATTCGTCATTCAGAAGACCTGCAGTAAGAAGGTTCATACTTTGTGAGAAGCAGCATTACTGACATGGGACAGTATTTATAGTAGCCCTCCAGTCAGGGCTTCCTATCAACAGATTCATAGTTTCTTTGCAGTGAAGATCCACGACAAGACTACCACACTCCTGCTTACAAAAAATCCAAGGATCACCATCTTTAAAAAGGTCCTCCCTTAACTGACAACAGCAAACTAAGCACTTGATTGCTGGAGTTGACAGAAGTAATAAAGAATATTGATGTAACAGTAGAAAGTAGACCTGGAGGAGGTCACCCTTCCCCTGTTCCATGCTACATTAAATGATCTTCCCAAGATTGAGTTCCTTTACATGTGCTCAGGCTTGTCCTGTGTGTCAATGAACCCAAATGCTTGAGATACTGCAATTACCTTTGACATCAGGTGAGATGACAGCTTGAACCCCAGTGCTAAGCTGAATCTTTCTTCCATATCAGCTTTTTCACAGTGATTGCAGGAGTTGGTTTTCAGCTTAACAAGACATCAGGTGATGTGTATTTATTTATAAGGAAAATGCTAGAATTAACTTCCACTGTTTCTAACACTACTTTTCAAAAAGCAGTGAGATGAAGAAGATGGAGGTTAGTAGAACAGTCGCGCTCAACTTTCAGGCAGCAGACTTTGGACTGTTCAGAAGGCTGGTCGGAAAAGTCCCATGGGAGGTGCTCCTTGAGGGCAAAGGTGTCCATGAGGGCTGGGCGCTCTTCAAGAAGGAACTCCTAGCAGCTCAGGAGAAAGCTGTCCCCATGTTCTGGAAAAGTAGCCTGCAGGGTAAGAAACCAGCATGGTTGAATAGGGAGGTCCTGAGAGACATCAATAGGAAGAGGAGGGTCTACGACCTCTGGAGGAAGGGGCAGGCATCCTGGGTGGACTATAGGGAGGAAGTGAGAACGTGCAGGTTAAAAATCAGGAGGGCTAAGGCCCAACTAGAAATGCCATTGGCCAAGTCTGTGAAAGACAACAAAAAAATCTTTCTACAAATACATCAACAGTAAAAGGAGGACGAGGGAGAATCTCCAGTCCCTAGTAGATGCAGAGGGAACAACAGTAACAGGGGATGAAGACAAGGCTGAAGTACTCAATGCCTACTTTGACTCAGTCTTTAATAGCAAGGAAAATTGTTCCCTCTGTGCACAACCCCAGGGGTTGGAAGAGTGGTATGAGGTCCCCACGATCCAAGAGGAGGTGGTTAGAGACTTGCTTGCCTGGCTAGATGCCCATAACTCTATGGGGCCGGATGGAGTCCACCCAAGAGTTTTGAGGGAACTGGCGGATGTGCTGGCCAAACCCCTTTCCATCATCTTCCAGCAGTCCTGGATGACTGGGGAGGTTCCGCTGGACTGGAGGCTGGCTGATGTCGTGCCCATCTATAAGAAGGGGTGCAGGGAGGATCCGGGGAACTACAGGCCTGTCAGTCTGACCTCAGTACCGGGGAAAGTCATGGAGCGAGTGATCTTGAGTGCTATCAAGAAGCACTTGCAAGAGAACCGGGTGATCAGGCCCAGTCAACACGGGTTCATGAAAGGCAGGTCTTGCCAAAGTAATCTGATCACCTTCTATGACCAAGTGACTAAACTCTTGGACGAGGGAAAGGCTGTGGATGTGGTCTTCCTGGACTTTAGTAAAGCCTTTGATACAGTTTCTCATAGTGTTCTGCTTCAGAAACTGTCGGCCTCTGTCCTGGACAGGCGCACACTCTCCTGGATGGAAAACTGGTTGGATGGCCGGGCCCAGAGAGTGGTGGGAAATGGAATTAATTCCAGCTGGAGGCCAGTGACAAGTGGGGTTCCCCTGGGCTCAGTCCTGGGTCCAGCCCTGTTCAATGTCTTTATCAATGACCTGGATGAAGGCATTAAGTGCATCCTTAGCAAGTTTGCAGACAACACTAAGCTGAGTGGAATTGTCGATCTGCTAGAGTGTCGGGAGGCTCTGCAAAGGGATCTGAACAGGCTGGACCACTGGGCTGAGACCAATGGCATGAGGTTAAACAAAGCCAAATGCCGGGTCCTGCACTTGGGGCACAACAACCCTAAGCAGAGCTACAGACTAGGAGAAGTCTGGCTGGAAAGCTGCCTGGAGGAGAAAGACCTGGGGGTGCTGGTCGACGGCCAACTGAACACGAGCCAGCAGTGTGCCCAGGTGGCCAAGAAGGCCAATGGCATCTTGGCCTGTATCAGAAATGGCATGACCAGCAGCTCCAGGGAGGTACTTCTCCCTCTGTGCTCGGCACTGGTGAGACCGCACCTCGAGTACTGTGTTCAGTTCTGGGCCCCTCACCACAAGAAGGATGTTGAGACTCTGGAGCGAGTCCAGAGAAGTGCAACAAAGCTGGTGAAGGGGCTGGAGAACAGGCCTTATGAGGAGCGACTGAGAGAGCTGGGGTTGTTTAGCCTGGAGAAGAGGAGGCTGAGAGGAGACCTCATTGCTCTCTACAACTACCTGATGAGAGGTTGTGGAGAGGAGGGAGCTGGCCTCTTCTGCCAAGTGAGAGGGGACAGGACGAGAGGGAATGGCCTCAAGCTCTGCCAGGGGAGATTCAGGCTTGAGATAAGGAAAAAATTCTTCATGGAAAGGGTCGTTAGGCATTGGAACAGTCTGCCCAGGGAGGTGGTTGATTCGCCTTCCCTGGAGGTGTTTAAGGTGAGGGCGGATGAGGTGCTTAGGGACATGGTTTAGAGATTGGTGGGAATGGACTCGATGATCCGGTGGGTCTCTTCCAACCTAGTGATTCTATGATTTTATGATTCTATGATTCTATGAACTTTGCATCTTAATTTCAAGCTGCAGAAAACATCCAGCATGCTAAACACCTACTTGGAACACAGAGTTCTCTCTGGCATAAAGAGCTCTGCAACTGCACATGTACTAACAGCTTTTCGTCTCTTAACAGACTGGACAAGTCTTGCAGCATGACAAGGCAATGCTTGACACTGTGTACAGGAATAAAGAAAGAAACTCTGCATGGAAAATTAATGAGCATGGAAACATAGAGGAAAGGGGGATCCAAAGAATACTGTTCAGTCCAAGACTTTTATCAGTCCAAAATTTTCACGTAGATGGTAGCAAAGTAGTTCTGGAGACTTGCAGATGACTTTGGAATTCAAACTAAGCTAAAACCTATCAAGTTAACTAATACTTTATAGATACAGAACAACACTGCAGTCTCTCTCTTTCTTAAGAATTCAAGGACACTTTCCTTCTGGGGTCAGCTTCCAGGGCATATCTCAGAGTGGGAGGTGAGCATCACAATTGTCTGAAACAAGCCTCTGTCCTTTCATACAGCAGATAGCATATCAACGGTAGCCCCCAAAATTGTTATCAGACTGCTTGCAAGGCCAGGCAGTGTTGGTTTCAGTACGCATTTTCAAGCCTTTCTTGCTCTTATTAAAGAAGCTGAGCTTTGGATACATTGTGAAGAGCTGAAACACTACATAGGCCTTTTATGGTACCTCTTGAGTCATCCAAACAGTAGTTCAAATACAAAAAAAAACCCCAAACCAGGCAATTGGAAATTCAATTCAAGCAATACAGGCAGGATGCAGGAGATTCCTATCCCCTGGTGTTGATAGCACTAGAAGAGTAACTTCTAGTAACTAGAAGAGTGGTGTTGATAGCACTAGAAGAGTAACTTGGGTATTGTGACTTCAGGTGCATGGAAGTTCAACTTGATGTATGACACAAATGTAAGATCTCAGGATGCTTCTACCAGGTCTCCTGAATTGTTCGGTAATTTACAAATTACCTACCTTGTACTGAAAAATCGTTTCAGCTTCTACTCTTTCCATTAATTTATACTCTGTATACTGTGAGGTGGAAACATAAGACCTCACAGTCAAGATCCTGAGGAACAGTCTGTGCTGAAATATACATTGGCATATCACCAATTAGTAGAGTCCTCAGCACCAAGTTAGGTACCTAAAGAAGCGTGGCTGAGAAAACATATGACTTAGAAGCCATGCAAAAGACAGATGTTTGATTACAGCTCTGTTTTCACTAGTAATAAATTATGGCTCATTCCCAGAACCAAAAGTAACTTGTTTTTTTACATGGATTTCAAACTCAAAAATACCTTAATGACAAATGCCTGTTTCTTTTACCAATACGCTAACCAATTTGCTGCTGGCTATTTTGTGAAGATAAGCAACCTTTGTAAACTCAAGTGTTTTGTCTATTCCAACTGCATTTGCATCAGAAAGGATGGCTATATGATAAAATTCTGATTCTAAGGGGAGCAAGAACATACTAATGCGAGCCTTCTTTTGCAGCACTCAGGACTTTGGCTTGGCCAGATCCCCAATCAATATGCTGGGAAGCAGCACAGTCCTGCACGCTTCTGCCAGTGCCTCTGAATTGTGCTGTAGACACCATTAGGACCAGAAAATATTTGAGAATCTGTGTGGAAAGTGTCACTGCCAAGTAAATGTTAGCTGTAGCCCCTATACAGGCAGAAACATACTTCAGTTTCATGAATACATGATTTGATGGTGACTATTAAAAAAGAGGGAATAGAACTAGCAAGCAGCAGCATTGTGATTGAACATCCATTGCACAATTTGGCCTTTGACCTTATTAATCTAATCCCCAAAGGCAGTTAATAGCTTCACTGATGCTTTAGAGTGTCTGGCAGTCATCAAACAGTCCCCTCTGCGAGAAGAGAAAATTGAACCAGCAGAGAGAAGTCTACACGGTCATGAGGTTTCAACTAGACATTGGAGAAGTAATAGTGATGTTACAGAAGATTGCTACTGATCCGTTTTCAGCAAAATGCGTATGATATGAGACTGACCCTCTGCATGCTTGTGGTGGCACAGTTCACTGCTCATACACAGTGAACTGTGCCACCACAAGCATGCAGAGGGTCAATCTCCTCATATGCATCATGGCAGAGGCAAGATTTGCAAGGTCTTACACCTGGGTCAGGGCAATCCACTGTTTCAGTTCAGGCTAGGGGACAATGGGATTGAGAGCAGCCCTGTGAAGGACTTTGGGGTGCTAATTAGTAGGCCAGCATGAGCCAGTAATGTGTGCTCGCAGCCCAGACGGCCAGTTGTATCATGGGCTGCATCAAAAGAAGCATGGGCAGCAGACTGAGGGAGGTGATTCTCCCCTCCCCTTACTCCACGCTCATGAGACTCCTCACCTGGAGTATTGTGCCCAGTTCTAGAATCCCCAACATATGAATGGTATGGAGCTGTTGGAACAGGTCCAGAGGAGGCCATGAAGATGATCAGAGCACTGGAGCACCTCTGCTATGAGGACAGGCTGAAAGAGTTGTGGTTGTTCAGCCCAGAGAAGAGAAAGCTCTGGGGAGACCTTATAGTGACCTCCCAGTACCTGAAGGGGCTACAGGAAAGCAGCAGACGGCATGGAGTGATAGGACAAAAGAGGGTTGCTTTAAATTGGTAGGGGGAACATTTAGATTGTATGTTAGGAAGAAATTCTTCATAATGATGGTAATGAGGCACTGGCACAGGTTGCCCAGGGAAGCTGTGGCTGCCCCATCCCTGGAGGTGTTCAAGACCAGGTTGGATGGGGCCCTGGGCAGCCTGATCCAGTGGGATGCCCCTGCCCATGGCAGGGGGTTTGGAACTAAATGACCTTTAAGGTCCCTTCTAATCCAAACCATTCTGTGACTCTATGATATCTCAGAGCTTGAATAATTTCATATCCTCTTTAGTTGTCTTACAGACTGAACAGTTAAGAGAATTTCAGTAGCTAATCAAAGGCTGCCCTTTGCCACAACCCAGTGGAGTGGCTGTGGTTTTCAACACCTGTGCTGAAAATAACCCTGGAGCTTCATGGCCATATGGGGAAACTGATGGGAGTGTAAGGAGAAAACAGGACCCTCGAGTTCCCAGGCAAGCCGAGGAGCCAGGGCTGCCCAAGGGATATTTGCACCACGAAAAAGACGGCTGCCAGTCCCGGCGCTGCACACGCGGAGTCGCCATTCCGAGAGCGGGGCAGCCGTTGGCGCTTCGCCCTCCCCGCCGCGCGGCCGGAAGCTCTTGGCACCGCCCTCGCGCCTCGGCGCCACGTGACGCCCGCGGGGCTCGCGCCGGCTCCACCTGTCACCGGCCGCCTAGAGAGAGGGCCCGGCTCGCCTCGCCTCGCCTCTTCCCTTCCCCCCCTCACCCCCGGCAGCCGGGCACGACAATCCCAGCGCCCCCCACGGCCGCAGGCAATAAAACGCGCGGAGCGGCCAGCGGCGCTTCCGCCTCTAGGAGCGGCCGAAGCCCAGGTGCGGCGCAGTTCTAGCCCAGGCGCTTTCTCTCTCCTTTTTATTCCTCCTCCCACGCACGGAGCCCGAGTCAGCCCCCTCCCCGCTGTCCGGCTGTGCCAAGAGCCGCGCGGATCCCGCTCCCCCGACCCGGAGCCCCCGTTACGTGGCTCTGCTTCCGACCGGAAGTTAGTGGAGCGCAACCCGCCCTCCCCCTTTCCCCACCGCCCGCGCCTCCTCCGGTGTTTAAAGGCGGGTGTCAGAGACGGTGGCGGCGGAGCTAGTGTGACTGACAGCCCGCCCCGCCCCTCCCGCGTTTGATTGACAGCTCACCCGACCTATCGCAAGCCGCGAGCCCCGTGAATCCCCGCCCCCTCCCACCGGTGCTGACCAATGGGAGAAGGGGAGGCGGGGGCCGTCGGCCAACCCGGCCGAAGCGCGGCGGCGGCAGGGCCCTATGACTGACGTAAGTCAACAAAGGTCACGTGGGGCGCCGCGGGGGCGGCGATTGGCTGCGCGGGTCCGGGCGGGGAGGAGGCGGCGGTGGGGGAGGAGGGGAAGGAGGAGGAAGAGAGTTGGGGGGGTGTCACGGTGGCGGCGTGGGGCTCTGCCGTGTGACACAATTACAACAACTTTGGGCAGCTGTTGGGAAGTTTGTGCGGGCGGCAAACACGACCCCGCGTGGCTCGGCGGGGCGGGCGCGCTTCTGCCACCTCGGCTTCGCCCCCCCCCGCCTCGCTCCGGCGGCGATGTAAACACCGCTCCGCTGCCGCCTCCTCCTCCCGAGTCCCCAGCGCTGGAGATTCCTTCCTTCTCCTGTCCCCGAGTCCCCAGCGCTGGGGCTCCTTCCCCTCTCCTCCAAGTCTCTAAGCGCAGGGGCTCCCTGCTTCCTACCCCGAATCTCCAGCACCGGGTCTCCTTCCCTTCCCTTCTCCACCTGAATCTCCAGCATCGCACTTCCTTCCCTTCCCCTTTTCCCCCGAGTGTCTAGCACCGGGGCTGCTTCCCTTCCCCTGACAAGTCTCCAGCGCTGGAGCTCTTTTCCTCTGAGCATCCAGCACTTCTCCCCAATCCCCTGCACCGGGGCTTCTTTCCTCCGCCCCCCCCCCCCCCTCCCCGCCAAGCCTCCAGCACTGGGGCTCCCTCCCTCCCCCGTCCCTCCCTCCTCCTCCTCCGAGCAGCGGGGCTTCCCCCCGCCTCCCTCCCTCTCCCCTCCCTCCCTCCCTCCCCCTCCCTGCCGGCTGTTGTTGTTGTAATAAAAGTTGTGGTGTGTGTGCGCGCCGGGCACCCCGCCCCGCCCGGCGCTGGGGGGTGTTGGGGGCGCGCACGGGGGGGGGGGGGGGGGTGTGTTGCGATCGCGAGTTTTAATTACGCTGCGTTTCCATGAAATCGTGCGGAGTGTCGCTCGCCGCCGCCGCCTCTGCCGCTCCTTTCGGTGATGAGGAAAAGAAAATGGCGGCGGGGAAAGCGAGCGGCCAGAGCGAGGAGGACTTCGCCAGCTTGACAGCCGAAGAGAGAGAAGCCCTCTCCGGCCTCGACAGGTACCGCCGCCCCCGCCCCGGCCCGCGCTCCCGCCGCGCCCCCCGCCTCCCCGCCGCGTGAGCCCCGTGTGCGGGGCCGGCCCGCCGGGAGCGAGCCCGCCCGAGCGGGGCCCGGCTCCTCACGCCGCGCTCTCTCTCCCCTCCGCAGCCGGCTCTTTGGATTTCTGAGGCTTCATGAAGATGGCGCCAGAACGAAGGCCTTGCTGTTAAAGGTAACCGCCGGGCTTGGGGCTGCGTGTGCGTGTGTATGTGTGTGCGCTGAGGGGGGGCCGCCCCGCCGCCCCCCTCCCCGCCGTCCCGCTCGGGATCGCGGTTCGGGTCGGAAGGGGCCGTGAAAAGCCCCTCCAGTTCCAACCACCCTCTTTCCTCTTGGCTGCGGGCAGGGACGCTTCCCGCTACACCGGGGCTGCTCCAGGCCCCATCCAGCCTGGGCTGGGAGGGGGCACCCGGGTGCCACATCCGCACCACCCCCCCCCAGTCCCCGCACAGGTCATCGCGGGGCGAAGGGCTCGGACGCTTCGGCCGCGGGACGGGACCCCCCGGGGCCAGGAGCGAGCCGGGGTGGGGGGGTCGGCGAAGAGAGGGGTGCAGTGGCGGGGGGGCGGGAGTTGGGAGGGGGGGGGGGGAAGGAGGAGGTGGCGGGGTGGGGTGGGGGGAGGGCGCGCGCGCGCGGCGCCGCCGCCGCTGACGTTGGCCTCGCCCCGGACCCCTCCCTCGTGATTTTGGCCCCGCGCGCGCTGAGGGGGCCGGAGCGGGGCGGCGCGAGCAGGGCTCACGGGCACCGGGCACACGCGCGCGCACGCACACGGGGTGGGACGGGACGACTCCGAGCGGCTCCCGCAGCCCCGGAGACTTGTTTACTCCGCCGCTCCGCGCCCTCGCCCGGCGGCCCCCGTCCCTCCTTCCTTCCCCTCCCGGCGTTCCCCCGCTCGCCGGGGAGCGCGGAGGCCCGCGCGGCCTCTCCGGAGAGGCGTTTGTTGCCGTGAAAAGTTGTTGGCCCTGTCATTTAGTTAAGTAATGGCTGCTCCTGTCGGCCCAAGATGGCCGGACAGGGAGGAGAAAGGCAAAGGGGGGGAGGCGGGGGGGGGGGAGGTCAACGCGAAACAGACACCGGCAACGGAGGAGCCCCCGGCTGAACTCGCCCCGCGCCTTCCAAGTTCTTCCCGGGCGCTTTCTGGGCGCCCGCGCCGCCCTTATCAACCTGTGGCACGTTGCGCTGCCCGCCCGGGAGCGGCCGACAAAGGCTGCTCGGGCCGCGCTGCCCGCCCGAGCGCGGGGGAGCTCGGGCCGCCGTGGGGGAGAAGCACCGCACCGGGACCGCCGCCTTCTCGCTCCCGCGTCCCGGCGTGTTCCTGTCACTAGCGCTGCGTTTGATACCGTGTTCATCCTATTGTTGTGCCCGCGCTGGATGCTGACGTTTTCGCGTGGAGAATTTCTTTCTGTCGCCGGTCTCGGATGATCCGAAAGACTTGATTCCAAAGCGCGTTGAATTCACTGGCCCAGGCCCTTCCTTGCTTTTGGACGTTTATTTCTGGCATGATTGGAAAAGCTCGGTGTCAGGATGCAGGGGGAGGGGTGGAAAGAAAAGCAAGTACACTTTTCTTTGTGCGTGTGTTTAAAAAAATCTCGCGTTTTGCTTTTGATTTTCAGGGTTATTTATAAAGTACTTCTTCCAATAAATCAAAAAGGTAGGGAAGTGACATGCCAGGCTGGTTAAATAATGTACTTTAACTGTTAGTGGACCAGAATTAATGTCTACTCTGTGAATGCTGTTGAGGCCGTCAATAATATTGGAGAGAATTGAATTTGGGATAGAGCTTACGGATGCTGGATAGAAAATAAAAGCATCCTATGTGATTACATCATCTGTCACTTAACATCGCTAGGTTAAGTTTTATTTTGTCTACTGTAAAATTAAGCAACACTGACAGCAGTCCACCATAGTATGTGAGCTTTGAATCCTTTCGTTCATATAGGGCATTTCCTTTTTTTAGGCTAGTCGATTAAATTTTTAGTATATACAGTCTATTTGAGATGACTGAAGTTGTGGGGCATTTTGATAGTTTGGGGCATATTTCTAGAAATACCCTTGATTCTTCTCCTGCTGTATCAATGCACGAATCCATGCAGCAAATACTAAAAAAAAAAAGTAAATAAAATCCCAACCAAATATTTTGATCTTTCACCTCAGTTTTCTGACAGTGTTTTGGACATTCAGGAATTGCTCACTGACTCATGAAGCATATTCTTCATAAAACTTGTCTGTGAGAAAAGTAGATTGTTAAGGAAGTAGAAAGATTAAAATGTGATTGTTTAGTGCAGAGCTGTTCGAGAGGAATTTCTTGGCTTGAACCTGGTTTGGTTTTGTTTGTACTTTTTACTTTCTGGGAATTTGTATGTGCTTTAATAATTGTGATTGATATGTAAGAATTTGTTAGTTTTAGGGTGTTTGTGACTTAATTCCTTTTCTGTATGTAGCTTCATACGGTCTGTGCTCTACAGAAAGGTTTAATTAATGTAGCAAATTGCTTTAATTCCGTGTAAAAGTTATTTTTGCCACAGAAAGCAAGGCCCTGTATATGTGCATTTAAGTAGTTGGTTTTATAATGGTAGTAACAAAATCTTTCCTTTTGTGCATGGAGCAACAACAGCTAACAAAGACACTGGACTCCATAATTATGAAATCCTAACTGAGTGATTTCTGAATGTACAAGCCAGCGCTATAAAGTAATGTGAGATTTATATGGAAGTACAGCAAGTAATGAAAACCATTGAATCAAGTTTCCTTAGGAATCCTTCACAAAGGTGAAAATTTATCGGTACCCCCCTTGTTGTGAGAATAGTACACTGGCTATTGAACAGGCTTGTAGCCGTGTCTCTTCTGTCAGTGCCTGGCAGTGTTCCCTCCTTAGCTGTGGTTCAGGTGGTAGCAGCAGTGTACGTGTCTGAGGATACTGACTGGAGAGGGGTGGTGAGGCCCTCGGTTACAGGTATTGAGGAAACTGCTCCATTTTCCACACAGGTATTTGTGCAGCAGCAGGATTTTGCTGTAGGCTTAAATTTGCTGTCTCAATAGGAGGAGGTGCTACTCTTGATTTACTGAGGCTCTCTTGGCAAGGGGCAGTGCATTGGCTCAAACCACTCGCAGGCCGACCAAGAGATTTTGTGAAGCCTTTGCAGTGGGAACTCTGGCTTGATGAAGCTGCACCATGACAGAGTTTAGTATGAAGAAATCTGGCATCTTTTTCAGTGATGGAGGAAGCTTGGTGTCTGAAGCTGCAATGTGGTTGTGGGGTTTGTGCTCCAGGTCTGGACTGCCATCCTTACTTTTTCGTAGTTTCGTGTTGTAGGGTGTATGGCTGTAGTATTGTGAGCTAAACTTGAGTCCTACTGCTGGGCATAGCAAATGAAAAGAGCAGATAAGACATTGGTCCTGTACAGTCCTATGAATTACACACTAGTAGTTACACACTAAAGGCCAGGGATATTGTATTGTTGCTCCATGTATTTGATATGTGATAAAGCCAGAAGAAATCAAACTTTACTGTAATTGTGTACATGCTATTAGTGTGTGTGACAGAAGAGTAGAGTTTTCTTATGCCAAAAATTTTGTATTGGTGAAAAGGAGCTTGAAAATCATAATTTGCAGCTAGTGTGGTTTTAGGGCAGAGGGGGAAATTGAAATAGGGGGTCACTGTTCAAACCGGTTCACAAGCTGAAAATCCAGTGTAGCTAGTCTTGTATAGGAGAAAGTGCTCACTGTTACACTTCTGTAGTTGAAGAACATTAATGTGGAGTAGGGAAAAAACCCACAAACCCAAAACAAACCTCAAGCCCCTGCTGTTATGCCTCTCTCCCAGGAAGACCTCGCAGGAGATGAAGCTTAAAGATTACTGGGGGGGGGAGGGAATTGGGCATGAGGACATCCATTTTATTGGAAGTGAATTGCAAAGCATTTCCTTTTCCTTTCTTCTTTTCTTCCTTTTTTTTAATGGTACTTTTAGTGTTTTGCCCAAGTTGTCTTTCAGTGACAGACCTTTATGTCATAAGCTATGTAATTATTTGGCTTCTGTACAGATTTAGGTTGATGTAGCTGGTCTAATGTATTTGGTGTAAGATGCTTGTTAAATCCTACTCAATGAGTTTGATCAATTTGTCATATCTTATAGACAAAATTCAAAGCATTTTTTTCCATTTAAAACTATTGATGTTGAAATCAATTTAACGAGGTGAGATAGTTCCAGGCAGTACACCAGTTTTGGGTTTCTGTTACCTCTTGTGGTTTTGCAGTCCTTTTGTTCCAGCTGATTTTTAAAATATTTCCTTTGTGTGAAGGGCACATGTGTTGACAGAATTAACAAGGTGATTATCTGTGCTTTTATTAAGCATACAAAGTAGAACACAGTGGCAATGTTCTTTCATTTTGCTTATAATTGTAGGTGTTGCTTGTTTAAAAATAGCTCCGGACAGTGTGAATTAGTATATATTGACTGTGTCCCTTTAGTATTGACATTAATGTTAATTTTCTACTAATCTATAATTAAATAGCCTCAGTTTTAATTAAAACAGACTGCTTGAAAAATAACTATGTAGGAAAACATTTTAGCAGATTAGTCTAGGTGTATTAAAGGTTTTTTTTCTTGATAACTTTGGAAATGTTTCAGCTTAATTTATTTTCATCAAAACAAAGAGATATTGCTTTAAAAGAATTACAGTGCTTGCCTTATAGAATGGCAGTGCTGGGAACTGAGAAACTGGGAATTGGTACCATGAGACATTTGTAAAGCATTCCAGGAAGTGGGCAGCCTCTCCAATTTCTGTAAATTTATATCTGAGCTGTTCCTTCAGGTTTTTAAATACATTCTGCAGTTCTTATTTATTTGTTGTCTGGCATACTCTCTGTTGATGTGGAACAAGTTGGAGTTGGTTAAAATTCTGTAAATTGTGTTATGGGTGAAATTGTATACTTTCTTGAAGGTGTCTGGAAGTGGCTTTTCCTGCTTTGGAAACTGTTTCTGCTTCGGAAACTGTCAGCCTCTGGCCTGGACAGGCGCACACTCTCCTGGGTGGAAAACTGGCTGGATGGCCGGGCCCAAAGAATGGTGGGAAATGGAGTTAGTTCCATTATTTTGCCATTTTTACCCTGCTATGCAAACTTTAGAATTGTTTTCCTAAATGGTAAGCCATAATAAAATAGGCCTTGCTGAACTCAATGGACAAAGCAATGTGTGTGACCAGACGAGTGGGCCTCAGTTCGTATCCCATGCTTGAGGTGTATTACATGCATTTTTACCTAATTCCAAGTTCAGAACAGCCTTATTTTATGGCTGTTTTCAGAAAAAAAGTTGATGAATAAAAACAAAGTCATGGTGCTACAAATGCTACGCTGCTTTTCTTGGACTTCAATAAAGCCTATGACAGTTTCTCACAGCATTCTGCTTGAGAAACTGTCAGCCTCTGGCCTGGACAGGCAAACGCTCTTCTGGGTGGGAAACTGGTTGGATGGCCGGACCCAGAGAGTGGTGGGAAATGGAGTTAAATCCAGCTGGAGGCCAGTTACAAGTGGGGTTCCCCAGGGCTCAGTGCTGGGTCCAGCCCTATTCAGTGTCTTTATCAGCAACCTGGATGAAGGCATCGAGTGCACCCTTAGCAAGTTTGCAGACGACACTAAGCTGGGTGGAAGTGTGGATCTGCTGGAGGGTCGGGAGGCTCTGCAAAGGGACCTGAACAGGTTGGTCTGCTGGGCAGAGTCCAATGGCGTGAGGCTTAACATGGCCAAATGCCGGGTCCTGCACTTGGGGCACAACAACCCTGTGCAGAGGTACAAACTAGGAGAGACCTGGCTGGAAAGCTGCCAGGAGGAGAAGGACCTGGGGGTGCTGGTTGACAACCGACTGAACATGAGCCAGCAGTGTGCCCAGGTGGCCAAGAAGGCCAATGGCATCTTGGCCTGTTTCAGAAATGGTGTGACCAGCAGGTCCAGGGAGGTTACTCTCCCTTTGTACTTGGCGCCGGTGAGACCACTCCTCGAATCCTGTGTTCAGTTCTGGGCCCCTCGCCACAAGAAGGATATTGAGGCTCTGGAGCGAGTCCAGAGAAGGGCAACAAAGCTGGTGAAGGTGCTGGAGAACAGGCCTTATGAGGAGCAGCTGAGAGAGCTGGGGTTGTTTATCCTGGAGAAGAGGAGGCTGAGGGGAGACCTCATTGCTCTCTACAACTACCTAAAAGGAGGTTGTGGAGAGAAGGGAGCTGGCCTCTTCTGCCAAGTGACAGGGGACAGGACAAGAGGGAATGGCCTCATGGTCCACCAGGGGAGATTTAGGCTGGATATTGGGAAAAAATTTTTCACAGAAAGGGTCATTGGGCTCTGGCAGAGGCTGCCCCGGGAGGTGGTTGATCTACCTTCCCTGAAGATGTTTAGGATGAGGATGGACGAGGTGCTAAGGGGCATGGTTTAGTGTTTGATAGGAATGGTTTGACTCGATGATCTGGTGGGTCTCTTCCAACCTGGTTATTCTATGATTCTATGGTTAAAGTAAAAATGTTAAGTGTGTTGGATAAGTTTGGACTGATGTATGGATTTTTTTTTTTTAAGATTAGTATTTTTGTGTGGAATTCAGGCTTTATTTTAAAAGGATTGGATTTTTTAGGGTCAAGTTAAGATGTAATGGATGACACGTTTTGTAGTTCACGGTTGTACCATCTTTAGACTTTGGTATTTTTATGTTCTGGTGCTTAAAGACTTACAGGTTTGTGATACTTCACCTGGTATTCAAAGCAACTTTTTTTTTTTTCTACATGGAAATGACATCTTACTTTCTGTTTAGGTGCAAGATACTTGACATGTTTTGATACTGTCAAAGCTAGTGTTCAAGGAATATTTCTTTAAAATAGTACATTTTATTGTGCAACACATACATTCTTGACTATTTTGGATGTTTCTTCAGTTTAAAGTGCTGTGTTGTAAGGTAAGGAATTTGAAGTCAGAAATGTTACAGTTGTCATTTTAATATGTTGGTGAAAAGGCAAGGATGAACCTTATCTCTACAAACAATGCTTTTGTAAGAAGTGTAGTTAAGATTGTGGGACAGCTGACATATTGGTATTTGCATTGCAGTAAGCTTTGTTTGGCATTAGAGTGTTAGTAGGGAATAGAGTAAGATTTTTCTTCGCATAGTAGGGTTTTTTTGTCTTATGGAATAAATCTTACTTATTGTAGCTTTTAAGTACTGGTCTACTGAGTTGGGAGGCTGAAGTGATCTTTTTCTTAAAGTGATATGCTTGCATAGACTTAAGATAATTCATGCCCTACTGAGTCAATAATCAAACAGACAAGAGAGGCAGCAATCTGGGATGAAGGAGAAATCTAATTGTATTTTAGCTGCTGAGAAATAGAGGTTTGGATAAATCATTAAGCTTTTGTAAGCATGAGGAAAACACGTGGCAAGGGTGGGACACAACTGTTGTTCTTCAGTTCCATTCTGCTAATTCATCTTCTGCTGGTCTGTGGATCACAGTACTTGTGGACTCTTAGCTTTTGAATTTCTACATAGGTAAGCTCTGGTACTGTATGTGAAGGAGAAATAAACAATGTAAAGCTTTTTGTCTGTACCTAGGGTTTACATGTGCTCTCTGCTTGTGTAAAGCATGGTGCTCTGCCTCTTGCCAGCCTTTATGGCTGTTTGTTCGCTGTAGCGTGTTGAGTGGACCTGGTAATTATAGAGGTAAGATGTGTCTGTAAGTGCTGATACCATCTGAAGTGTTGAAAGCATCATCTAAAAGCTATACCATATGTTTGTTATACTGTTTTAGAAAAGAGTAGATATTTCATGCTTGGATAACACTGCATGTAGAACCATTTGCTTTCATTACTTTAGTAAGATGGTACAAAATTTATGAGTGTCATGGAAAATATTTACGGCTATAAAGTGATTTTGTACTGATCAGAATTTGTCACGAGACTTTCCAGTACCACAATAATATGCTGTAGGCCACTCTTCTTTATCCCACTGAGAATTAGGCAAACTTATGTTGTGTGGAAAAGTTAAGCTTTGCTTTCCAGCCTTGAACATTCATGAGTTAAACTTCAGATGAATCTCTCCTTAGTGAGCAAGTATTGCTCTGTTTGGCCCTCAGCTGACACAATTTTTGAGTAACGGGAGGGATTCTTTCAGCAGACTGAAAGGGAAGGAAGCGTGTGTAGTTTTAAAAATACTAAAATAGTTGTGTAAAAGCTAGTTACTGCTGCAAAAGGCTTAGACCAGCTTCTGCGGAAATTAAGCAGATGGGCTGCGAGTCTGAGGTGAACAAATATGAGCTAGATGGCTGGTTTTTGGTAATGGTTCAGATAATTCCAGAAGCTAATCCATTATAGTGCTTGCTCTGAATGCGTGTATGCTTATGTATTCATCTTCAATATGCACACGTATACAACTTAAGTCCTCTAGTTTCACACCTATTTTGTTTTATATGTAAAACTCATGTAATTTATTTCTTGTTTTAATCTCCCTTCTTGGGAGGGTTCTGCAGCTGTGACACTTAAAATATGACATTTGAATAATCTATCTTCACAATTAAAAATGTAAGAGATGCTCCTTAAACTTCAGGTCTCTTCATAGAGACCAGTTTTTGTTACAAATGGTAACAGTGTTAATCTTGTTCACTAGTAGAATACTGCTTTGTAGTTAAAACCAGACAAAATTGAACTATGTGGTCCTGTATGGAGCTGTGCGGGAGGCTGCCAGAATTTTGTGTAGGTGCACCTGAAAGGATAATCTTGGTACTTTACAGAACATTTTTATTAGGAAGAAAGAGCACCTGCTTGTCTAATCTGAGTTTCTTGGACTAGGGAAGATCTGTAAAATAAGAGTAGATAATTAAATATCATATGTTATCATGTGATAGGCACATTGAGGAAACAGCTGTACTAGTTCTAACTCCTCTTGTGGAAAGGCTCTTTTCAAGGCAGGCCTGTTTCAAGACTAGTCTGTTGAAAGCTTGCTTTCAAGACTAGTTCTATTGATACTGTCAAAAGTAGGATGTGCTATTTGATAGTTTGCTTGTGGACCCAGTAAAGTTAGTTGAATGGTACATTTTTAAGATGAGCCTGTTTGTCAACATGTTGTAGTGGATCAGGTATTATTCTTGATACTGAAGACTACTCTTTGTATCCAAAGAATGGTAGGAAAGTATTCTATATGTAAATAAAATACTGAGCTAATGAAGGGATAAACCTTTAGGTGTGTCGGGGCGTTGAATGGTATTCTTTCTCAACTACTTTCACTATAAGAGTATAGGAGGATGCGTGGTTTACCATCAGAGCTGTTTTGACAAGCTAGTTTCCCTTATGGTTCTTGTATTCACTAGAAGAAGCTTGTTTAATTAAGATGTAGAATTAAGAGCTCATTTTTAGTTTTGTAAAGGGAGTGACTAGAAGTGTGTATTGTATTACAGCCAGAACACTATATGTCTACGTATAAATTTCCTTTGTGGTAAGTTCTTAAATTAATTGTTTGTTCAAATGGCTTTAAGTCATTTCCTTTTTGCACAGTGGCATGTTGAGGATTATGATTCATTTCTTATTATAGATAGGTTATTAAAGTCTAAAGCAGATTGATTTGTGAATGTGCTTTTGTTTAAATTTCTGCTTGCATTTTGAGAATTTAAGGGTTCTGAACAGTTTCAGGATATCATTTTCAGCATTAGTCCAGAGATCCAGTGCAGTGGCTTTTAATGTAGAGGGCAACAAGATTTTTTTTTTTTTGGGTTTTTTTTGGTAGAGAATGCCAGAATATGTAAAAAAAGGACTGTAGAAGAAAACTAAAGTTATTGTTAGGAAGCTGTTTTATGTCATTGTGGATATGGCTCTGGATGGAGGAAAGATGCTGAGGGACTTGGGTTGAGTACTTCCTGAATTATGTTTGAACCTGTGTCTGCTGAAAATCAGGCCTCTATTTGATCCTGAGGAAGAGGAGAAAAGAAAGTCTTCTGGGAAGGTTTTTCAGAATTATAATAAGAGATTTTCAGTTAAAGGAAGTGGAGGGAAGGTTGAAGGAGCATACTTGGAAGATTAGATGTGAGGAGGAGTGAGAAGCCAAGGCATTCGATGAGTGACGCAGTGATGCAGACAAAATGGGGGCAGGGAGAGTAGCAGCTTCTTTCCAGCAGCTGCCTAAGTCTTGTCCCTGGATACTATCTAATTATGGTGCTGGTCCCTACCTCAAATCTTTTTAAGAACAAGGTAAATAGGAATAAAATAGAGGTAACAAAATTGAGGAGAGTTTGTGGAGGATGTGGACAAGCTTAAGAGTTGTCTGAAAAAGACAATGAGTTATATACTATAAGTTCTGAATAGAACAGTGCCTTTGCTCTCTCCCATTTTTGAAATAACAGTAAGGCATGGCTGTGGAAGCTGCTTCTTGAACTAGGAGCAGTGACTGCATTGCCTGTGGCTGTATCTTCTGCTGCTGCTTCCCTTATGCTTCTTTGCTTCCCCGCAAAAGGAGGGGAGGGTTGAAGAAATCTACTACTTCTGTTCCTCAAGTTGAAAATGAAGGCCGAGAACTGTCATATGTCTGTTTTCATGTCATGTTTTGTTGCCTTTAGATTTGAAGGATATAGAAATCTGAGAAAGTATGTAAGATGTAGGTAGATACATTAAAAAGACAAGAAGTAGTTTAAAGCATGGAATTTGAAAGCCTGTGTAAGAGAGAATGATGCTGATGTAGAGAATGTGATGGTATAGTTTAATGCAATGAGGTGTTGAGTCTGAGATAAAGTAGAAGGATAAAAATGGAGAACATCCATTATATAACATCATAAAGCATGTCATAAACAATCTCTGGTAGGAAGGAAAAAGTGGAATGATGTTGGGAAGAAAAATAATTGAGTACAGTGGTTGATAAACTTTAATAGAGCTTCTGGGCATGTTACAAATAAAGCAGCTAAAGCTAGATGATGCACACCATGGTTCTTAAAACTTTGTGTTCTTAGTCTCTGGGGTGGTGCACAGAACTGTGTTATTTTCTGAGTGATTTGAGTCTCTGTGGGATTTTAATGGCTGAAAGGGTGGAGCCTTTAAGTCTGATTTCATTAATGCCTGAATTTTATAAATTTTCTAAGATGGGAGACTACAAAGCTCATTAAGGACTGTCTGACTTCAACTGTTACCTGTTGAAAAGATAAAAGTAGTCTTAAGGGTCTTGTTTGCTTCTTAACCAAAATTTTTTTTTGAATTGAAAAAGAAATGAGTGGTTTTGTTCCTTTCTGAATTCAGAGGAAAGGGTGAATATAGCTTTTACTACTAATAATTCTGAAAAAAATCCCTCGTTAGAAACTGTTCAGCTAATTTTGAATCAGAGCAGTACATAACCTTCTATTCCTTACTTAAGAGGTGGGGAAATAAGAAGAAATGATGTGCATGAAAACAAAACTTTAAGCATTAGACAGTGTAAGAGATACATGTCTGAGTCAGCCTCTTCAGCATCTTTTATGAAAATCCTCAAATATGCCTTTAGCATAGGAGTGCATGTAATTTAATTCATAAGTTATGAAAGCTCTCCACTACAAGAACTTAACTGTGATCACTATGTGGAGGAAACTAATTCTTGAAATGGCTCTAATGCCTCTTCTGATTATGTGGGGAGGGTTTAGAGGTGTTTCTGCTTATGGTGGAGTTCAGTTGTTGCCTGTTTTAAATGAGATCACAAAGACCATCAGGGGCCATATTAACTAATGAGCAGAATGAGGTCTTATTTTCAACCTTAAAAGGGCTCTGACTTATGTGTATGTTGAAAAATGTATTTTTCTCAGTTGTCTGAGATAAATTATGCATTGCCCATCTATTACTGTCTTGATGGGAATCTTTTCTATGTGTAGTCTCAATATAAGACATTCAAAAAAGTTTATTTGATATAAGTAATTTGAAAAAGTACCAGTGGTTGAATGGGACCTGGAAAGGTGACACATCAAGAAAAAAAATTCGTAAAACATGGCAAAAAACTTTATTGTAGTATGGAAATCTGTTGTAATGGAGGTGGGTGTACTTGGGAGAGTTGGAAAAATTGTGGAAGGTTCTGTACGGATTCTCAAGGTAATTGTGCACCACAGGGATATAATTGTTGTGTAGGACTATGATGCCTAATCTTGAATATTGTTTTCAGTTAATCTGGAAATGTAGAAGTTCGGGAAACTATGAGAAAAAAGCTGGAATTGGAATATCACAATCTGTTTATTCCCTGTCAGTAACAATGCTGACATTTAAAGTAGTTGTTGTTATTACTACTATTATTATTATTAATTAGTTGAGTTTCTTCCCTGTGGCTCATTGGTTTTTGCTTTTGAATGGTAGGATGTTTTCCTGTAATGCCAGTTGCAAACTTCAAGCTTGCTTGTATCATGGCCAAAAATCTGAGAACAATGATGACTCCATTATATCCAGTGAAAAAGGAATCTTTTGTACTACTTAGTTTTAATTGCTAATTAAGCTAAGTCCTTGGTAGTGTGAAAGAATGGAATAGTTTATGCCCTCCACTTTGGACCAGTATTTGCCGCTCAGTTGCAGAGAATGATGGAAGGGGTGATTTTTATTATGATTTCTAGATGAAAATGACCTTCCCGAGGAAGTGAAAACGGGTAAGAGCACTCATTTTGTACAAAAAGCTCTCAGAATTCAGGGAGCGCTTGCACCTGTGGAGCTGAGGAGCAGTTTAGGACTACTGTGCTGCTTGCGAAGGTCTAACACCACCATCTGATCCCTCTGAAGTTCTCCATGGGTTTTGCCTGACTGCGCTGCTTCAGTTTGTGTACTTAATGATCAAAGGTATTTTAGATTGTCCAGACAAGTGGCAGGGATCTTCTAGAGAAAGCTTGTTGATATTTGGAGATTATTTTAATTTGTTCTTGGATGGTTGGTTGTTGTTTTTTTTTTTTTTTTTTTAACATTGAGATTAAAGTGAAGTTTCCTTAATAGTGAAGCACTGATTCCTGTGCATTAGAACTCATTTTAAAGGTATTTCAGTGCAGCTAGGTAGGAGTTTCCTAGTACCAGGAAACTGCCTCAAGAGGAGTGGGTGAATGGATATGCAGATTTACAGATTGAAACAAGAAAACAAATTGCAAGTACAGGTCATTTCACAACTTTCTCTTCAGGGCTTTCTCACTTCCACAATCAGAACTCAAATGTGGAAGAAACCAGTTCAAAGCAATTAATTAATGACTAGCTTAAGGTCTATCAGGCTTCAGACAGCTGGAAAAGAGAAGTAACATATTTCTGCTGCAGTGACTTAATCTTCGTGATTTTTCTGTAGTATTTGAGAACCTTTCCAGATTTTTGTCATGCCGTTTCTAAAATTAACCTGTATGCTCTCATGAGAATTGCATAGCACCTTGTTTGCAAGCAAGTCCCTTGCATCAATTACTGAAGACTACCAGCTGTATTGGTACCTGGTACTGTCAAATTTGGATGACCTCTTTGTGTTTGTTTGCAGTTGGATCTCAGTTGGACAGTAGTGTCTGCTGCTGTAGATGTTCTGGCATTTCCTCTACCTTGGCAATCCCCACGCAGTGTATGCTGACAGAAGTTATTCTGTTAGCACTACTGCACTGTTATGTGCAATGTCAGAATCAAAACTTGTTAGAACGCTTTCCTGTTACTCAGTTGGGTTATGGTTGAACCAAAGTGTGTGATTTTTATCTTTTTTTTCTTCTTGTCCTAGTGTCCAAGCACACAGAATATGATAGAGCTGATTTTTGTAAAACAGCAATGCGGTCTGTAGCTTTGCCTTTGTGTGCTGTTGTGATGCTTTTTGTATAAGTTTCAACTTTCAGTATCTTTCATGTTTTCGAAGGAATGAAAAATTCTGATCAATTTCCCAGGGCTCAGTGCTGGGTCCAGCCCTGTTCAGTGTCTTTATCAATGACCTGGATGAAGGCATCGAGTGCTCCCTTAGCAAGTTTGCAGACGACACTAAACTGGGTGGAAGTGTCGATCTGCTGGAGGGCAGGGAGGCTCTGCAAAGGGATCTGAACAGGCAGAGTCCAATGGCATGAGGTTTAACAAGGCCAAATGCCGGGTCCTGCACTTGGGGCACAACAACCCTGTGCAGAGCTACAGACTTGGAGAAGTCTATCTAGAAAGCTGCCTGGAGGAGAAGGACCTGGGGGTGTTGGTTGACAGCCGACTGAACATGAGCCAGCAGTGTGCCCAGGTGGCCAAGAAGGCCAATGGCATCTTGGCTTGTATCAGAAACGGCGTGACCAGCAGGTCCAGGGAGGTTCTTCTCCCTCTGTACTCAGCCCTGGTGAGACCACTCCTTGAATCCTGGGTTCAGTTCTGGGCCCCTCACCACAAGAAGGATGTTGAGGCTCTGGAGCGAGTCCAGAGAAGAGCAGTGAAGCTGGTGAAGGTGCTGGAGAACAGGCCTTATGAGGAGCGGCTGAGAGAGCTGGGGTTGTTTAGCCTAGAGGAGGGGAGGCTGAGAGGAGACTTCATTGCTATCTATAACTACCTGAGGGGAGGTTAGTTTAGGGATTGGTAGGAATGGTTGGACTCGATGTGGTGAGTCTCTTCCAACCTGATGATTCTATGATGATGAGGTCTTGTAAGTAATGTAATGTAGAGAACAGGTCAATGATATTGCTGTTTGTTACCTCAAATGACCAGAAAAACTATGTAATGTTGTACTGTACCATGACTGCACAGAATTAAACTCAGGTTTGGATGAAATATTCTCTAGATGAAAGCTATTCAGAAATGATAGCTTTTAAGGAAAAAACATTTTTCAGAGTTATTGCTTTTTGTCCTTAATAAAGGTGTATCAAGTCATGTAAGTTCTTTACTCTGTTTCAGCTGCTGTATCAACTTCCATTTTAATTATAAGTTGCTGTGTATTTTTCCTTGGTTTTTAACTTTGTTAGAACAAAATATTGGAAAATTTACTTTGTGTGTTAAACCTGCAATGTAGGAAGAACGACTAGTGTTACTTAGATGGCGGGTAGAACATTATTAAACAGCAGATGATGCAGCATTTATATAACTTAATATTGCTTGTCAAATTGGTAATTCATGTAAGTAGAATAAATCCACATTTTCTTTAGAAACTAAAGAACAGACACTAAATGAACAGGACAGGTACCATGATACTGCCTCTTCTTCCATAGTCAGATAAGGGAAGTAAAATAAATTGCCATGTGTGAATAATTTTGGCTCTTAGAGATTGGTTGAATTGCTCCTTGGAATGTACATGAAAAATGTAATGTTGGATTTTCTTCCTTCACATAAATAAAAATCTTGACATCTAATTATTACTCTGGTTGGGCCTCTTGCTTTGTATGTTGAACTTAAAGGAAGGTTCCCGTAACTTTGGAGAAGGAAGGGGTACCTCCTGGGAGACAGGATAGCAGAGCACCTGCTCAGGTGATTGAGCTGAAATGAGAGGTGAAGTTTCTATTACTCAGTGGCATGTGCTGCAGAGAAGTGCCAGTGAAGTAGCACTTGCATGTTTGCGTGAAGCTGTAGATCTGTGTAAGTTGTCTTTTCTTTGGCTGCTTAGAAACAGCTAGAGCTTAAAGCTCCTGTGTAATGTTGGCCTCCTAACCTCTCCAGCAAGTTAACAGATTCATCTTTTTGTGTGTCCCCTGTTGTTCCTCCCTGGCAGTGTTTCTAGCTCTGCTTATCTTAAATTCTGCATGCACCAAGCCCCGTGTCTGTGTTATGATGCGTGAGGTGCTGGTCCTAAGTTTGCATGTAGTGATACAAAAGTGTGTGGGTGAGAGGGAGGCACATACACATTAATTTTAGGAGCATTAGTTTCAAACCATTTTTTCAGTATTACTAATTTAATTTTCCACCTTTCCTTAAGTCTGCTGTTATGCTTTTCAACTAATATGCAAATTAATATGTGACCCTCTCCCCTAATTAATTGTGGTAATAGCACTTTTTAATATACAGTGTATTTTGGAGTGATCATCAGCAGTTTTCTTAGGTGTCATCATGCAAGTATTTAGTGTTCTATTTGTGTGTGTAGCCTGCATTATCTGTGGGGAAATATCTTCAATTCAGTATCAGCTAGTTTTATGCAGACATGAACTATGTAAAAATCTTTAGTTTTGATTGAGCTCTTAGAGGTCTGAGTTGTGTTCTGTGTTCTCAGTGAATGAAATGTTGAGATCTCATACCTTATTAATGTGTCTGAACTACTACAAAATCTTTGTAGATATGGTTACCCAGAACTTTTTCCAGTGAGCTGAATTTAACTGTCCTGTGAGACTGCCACACATAACAGGTGTAGGCCTAGAAAGCAGTTTCATATTGACTTTCTGGAAGGAAAAATAACTAAAAATATGATTGGAATGGGAGGAGGAAAGAAAGGGCAGATTGCATAACCACAGACTCTGGGTAGTGGGAAGATTTCTGATGCAGCAAGAGTAAGTGGCCAAATAGTGTTTCTGGAGATGTTGCGACAAGGTAGAGAACACAGTCTAAATATAGGTCTCTGAAATACAAAAGTTTTTGCTTCCATCAGTCTATATGGTAGGTGAAGGGAAGGAGATCACGGGCTGGAGAAGGCTTGCAATGCTAAAATTGGGTTAAATACATCTTGTAGTGGTGTTTTTTGATTTTGAAGTGTCACTAAATTGCAAATCTGCTCTTAGAGCAGAGTGGTATGTGCTGTTGCCTCACCTGCAAACCTCTGTCAGATAAAAAACTGACCAGTGAGTTGCCTCTGGGGTAGGTGAGTACCAGTGGTTGTAAATGAATCCTGGATATGAATGAGATCAGCTCACTTTTGTTGGGGGAGTTTTGAATGCGCATCTGGTATAGCAAAGTTTTTGGGAGGAGGGAGGGTTGTTTGAGAATTGCGCAGTATCCTTTAGCTAGTGAGAGCTTTGCTATATGCAGTCCTTCTAGAATACAACTGCTTAGATTGTTGTAATAAGAGAAAGGATTATTTCTGTTGTCCTTCCCCTCCACTGGAAATTCAATATGTAGAGCACAAAATTGCAATTTATGCAGTGAGCTTGTTTTCTGTGGTCTCTTATGTCCTTCCAGACTTCTCTGGGAAGGCCATGGAATGAAAATATTGTGCCTGTGGACATAACTCTGACTTCCATGAGTGATGCTCCCTCTTTTCAGGTCTGTAATGTGCTTGTGCTTATTTGCCACTGTCTACAATTGAAGTAGAGGTGCCTATGGCATTCCTGTGGTTCAGTTCTTAGTCTGCTTTCCAGGAAGACTCAGCTCTGCTTTTTTTCTGAACTTGGTTCCCACCCCCGCCCTTCCCCCCTATACCCAGTGATCTACTTTTGTACACCAACTCTGAGATTTACGTGCCATGCTTGTCATGCAACTGGTCATGGTTGTAGTGGCTTAGGTGTCCCTGAGCCTTCCTCGTGCCTGTACAAGACAGTGCTACGTAAATTTTAGTGGTTTTCTTGAAGCACGGAAATGTTCCTGTATTTGATCATGTTAGCAGTTAGGTTGATGACATTTCTCAAGGCAAAGTCTGCATTGCATCACTACTGATGTAACAATTCATACCTTTTTGCTCAATACATTGACTGCGGAGTACAGGCACCCCTTTTGCAGCCAGAGTGCTAACAGCTGCTTCCCAGTGACTGTTGTCAGATATTTGTGGACAGAACTGTGGTTACATGTATTTCCTGTTTTCAGGACATTACTTAATTGCTGTACGCCTTCTGGAAGGCCTCATGCAAGATTCCACTTGCTGGCAAGCTATGTGTTAAATTTTATTGACAAAAATCTTTTCACTTAGCATTTTTATACTTATGTCACTCCGAAAACCTGTTTCACCAAACCAGAGCTAGAGTTTCTATTTAAATGGTATATTACATTTTCAGATGAACTTTACAAGAATAGTGATACCACTATCTGTAGCTTTTACTGTAGTCATACAACTATAGATTTAGACAATGATAGCTCTCCAACAGTGAAAGCAAGTAGAAGCATTAGGACATCAACAAGGAAAATAAGTGGCACTTTTTAAAAATTTTCAAATACTGTTCCAGAGTTAGACTTGGGTTGATGAAAATGGGTAACGAGTTATTTGATTCTTGAGTTCTGACCAAAAATGACAGCAGAATCCAGGAGTAATGATGTGTTTTGCTGGATCTGTTTGTCACTATCTTCCGATCTTGTTGATAACGTCTGTGTTCTGGAGAGAAAAATTTGCATTCATGGACTTTGAGAACTAAGAGCATTTAAATATAACAGGTAATAATCTGTTTGTGTGTTTTGGAAAAAAGAGTAAGTATGAGTTACAAGCCTACCAACCAGATAAATGGTGCGGGTGAAAACAAATTCCATGCTTCTACCCATTTGAATGTGTGTGGGAATGTCCTTGGGAAAAAAAAAATGCTATGAACAATTACTTGGATCGTGCTGCTTTTCGGGAACTTGAGATGTTAGCTTAGGATTATAAGACTTTTAAAAATGCCCTTTCTAATGTAACCTCCTGAATGCCTGCTTTTGTTGTAGCCTATTATTGATAGCTCTTGAGGTCAGAGAGCTGTTCATTCTTTTGGTACCATTCTGTGGGTGGCGATGAAAGTTGGGCATGAGACATCTGAAGTTATTTAAAAGGTTGTATCCAGCCTCATTGCTGTTGGGGTTTGGGGCTAAGGGGATAGGGGAGGGAAGGAGAATCTTGCTTATTGAAATGGTCTGTTAACAGAAAGTTGTGAATAACCATTTTTTTTTTTTTGCTTCACAACAACTTTAATTTTCTATCTAAAATCTTGCAAGCATGTAACAGAGCATGTAATGCTACCGACTTTGTGGGTTTTCTTACTCTTTTAGGCTTTCATTTTTCTTTTCTGGGGAGTTGCTGAACTAAAATTTTCTTCAAATTTAGAAAATTATTTCACAAGTGAGTTTTGAAACGCAGTTACCTTTGTGTAAAGGAAAGGTAGTTCGTATGAGGACAGGAAGGTTCAGTTATAATGTTAGGTGGTATGGACATACCTGCAGTGTTAGTTCTTGTCTTCTTGGAGTAATCCTGAAATTAAAGTCAAAGTATAATCTGAAAGACCATAATAGGTGGGCTTGGTTCTTAGTAAATTGTCTGCTAAAAAATTGCATTCCTTCATTAACTGCAATTTAAAATTTAAGTTCTCTAGAAAGAATTTGGACATTGAGTCCCACATGTATTTATGCTGTTGAAACGGCTAGATTTCAAATACTGTCTGTGGGTTTGAGGGTTATAGTTACATACTTCACTTATAGGCAGTGTGTTTGCCTCCTCTCTGGATGGTAGGGATGCCATAGTTCAAAACCTTAAAAAGTTAGTTGAGTCTTTCACTAGGCTTTCCCAAATACTTTTATCCTCAAATGCCTCAAGGGCATAAGCTCTTTATTTTGCAATTTAGCTCTTTATAGTAAGTAATTGGTGTTGGTCTGTTGCATTCAGATAGAGATTCCTTTTAGAAGTCCCATGCAGAGTTTTTTAGAGAAAACACAAAAGAATATGTATATTTGCATGAGACCTTCCAGCTGGTTTTGAAGTCTGTCCCCCTCATGGTGCAGGCAGTTATGTCACAGGTACATAGATACATATAGTGTTATTACATTTATGAAAATCACTGTATTAAATACCCTTTTAAATAACTTTTAAGTGCTCTTACACTTCTACTGTTGCAAGATCCCAGTTTTCTGAGTCTTCGAATCCTTTTTTAAATTTTCAGTCCAAATTTATACACATTTGTTTGTCAATGCTGTTGTTGGGGTGAAAAAGCTCTTCTGTTCCGTAGTGTTTGTGTGTTGATACTAGCTTTTGATTTGCTAAGCTGAATTGGAGCTGTTTTGACTTCCTTTTGCAAGAGAGACTCTTCTGCTTTCCTCTTACCTCTGTAGTTCTCTTCTGAATTTATAGGGAAATTTTATGGAATGCTGTAGATCACACCTGTGGAGATACTTACGCTTTTAGAACAGAATGCTCCCTGCCTTTTCTACTGCAAGAGCTTGGGAGTATCAACTACCAGGGAACAAATTCGGAAGAAACACAAGATGGTTCCTTGCAGTTACTCTGTGGATTGTGCACCAGACTGGCTACTGGTCTGATGTATTGTGGTCATCTTATGGTGGAGATTTATCCTTTGTTGAATTCTAGAATCGTATACTTTTTTTCTTCTTTATGTTGACAGCATATGCTCATCTTGGTTTGTTATCTCATAATCCAGCTGCTGTATCTGAGTAGTTTTGGTTTTGGTGGGTTTTTTTGAGCAATTTTAATAAGCCAACTGTTGCAGAGTTCAGGATCTTAAATGGTTCCATTATGTTTTGCTACTGCATGCCTACTGGATTTGCTTTCCAAAAAATATATCTGCAGCATGCTAATGGGTGTTTTCAAAGTTGTAATGTCCTCACCTCATTATAGTTGATAGACCTAAAATTATACTGTAAATTCAGTCCAAAGGCCAGTATTGTATCCTTGCAAATTATGGAGATTAATGATAGGCTACCACCAATAAGTGTACTTAAAAGGTGAACTGCTGTAATACTAATGTTGGATTTTGTGCTGCTTGGACACTATTAAATACCTGTGAAAATGGATTTTAGGTAGAGCTCGGTCTGACTCATAGGAAAGATGAGAGGATGTTGAACCATATATGATACAAGTGCAGGTGACCATGATCAAGAGTCTCAAATCTTGTTCCATTATTACACAGCACAGAGGAAATAAAATTTAACAAATTTATTTGTGGATGTTGTACTGTGTAGCTGTGCTGTTAAGTGTTAGGGCACTAAGGAGGATGGAGTTGAGATTCTGTTCCTTTTAATCTGCCTGTGTGTGAGAGGGAGAGGCATAAAGGTAGCCGCTGAGTGTTTATATCTGTAGAGGCAGGGAAATAAAATTAATAAGAGCTGCAAACTTTATTTTATCGCAAAAACTTTATTTTTTTTCAAGTTACCCCACAGCAAAAAGTTTCAAGCATATATTCAGTTTACTGGGGTTTTTTTGTTATGATAAATTAAGAGTCAGGTCTGTGTTGTTTGTCCTACAAGTCTGCAGAAAAACTAACAAAAAACCTGAATTTTCTGCCTACAACTTGTAACAACTTGTAGACTTTAAGGAGTGCTTCAGAGGAAGGAAGAACAGAGAAGAGAGGAAGCCCCCACTCTCTTCTGCCCCCCTGTCCTGTTAGTGCAACCTGGCCCTGACTGTGCTGGCTAATTGGCTGAGAAGAGGAAAGCAGTTAAAGCCTTTCCATGCGCTGGAGTGCAGACCTTGCTAGTTAGATTTTCCCTGTAAGGTGCGTGCACCTTATGAGATGCCAGTTCTCCATCTGTGTGCAAAAGACAGTGTAAATCTCTTGCATGTTCTGAGCTTAAGCATAAAGCTTACACACCTCCTGTTGCTTGTGCAGGACAGGCCACAGCTAGTCCTGAGTGATGAGGTTTGCTTTTTTGGGGTATGAATAAGCCTATTACTGCAGGAAGCTATGGAAAATGAACCTTTTGTGCTGCAGTTGACACTTTACAATAAGGAATTAAAAAGATTGACACTTGAGACTGAGTTGCGTGCTGACTTTTGCCTTTTATGATTACTTGAAAATGTTTTTAATTTAATTTTGATGCATTTTTAAATGTTCTTAAACTGTTTCACCTTTGTATTTTTTCATCCTGCCCAAACATTCTCTGCAGAGGGCTAATCACTTGTTCTCTTGAGTGACTGGCACGATTGAAGTGATTATTATGTGTAGATGCTATGTGTTGGGTGAGAAATAATGGGGAGGGTGTTGTGCTGCCAGATGGAGTAGGGATGGGATGATATCATAGTGAAGAGGGTGCTGTTCTTCAGGACTTGAGTAAAGTGTGATTTGTCTGCTTTTCGTCTCTGGCATTCCCCCCGATGAAGGTTTCATCTCACTTGCGCGTTCCCTCTCACTTACGTTTTTATTCTGGCTGACCTTTTATTTGCTGCTTCTATGCATGCTCTTTAGGATTTTATTCAGTGTCTGATTCTGTCATGCTTGGATCATAGATTTTTGTTTTGTTTTGCTGTTATCAGTGTTTCCTCTCTAGGGGAATTGCTTGCTCACGGTGTCTGTTTTGACAGGGATTTTTCTACAGTGTATGGTGGGGTTTTTATGTATATTAATGAAAGCAAGTGTAAAAGTGTGCACGTTTCCACATAACCCTGTGTCAATGCACTTTTTCTAGTAATGATTAGTTCTGCTCTTTGGGAACAATACTTGAAAAAAAACCACATTCTTTTGTGCAAATAAGCTTTTTTACATTGTGAAGTGTTCTCCTTGACTGCAATTCACTCACTTGTGTATTCTGGCAATTTAAAGATCTTGTGTGATCACGTAGTGACGATGAAATGTAAGACAGGGCTATGTCCCATTCATCCAAAACCTTAGAAAGGGAGACAGTTAACTTCTTAGTGTTAAGGAACTGTGTTTTTAATGAAAACTCTTGAGTGACTTTATACCCTGGGCCACTGTTAGTGCATTTTTTACAGCCTCAAGTTAATTGCATTTTGGGAACTACATTGCCTGTAGTTCTTTCTAAGGTTTTACATTAATTTATACTTGAAATTGATGACGTCTGCTACTGTAAAAAATGTAGGAGTTTGTCCTTCACCTAAAGGCCTTAGTCATTACAGCTTCAGCTGAAAGGTAAGATGATAGAATCATGGAATTATAGCATAGTTTGGGTTGGAAGGGACCTGAAAGTCATCCAGTTCCAACACTGCTGCCATGGGCAGGGACACCTCCCACTAGCTTGAGCTGCCCAAGGACCCATCCAGCCTGGCCTTGAACACTTCCAAGGATGGGGCAGCCACAGCTTCCCTGGGCAACCTGTGCCAGGGCCTCACCACTCTCATGGTAAAGAAAGCACTGTTTTATTATCAGCTGTATAATTTTAACCTATGCTGTTAAAATTGAAATCTTAAACAACTTAAAGCATTATTATTTTTTTAAAAATTGAGTTTCATATTAAGGAGTTAGTTGTGACTGGTTATAGAAACCCATGTTACGGAGCACTGTTCTGTGTGGTTTGAATTGGTGCCTTCTTGTCCACAAGTGCTGGAATATTGTGCATTAAGTAGTCAGAGTATGTGGTAACTGAAAATTAGGTCCAACAAAAGTGGATATTTTACCTTTTCCAGCTGTGTGTGGTAGAAAAGAATATTTGCAAATCCTTCCATTGGAAGGAGTAATGGCGTGGTGGAGTTAAGAACTCATTTAGTCTCAGTGTTCAACTGAGACAAATGGTGGTGGGGCCTCGGACTCCTTGGTACCTTCCTCTAAAGGACTGCATTCTTTATCCAGTTGTTCATTGGAAATCGTGTAATCCACCTTGGCTATGCAGGGTCATACTGTAGTTGTGGGTGGGCAAAGGGATAGGTGGAACTTAGTTTCTGATGTATAGGTGGAAGCTTAGTCTCTGTCAGTCTGCCTGTAACCTGCTGTGAATCATTGTTGTGATTTTTGGCTTAAAAGTGAGGTTGACTCAACTTGCTGTGAGTGCAAACAATTCAAATTTAAAATTCTGTTTCCATCTAGGCAAAGCCCAAGTCTTGGTCTGTTGTATCCTAGATTAATGTCCTTATTAGATGGTTTTAATGTTTTTCAGTGATTTTTTTTGTGCATATATCTTCCCCTAGTAATAGAATTAGTTTCTGACATGTGGTACTTACCAGGAACTGTTGTTTGAAGCAGGCTTTGTTTTCTAGTTCAGCAGTATCCCTGAAAATACATAGCGAGGCATGGAGAATTGGTGTTAAGCTTGATACATGACTGCCTCCTTCTTGGTATTTGTTAATGTCCATCTCTATATTGGATGTCAAATATGATAGGGCTTGGGAAGGATTATTCAAGAAGGAGATTTTCTATCTAGCTCCATGGTAATGCTAATGAGAACAGTCTGTGTTGACAACCTGCACGGCTATTTATCCCCCAGCCATGGGATTCTTCAGGACGTGTTGCCTGTGAAAATTAAGTATGAAGACTCTCTTGACTAGTTTCTGAGCAACGTTTTGAGTGTATTATCATTTTAGTTGGTACTTAGTGCATATGATGATGCAAATGTACACTAGTAGCTAAAATACTTGCACACACCAATTCTGAAATCTGTAGGAATGTACCCTCTGTGCCTGTTAATGCCTCGTACCGTAAGCAGATGTTACCTCTTTCCAGGAATGAGGTACACCAGCTCTTCCATTCAGAAGTGGTACTAAGCATTAGTTGCGTGATTGTATTCCTCTTATTTCCTCACTGCAATTGTTTTTTACTCCTCCTGCCATGTGAGGTGGGAAAGGTGAGGGATAAGGCTGGGTGTTTGCAAATGTTAGCAGAGAACAACTACAGGTCATGATGGGAATTATTGCCGTGTTTTTCTAGGTCTTTGCTGAGCATAAAGATCTTCTCAAAAATTTTTTTCTGTGCGAGCTGTTTTTCATGCACATTTGGTGATCATAGAATCATAGAATAACCAGGTTGGAAGAGACCCACCGGATCATCATAGAGTCCAACCATTCCTATCAAACACTAAACCTTAGCACCTCGTCCACCTGTGCCTTACTAGGACAACAGGGTGGCTGGTAATGGTTGGAGATTCACTTATGTAGGGGATGGTGCTGCTGTCGTGGAAGGTCTGCCATTTGCTGTAGACCTGATCCACGACACTGCGAAGAAACTGCTGAAGATCATGATGCCCTGAGTCTATTATTTCTTATTGTTCACCCACACAGGCACCAAGGCAGACCTGCAGCAAATCTAGGGGGTCTACAGAGTTCAAGAGGCAAAGGACATGGGAAATGAGGGGAATTTTCCACTGTTCTGCAGAGGAATGGGAAAGGTCTAGTAGGATTTAACATCCTCTGACTTACCAGCTGGCTCTGTGGCTGATGTGACAAGCAGCAGTTTGGCTTGTATGATCATGCTGTAAATTCCTTTTTACCTGATAGAGGATCAAGTCAGAGGGAGATGCAGGTCACAGCCAATATTTATTAGAGCACCTTTTATTAATTAAGCTGCTGCTAATAGTAGCAGATAACTTCTCACTCAGTGTGTTTCCCTGAACAGTTCATTTAAACACATATGTAGGTACCAGTTGGAGCATCAGTTAAAAGGCCCCCCCTAACTGTTTACTCAGAATCAGAGGGTCATATTAATGCATCAGTGGCTTATATGCAGGTCTTGAGAATAGTCTCTCCAGCAGTCCTTTTTTCTTCAGCTGTATGCGCAATCCTATAGTAGTCCTCTGCATACAGCAGCCACCACTGCTTCTTGGTGTGGTCAGAGCTACATAACACGTTGTTGATGATAGTGTAAGCTACTGGCCAAGTACAGATTCAGAAGTGGCATCTCTGTTGTCTAAGCATAATTAAGCAGCCACAAGAGAAGTATATATGAACGATAATGGAAAAAGAAACATGATATGTGGGGTGGTACCTGTATGTGAGATTTCGGTGATGCGATGGAAAATCTTTGTGGGGCACCTTAACTGCCGTAGCAGTTAATGCTAACGTCAGAAGTACCAGTATTCTGAGACTCTGAAATAATGGTACTTCAGTATTTGAAGGCAGATTCCTTAGGTGTTCTTTTTTTTATCCTTTGTGTCTTAATGTACCTTTACCAATTTTGTCCCCTGTGGTGTTGAAAACTCTATACTTTGCACCCTATTAGCATTAGTTTTTATACTTCATTCGTAAACAGCTCCTGACCTATTTTCAGCTCCATTCTTCTCAAATAAATCTTTTCCTTATTTTCAGACTAAGCTACCAACAAGACTTATTTCTGAAAACCAGACCACCTCTGCTGCTTGTACCCTTTTGGATCTATGTTTTAAACTGTGCAGGTTTAGCAATCGGTAGTTTTTAATATTTTATAAAAGTTGCTCTTCTGTATCACCTTGTATTCAAACAGCAGTAGACTAAATCATTCTATTTAGTCCTAAGCTATGTATTTTTGCAAAATATTTGTTGTATTAGTTTTTCTAGATGTTTTCATACGCACATGTATTTACATTGTTCTGTTTAATAATTTTTTTATTTCCAAATTTCTTAATTCACTGCTTCATTGTCACTTTTATGCTTGGTAGCTGATAGTGTTACATTTCCAGAGACGTAGTCAGGAGATCTTTGCGTAAGTCACTCAAATTTAAACTTTGGGGTTTTTTTTCTTAAAACGGGTAACTACTAATGTAGACTCTCCCTTTAATTGGTCTTTTTTCCCCTTCTTTCAGTGTTGATTTTAATTGTATTTCCAAAGTTATTTACCCAGTGAAAGCAAAACCAACTGTTTGATGCATAATGTCTTACTAAAATTGATATGAAAATCTGTAGGTGGCTAGATGCAGCTAGTTTAACATTTTCAGAAAAGATAAGTTTATCTATGAAATCTGACTTTTGAAATGTATGGCATGCTTGCACCTCAGTTATGATGTTCTATGTTGGTATAGTTAAGACTTGTGAGGATAAAATCAGATCTAATAGTCTTAAATTTTAGTATGTGGTGAACCCTTAATTAGCTCTAGAACAATTGCTAAATTAAGGTGCTGCAATTCTACTTGAAATAGAATTATTATGGTAAAAATAACACAAAAATGTTCCTATTTTCTTGGATAAGAATCAGCCATTTCAATTGCCTATTAAAAATCCACTGCTACTTAAAGAGTTCTTTGAAAAATAAGCATTAATAATTTAGAATGAAACTGTTTCTAAACTATCAATAAACAGAATGCTCTGTATTCTGTCCCTAAATACATAATCTGAAGATTTGGGAGATTATGATAATTTTTGGACATAATTTAATTTGTCCTGCATAGTGTAGGTGTCTGTACATGCATCGATATTTATAAGTGGATCTTACTGTATTTAAAATAAGTACTGGGGGAGGGTTGCATCCTAAAGGTGATCTCAGAATTAATGCTGCAGAGTGATTCACTGCATTAACTCCAGTCAACACATTTTTCATCAAAGTGTGATTGGTTATGGACACTGTTAGCTGAAACGACTAAGTTTGCTCTATTTTTCTTTGAGAAGCCTACACTGAGTTCGCATCTGTCTGACAGAAAGCGCTTGTAAAGAATGTCTTATACTTGGCAGTAAGTGGTGGCAAGCTACCTCCCCTCCCCCCACTTAAATGTCACTTTTCTCCAATTAACATTGATTTGCCCATATTCTATTTTGTAATCTGTTCTGTACTTCTGTGCTTTTTATGAAGCAGTATCCCTCATTTTTCAATGATAATTAGCTTCGGGGAAAAATTGTTCCCAAGTTATTAGTGTCTCCTGTTCTCCCTCTGATTCTAGCATTTGTTTTGCTTATACTAATTCTCCATAGTAGGTTTCTAACTGGTTATATTTTCTTATGTTACTGTTTGTTTCTTATTCAGTCCAGTCTCTAGAACATTTTTGGTTTGTGCTGTTTACCTTGAGGTTGGTCTTCATGCTAATTTTCACTTGCAAACTTGGCAATCCTGACCTTCTGCTGTTTGCTGCCTCATCTCCTCTCATCTATTTCCAGATTATACTGAAGATGTAACAGATATATTTTTTTTTTCAAATGATGCCTGTGGTAAATAAGTCCTACACCACAGTAGTGGCTTTTAAACAAAATTCATCTTAATCTTCATCATCGAGCTATGCATGTGGCAAATGTGTCCAACTGCTTTTCTTCTGTCGCGCTGTTTATTCTTGTGTCCTCTTTCATGAAGTATTAATCATGGGAAAATAAATGGGCCAAAATTAATGATACATTTCTTGGGAAATGGATGAAGACAATTGGTTTCCATTGTTCTGTACTGGTTATTGTCCCTGAAATAAGGACTTAGGTCTTAAATAATGTTAGCAATTAGATTAACTTCCCAACATTACAATATACCATAGAAATTTTGCAAGAACAGAGTTACTAAAGAGCCCAGCTCATGTTTTTCCTTCTTGAGGCCCAGGTCTTTTGGGACATGAGTATGTTTGTATCCAGCATGCTGTGCTCTTAATGCTTTTATTGAGGCTTTTATATAATATGTCATATATGAAATACAAGGATAGTAAACTTGTGGTAAGCTGGGAGAGGAATTTTATATTTCTCTATGAACTTTACAAAGAGGGAGCACAGAAAGAAACTTTGAAAATGGTAGTGGGAATTGATACTGAGTATGGAAATTAAGAGTAGTGTGCTATCTGTAAGTATGAGAGCTGTCAGTGGAGGGAATCTGCTGAATTTTATATAGGTTATTTTCATTCAAATATGAATTGCATGCTTTTCTCTGCAGAAGTAAATGAGATGTTCTTCTAAGTCCTCTACAACCCAGGAGGTGGTGTTTATCCAGTTGGTTGTTAATGGGATGGGTGGGGGTGATAGTTGTAATATCTGAAGAATTTCAGGCTTGTCTTTTTTTTTTTCCTCTATTTTTTCCTTCTTGCTTAGCTTGTCTGGTTCACGCTTGTTTTATTGCAGAGCAGTAATTAGAACTGAATCAGGAGGTTCTTGGGGTGGTAGCTGTTGTCATTGTTTCTAGAAAACTGTGTGCATTTTGGTGTGAATTGTGGCATGGAGAAAGGAATGAAAGAAAAGCCTCTTGACACTGCAGTGGGGAGAGTGAGCCCAGCACATATATACACCTCTGCTTTTCTGGTCTGTAGATACCCCTCAGACTGACTGGTAGTAGATAGCGTGATCATCACTTCAGTGTGCAGCACTGTCTACGTAATGAATTTCTTTTCTAGAAGGGTAAAATATCCCTTAAGAGCTAATTAACATTTAATTTCTAAACATCACAAATAAAACAAATACTATAGTAAAGAGTCCATTTGTTTATCTGAAATTTTTTCACATGGATTTTTTTGCATGCTTCTGTTTCTCATAAGCTGATTGCAAAGCCCATCCATTCAGGTCATTGATTTCTAGAGAAACAAGAAAAAAGAAGCAGGAACTGTTTTGTTTGCTGTGTCCCCTCGCCTCCCCAAAAGGCTTACCTACATGGATGATAGTGTTTTCTATTGTGAACTTTTAAGGTTCCAGGTACATCGTGAAGCTTTGAGTATGTAATTTTTCACTACGTTGTCTGTGTTAAAACACTATCATTCCTTAGCAGTTAATTTATTGCTCACTAAAATTCAAATAATTTATTTCACTGTGCATTACTGCCCAGCTGTTGCCACGCTAACATTTTACATCATTATTTTTCTTGTTTTCTGTAGTTGTCTGTGGTTTTACTATGTTTTAAGTAAAAAAATGGATGACTGAGTGCACTCCCATGTTTACATATCATTATTATATTAGAGTTAATTATTAACATACTGTCATGTGTGGCCATTTAGTCCTGCTACTTCCATCTTAGTCACACTTGTCACAAATAAAGAACATCATTATGTCATCTTCTTTAGAAACAGTTCAATAAAGCTGTATTGATTTTTCTTTTTTTGGACAATTGTTTAAGAGTAATTTGAATCTGTGCTGTAAAATACAAATAATTGCAACCAGTGATTATGGAAAAGACTTCTTTAATTAAAGTAGAAATAACCTTGTTCTTCCCCTTTATGAAGTAGAGCTGTAATGTGTATCAACGATTTCCATATACAGTGTTTAGAATTCTGGTTTTATCTGCTGGAATGTTTGTGGTGTGGGGTTTTTTGTGTGTGTGGGTTCTTGTTATTGTGTATTCCCAACTCTAAGATCTTTTCTTTATGAAAAGGCATCATATTAATAATAGCTCAAACTAGCGTTTGCTTTATGGAGTTTTTTGTTTGGTTTGGGGTAGTTTTTGGGTTTTTTTTTTCTGAAGGGGAGAGTAGGGTTGGGAAGGCATGTTCTTCTCACAGTGAAGGGAAAACCTATTCCAGGTCCTTTCCCTTTGGAATAAGTAGTGAATAGACAAGGATTTGGTAGTGCATTTTAAAGGTTGTAATGATATTCTCTTTTCCTTTTGTATTTTTTCCTTTTGTGAAAGCATAGCTTTTTCCAAGTTGACAAATACACTTTCTCTTCCTTGCTATATTGTATTTAAATGTCTCCTTAGAATTGGTGGTTGAATTTGTGAAATGAGATTGTGTGAACAAAGTGTGATGTCGTAAGAGGGAGTTTGTAATGGTCATGTCAGAAGTGGTCGCAATGACAAAAACGTGCTTTTAATCATGCAAGTGGCAAACAACATGAATATTGTTTTTTTAAAATTTTGTATCATATAAGCCAACTGCTTTTCCTGCAGCCATTCCTGCATTTGTTTCCTGCTTCTGCCTGGCTGCTACACTGCAAAGCAGATGTGGGTGATTATTTTGCCAAGTTTCTAAATTCTTCAGGTTTCCCTTTTATCTTCATGCAGCCTTGAACAAAAGGAAGGAAGTATATGATTTTGTGTAACAATCTTCCTTTTCATTTCAGGGTCTTTCTCTTTCTTGTTAATTTGTCAATAACTCAAGTGTAGCTCCATTGGGTGCACTCAGAAATCCATACATTTCTCCATGTGGAGAAGTGACAATACATAAAAACCTGAGGGGTTTTTAACTTCCTTTGAACTCTGTCTCAGGACGATTTAAGTGGGTTGCACAACTGATGCTGTAGATTACAGTTAGAAATCTACTGAAATGAATGAGATCTCTTGATTATTCCTTCCAGCAAACTTGTATACAGATACATGTAATTGTGACCTCCTTCAAAATGGTTTTCATCTGCTCATTAAACTGAGGCAAATTCTTATCTGTGCAAAGGAATACTTGTTCCTTTCTAAAGATGCTTGTGGAATGGTTTGTGGAAGAAAGTTTCTTGACTAAAACCAAAGTTGGATAAATAAATTTGTCTGAATGAATCTGTTCTAAGTACCAGGAAGAGCAAGAGCCACATACGCTCATCCTGAAGAGCCAGTCTGCTCATCCTCCAGAGACTTGGAGGTGTAGTTTGGTGTTCCTGCCAAGGAAGTAAAGCTCACTCTTGGTTTCTGTTTCATTTTGTTAGAACATGCCAGAAGAATTTTCAATGCACATTTTAAATATTCATATGAAACGACCTTTGCAATTAGTTTGCATAATGTGTTTTCCAGATAATGTTGCAATTAAGTTAGAGATGAACTGAGAAGGTGTAATCATTCAGCGGTGTAGTTGGATTGCACTTACCGTTAACAGTTAACTGTTACTTCAAGGAGAACTTCTGTTTCGCAGCTCTGGTGTCCTATGCCTTGCTGGCGTTAGTAAGATGGCGTAACAGCATCTTCAAAGTGTATTCTAAGCTACCAAGGGAGAATCTGCCTTGTGGAGAATTTGAAGGTCGTGTGAAAGACCTGGGTACAGTTTTTTGTATCCATATTGAATGCATAGTCATTCAGATACTTGCGATACCTCTTTTAATGAGGATTTACTTAAAAAGGGGCTGGGAAAATGTTATGGGTCCCTGGATGCTTATCTGTTTATGTGCATGTGATTTATAATTGTTTTGAACATCCTGCATAGAAAAGTCCTGCCATATTTGTTCATAAAGTCAAATTCCCTTTAAATACCTGTAGTGATCTAATGAAGGAAATAAACTACCCTGACCTCCTCTCCAACAGTTTTGAAGCTGCCTGCTGTGGTAGCAGTTTCTGTATGCTGTGAACAGTGACTGAATTGTAGAGGACAAAATATTCATTTAAGAAAATGTTGTAATGTGAATATTCTATTCAGGAGCTACAGCAGATACAGCAAATCATCAGCAAATGGAAAGCCTGTCTGCAAATTAATCTGTGACAGTAACATTAGGGATACCAGCAAGAATTATTACTATTTGTACAGATCCAGAGATGAGATCAAAAACTGGGAAAAGGAAGCAAGGCACAAACCCTGATATTCTGCATTAAACCACCTCCAGATTGCAATAGGTCCAGCGGATGAGCCTGAATTTTGAGAATTGGTTCACACACACACAATAATTTAAAGAAACTCATTTTGGACTGATATGCTTTGCTTCTGATTGCAAGGATTATATTCCTCAGATTGAGAGTTGTCTCACTCCAAGAGGTGTTTGTAGTGGTGGGAATAAAATTAAAGTAGTAGCAGGTTTGATAAACTGTCAGCAGAATTCCAGTCCTTCCAATGCAATTTGCTAAGGCAAAACTCACAGCGTGAATGAACAGTCTGCAGTGGCTCTTTGATAGAGGCAAATACACATCTCCATTTAATGTCTTCAGAATGTGGACAAATAGCTACAGTTTGAAATACTGGCTTTGTTACATCATTTTCATACAACACAGACCTCATAGATTTAATATAGATGTTACTCATTTTTCATCAGTTTTCATAGAATCACCAGGTTGGAAAAGACCTCTTGGATCATCGAGTCCAACCATCCCTGTCTGCTCCTAAACCTTGTCCCTGAGCAGCTCATCTACCTGTCTTTTAAACACCTCCAGGGATGGTGACTTAACCACCTTCCTGGGTAGCCTCTGCCAGTGCCTAATGACCCTGTCTGTGAAATTTTTTTCTGATACTCAGTCTGAACCTCCCCTGGCACAGCTTGAGGCTATTCCCTCTTGTCCCCTGTCACTTGGGAGAAGAGGCCAGCTCCTTCCTCTCTACAGCCTCTTTTCAGGTAGTTGTAGACAGCAATGAGGTCTCCCCTCAGCCTCCTCTTCTCCAGGATAAACAACCCCAGCTCTCTCAGCCGCTCCTCATTAGGCCTGTTCTCCAGCCCCTTCTCCAGCTTTGTTGCTCTTCTCTGGACTCGCTCCAGAGCCTCAACATCCTTCTTGTGATGAGGGGCCCAGAACTGAACCCAGGATTCAAGGAATGGTCTCACCCACCAGTACCAAGTACCGAGGGAGAATAACCTCCCTGGACCTGCTGGTCACGCCGTTTCTGATACAAGCCAAGATGCCATTGGCCTTCTTGGCCACCTGGGCACACTGCTGGCTCATGTTCAGTTGCTGTCAACCAACACCCCCAGGTCCTTCTCCTCCTGGCAGCTTTCTAGACAGGCTTCTCCTAGTTTGTACCTCTGCACAGGGTTGTTGTGCCCCAAGTGCAGGACCCGGCATTTGGCCGTGTTAAGGCTCACGCCATTGGTCTCAGCCCAGCAGTCCAGCCTGTTCAGATCCCTTTGCAGAGCCTCCTGACCCTCCAGCAGATCCACACTTCCACCCAGCTTAGTGTCGTCTGCAAACTTGCTAAGGGAGCACTCGATGCCTTCATCCAGGTCATTGATAAAGACACTGAACAGGACTGGACCCAGCACTGAGCCCTGGGGAACCCCACTTGTCACTGGCCTCCAGCTGGATTTAACTCCATTTCCCACCACCCTCTGGGCCTGGTCATTCAACCAGTTTTTCACCCAGGAGAGTGTGCACCTGTCCAGGCCAGAGGCCGACAGTTTCCGTAGCAGAATGCTGTGAGAAACTGTCATAGGCTTTATTGAAGTCCAAGAAAAGCAGCGTAGCATTTGTAGCACCATGGTTTTGTTTTTATTCATCAACTTTTTTTTCTGAAAACAGCCATAAAATAAGGCTGTTCTGAACTTGGAATTAGGTAAAAATGCATGTAATACACCTCAAGCATGGGATACGAACTGAGGCCCACTCGTCTGGTCACACACATTGCTTTGTCCATTGAGTTCAGCAAGGCCTATTTTATTATGGCTTACCATTTAGGAAAACAATTCTAAAGTTTGCATAGCAGGGTAAAAACTGCAAAATAAAATACAGATTAGATCAGGAATTTGGATTCTCCACAGATGTTTCTTAACGCTTCTTCATTTTATTGTTGCCATTTCTTATTTTGATGATAATACAAGGGTACACAAAGTAAATTTCTAGTTTTAATAAAGTGACTTAACAAATCTTGTAACTTCAGATTAAGTATTAAAGTCTCTGATTACTGTACTATATGAAAATCAAGTTTGTAATTAAAACCAAATTTGCATCATAGGCCATGAGCTAGTGGAAGTCGTGGATTAATCATCTGGAATTCGTTGGAAATAGTCAAGCTTTTGAGAATTATGAAGTCTGCTGATGGTGTAAAGGACCTTCCCTCCCATTTATTTTAATTCAGCTACTACAGTTGAAAAATAGATTCATTCATTAATTTATTCATTCCCTAAGCATAAACAGGGTTATGAGGCAAAACTATAACAGGTTAAAGATCATGACCATTATGGTGAACAGAAGGTATCAGTGCAGTGTATTAAAAATCTGTGTTTGAAGCACAGAACATACTTCATTGATGTCTGCTGCTTAAAAAAACCTTCTGTGGCACCTTTTCTTGAAGTAACGTTCTTTGTAATAGGATTCAGGTTTCCAATTTTAGCTTTACTTAGTCTGCAATCACTGTGTGGCAAGTAAAAGGTAGGAAACTGCATTTCATGACATGAGAGAGGTTTGCAAAAAGAATCAGATCTTCGAAAATATATGCTGGGGTGCTTAAATTGCTTAACTAAGCATGGTGAGGTAATGTTCCCTTCTGCTTAGGGAAAACAAGTGAAATAAATGGTAGAATGAAATGTGAGTCTCTGAGGGAAAAACAAATCCAGAATGAAATCAGGGATGTTTGTCTTGCAAATTGGAAAGAATAAACAAAAAAAATTTGCTTTACATTGATTTTAATTTTTTAAGTTAAAAATCATCGTGAGTGTTAGAAGTTTGTTTTGGGTTTGGGGAATTGAATGTTTCTGGAGTCCATAAATAAACTGGGGAGCTTACTGTTCTTTGCTATCAATTTGCATTAGAATCGGGAAACTTCCAAATCTATTCTATCTTAAATATTACACTTCAGAAAAGTTACTGAGAGTGTTTTGACTTTTTGCCTTGCAGAGTAACAAGAAATGTTGATGATTCTCAGAAAATATACAGAAAAATGTATTGTTTGCTTCAGTTAAATACAGAATTTTGAAATCCTTGTATTTCTTTTTCTTAGGCTGTTCGCTGCTATGAATCGCTAATTTTGAAAGCTGAAGGAAAGGTCGAGTCTGATTTCTTTTGTCAGTTAGGTCACTTCAACCTCTTATTGGAAGATTATCCAAAAGGTAAGGGGGTTTTGGTACTTTTAAATGTTATTGGGGGGTTATTTGATGTTGATGACACAGGATGAAAAGCGTTTGGATTACTCGCAGTTTTCTGGGTTTGTGCTGTATTTCAAAACCCATAACAGATGAAGACTGATGATGTCTTTACAAAAACAGTTGTATTCTAATCTCCTGTTGTTTTATTTTAAATTGAAAAAAAACCCAAACAAACCACTACTGGCTCAGGTATGACCACGTTTGGTTAATATATACAGTAGTACTGTGCTGCCTACTTGACTTTTTTGGTTTTTTTCTGGTTCATTGTTACATGGCTGTACAAACAGTTAAAGCCATGATTCTGAAGGTCTCCCGTGGGGGGATGGGAGACACAGGTGCATGGGACAAGAGCCTATCTTAGTGCTTTCTCAGCAGGTAAGACGAGGCTGAAAGTGTTAATTCAAAAGCAAAAATTTGTGCTTGGTGTGTTTCAAGTTCTGTTTTAAACAGTAGGAAGAATGGGCATAAGGGTTTGGCAGGAGAGAGATGTGTGTCATTTTTTTATAGGTTACTGTTTCCTCGGTCTTTGTAATTGCATGATTTTTGTGATTGTTGCAGCCAGTGAACATAGAACCTTAGTTACTCTTGTACTTTGTTGCTTATGGGTCAGTAGAGTGCTTTTTTGGTAGTTGTGTCCTTTCCCAAGGATACTCTACTACATAGGGCTGGGTATTGAGCTTGTCCTGTTTCCACCTGGGTGTCAGGCCCAGCATCTGATAGCTGCCTCCTTTCTGGTAATTGTGGGAGGTGTGGATAAGGAGAAAGCCTTTTTGTATATTGCTCTGCTTCAATAAATATAACAAGTTAGATTTTCTTTTTCATGGAATGTCTTTTTTTAATTGTTGCTGCTTTTTAGTTTAAATATGAATGCAATTCTGTTTAATTTTGCACATGGAAATAAGCAACACCCTCACCCCAAAAATGTCTACTCCCACCCCTTTTTCCAAACACACAAACCCACCAGTTTACAATTGCCTTGGGACATAGAAATAGGAAATGAATTATAACTGGTGGTAGTTCAGAAGCAGTGCTCAGTGATTCATGCTAGCTGTGGACCGTTTCATAACAGTATGTCTTTGTGTCCACTTGCTCACTGTCTGACATAAAACAATGTGAGCTAGAGTTCCTGGAAACCTACTTCGCCTTCATTTTTTAGGTTGTCAGATGTTTAGATTAGAGAGGAATTTGCAGTTTATTTGAATTCAGTTTGTAAATTCAGAAATCTTTGAGTGATGGAGGATTCTGCGTCTATTGAATGTATGGGGAGCTTAGGAACCTTAGTGCCCTTAACTTGCACCAACATCTTAAGTACCCACAACTTGTACCTCTGTCTCATCCAGTTGGTGCAATGCAACCACTGGTGTTTCTCATTCCAGAGACATGGAAATACCTGAAGAAAAAATGGCAATATGCTGTCTATAGAATTTATTGAAGAATAGCCTGATCCCATGTTGTTTTCTTAAAAAAAAATTCAAGCACCCCCTCTGCAAACAACTGCCACTGTTGTTTCAGATTAGCCTAATACAGCTTGGTATGATGAGTGCAGTGTGTCTTATTGGAAATATTTTACTTAGAACAGTGCAAGATTGTGGGCTGAACTGTATTAACTTTGCTGTTGAGCTGATAACAGTTAAAAGTAACAGGACTAGGTGCTGCTGTGGATTAGAGGTGAGGTTTAATGATAGGGAGTCTGCTTTGTCCTGTGTATGTAATTTTAAGAACAGGCAATAAAGAATACAAATAATGATTGGAAATACCACTTCTTCAGAACCATTAAGTAAGCATAAGGAGAACTATATGGGGGGAAAAACTCATTTAGATATTAAAATACTTATTATTTTCTTAGATGCCTGTTTAAAGTTACATCTCAATCACGAAGGAAGTCTCAAGAAGTTTGAAAACATTGTTGGTAATGAAGTTTTTAAAAGGTGTCTCTGTATTTTTAAATAGATGGGGTAGCAGTGAAAATAATACTGGGGGAATTTTAAATCATAGGAAGAGGGAAGTTAAAGGGGTTTCTTAAGTTGAGGGGCACGCGTTCTTTTTCAGTTCTTGGATTCCAGTACCAAAGACCACAAACGCATTATCCACAGTGCAAAGAGGTATTAGTGTACTGCAGCTAGTTTACTGCTGTTACTTGGAAGAAGTGTTAGGTTGATGCAAAAATAATTGCTGCTTTTACTCATTGGCTTTAAAGCAGTGTATGTCAGCATGGAATAAGAGGCGGAGGTTTGTAACCTAGTTTGTGCAGCTTCAGCAGAGTCATTTGCAAGCCATGCGGTTATACGTTGTTGTGTACAAGAACAGGTTCTTTTCGATTGACCAATGTTGGACATAAACGTTAAAGTTCTTGATTAATTTTGTTGATTTTTCTGACATTACTTCTCTGCTGTGGTGGTTTCACTAGGATGCAATAAGTTGTAGTGGGCAATTCCACTCGCTAGCCACCAAACGGTGACTGTATCTTTCTCTGGATGGACTTAAGCTTGTGGAAATGTTTGTGCTTCACCTTCATCCAGACACTGGAATGCTGTTGGTTATCATATAGAGTCCATTTTCCATCCCATGTCATAGTGCAACTAAGAAGTGGGTTGATTTTGTTGCGCAAAAGAAACACAGAGCAGACTTTATAATGGTGATTTTCTTAATTTTCATTCAGCTCATGCAGCACCCATTTGTCAACCTTTTTTGATTTTTCAGTTTGGTGCAAGTTGAGTGGTCGAGATTTAGTTCTTCTGCAACCTCTCCACTTGTGTTACATGGGTCTGTTTCAATACTAGCCTTCAATTGAATGTCATTTAATGCAGAGGATGTCCATAGCCCTCTTCATCCTCAACACTTCTGTTTCCATTATGAACTTTCTGGATTCAAAATTGAGCTGTACGTTCTTTCAATTCTTTCTTTTTCAAGATAAGGTTTGATGAGGCTTTGAGCAGCCTGACCTAGCGGGAGATGTCCCTGCTTATGACAAGGATGTTGAAGCTAGATGATCTTTAAGGCCCCTTCCAACCCAAGCCATTTTATGAGTCTTTGATGGTCTCCTGGTCAAATGATTTGTTGACATTATTAACGCTTTCTTGCTTTACACCCCCCTTTGAACTCATGCAACAAAACTACTTGCATTTTCTTTTTTTTACTATGTTGAATTTGTCAGTGTAATATAAAAAAAGAATAATCAGTAAAACCAAAAACATTAGTATAAGTAAGTAGAGTGAATTTCACATTTTAAACTGGTGTACAACATGAATGAACATGAATACAGTGAAAGAAAAGTTTAATCCAAAATAAGCATAATGGTTTACAACAACAAAAAAGGCAATTATTTTTGCACCAACCCAACAGGATGCAGGTGCATCACATTATACATTTAAAGTAAAAAAAAAAATTATACTCCATTCTGCAAATTTTTGCTTTTAGTTGTCATACTTGCAATTATAGTTCAAATTTTAACTGCTTGGGAAGAGAAAAGTAGAGGGAGTTCAGCAATGTTTTCAGCTCACTAATGTATATTTTGTCCTTTTTCTAAGTTGTGAAGTTGCAGATGTGCGAGGTGCTGAAGCAGGATTGTCTTCAGAACTGTAGTCTGTCTGGACTGAAGTTAATCTTGGACACAGTAGGGGACAAGTTGATATATTTAAAAAAAAATGTGATTAATAAAACGTCACAAGAGCAGCATGACTAATGCTGAAGAACTTTTTTTCTCCTTAGAAGCCTATCATTTATTTAATAAAAATCTTTAATAAATGTGTACAGCTTTGTATGTGATGTAGAAAGGTCTTTAAATGCAAATGTGATTGTGTTCTTTGCACAAACTGTATTGCATACATTTTTAAAGAAAGAAGAAACAGAGTTGTCAGTTGATTGCTGAAGTCTGGTCAGTGCAAGGTGAAGTAATGCTTGGTCGATAGGGCTGGAACACCTTCCCTGTGTGGACAGGCTGAGAGAGTGAGGCTTGTTTAGCAAGAGAAGAGAAGGCTCCTGGGAGACCTTATAGCAGCCATCCAGTGCTTAAAGGGGAACGACAAGGTGGGAAGGGATTCTTTATCAGGGGGTGCAGGAATAGGACAAGGGGTAACTGAAAAATGGGAGATACAGAATCATAGAATAACCAGGTTCGAAGAGACCCACCAGATCATCGAGTCCAACCTATCAGACACTAAACCATGCCCCTCAGCACCTCATCCACCCGTGCCTTAAACACCTCCAGGGAAGGTGAATCAACCACCTCCCTGGGCAGCCTGTTCCAGTGCCCAATGACCCTTTCTGTGAAAAATTTTTTCCTGATGTCCAGCCTAAATCTCCCCTGGCAGAGCTTGTGGCCATTCCCTCTCGTCCTGTCTCCTGTCACTTGGCAGAAGAGGCCAGCTCCCTCCTCTGGTATCAGGAAGACATGGTTTCCTGTGAGGGTGGTGAGACATGGGCAGAGCTTACCCAGAGAAGTTATGGATGCCGCATCCCTGGAGGTGTTCAAGGCCAGCTTGGATGAGGCTTTGAGCAACCTGAACCAGTGGGAGGTGTCCCTGCCCATGGCAGGGGGTTGGAACTGGATGATCTTTAAGACCCCTTCCAGCCCAGACCATTGTGATTTAACAGGTTTCATGTCTGTTTTTTTGGTTTGCATTTTTTTTTTTTAACCGCAAATGCTTTGATTAACTTGGATCATTCAGTTGGGTGTTACTTGTGTGGTAATGTTTTCATGTAGCTAATACCTTCTTATGAATCTAGTAAATGTAAAAAATGTACAACTCATACCACACAAGAGGGAACTTGAGTAAGATTTGTGGCGGGTTGCTGCATGTCATTATTAGAACTAACTGGCCAAATACTGACTGTCCTTGCTGCACATACACAGGGAGTGTTAGGGGACGGCTACCTTTGAACGTGGACTAGGTTCATAGCTGATGCCTTGCTGAAGTTCAAATACATCTAGTCTATATCTTTAGGTTTTTTAATGAAACCTGTTACGTTCTGTTGTGATTTCTCTGGAAGTGTGTGGTTTTCTGCCACTTGTAGCCACTGAAATCCAGATTTAATAACCTTTTTGCATCAAAAAAAAGTATGTTTCTAACAAGCATTGTGAATTTATGCAAATTACTGGGTGAGGTTTATTCATCTCTGCGTTACATCTGAGGATAGACTGCAGTACCACTGTGTGTTTTCTTAGCCATAAAAATATCTGAAGGTGATTTGCAGCTTGTATTTTTCCCAAAATGGTGTATATTTGCATTGTTGTTAGCTAGCGGGTTTTTTCTCTGCACCATGAAACTGAGTTGTCTTAACTTCATGGTGCTCTGCTACTGTAAGGAGAATGTCCTAGGCAAGATTATCAACCTCTTTGCAGATTTTGAAATACTGTGAGTCACTGACTTGTAAGTGACTATAACTCAAGGCAGATTTATTCAACTTTGTGAGCGTGTTCAAGGTGGTTTCTGTGCTCAGTTTTTGTTGTCTTGATGTTTTCTGGTTAGAATTTGGCTTCAGAATTTCCCAAAATGAGGACATTTGCTCATCCCAGTCAAAAGCATTCTGTTTCTTCAGTAGCATTTTCTTAATTTTTGTCTGATGTCTTCCTTTCTTGTATTTTTTTTTTGAGGCAGCTATTCCCCAGTTGTTCAATTGTTTCAGAGGTTTCCAAACCCCTTGTTCCCTGGGCGTGTCTTTAGTGGCACCCCAGTCTCCCTGTTGCTGCTCTCTGCTTTGTGCTGGCACAGCTGATCCTGCAGCTGTGTGGGATACTGATCCAACTGAAAAATAACCTAGTAGGAAAAAAGTGATTATCTCAGAATGTGAAACCTCAGCCTTAGATTTTGCCAGAAGAGCTTGATGAGTTGTCATGTAGGCTTTTGGACACTGGCAGCCTTGTGAATTGAGCTAAGACTCCATGCTATATACCTGTGAACTTTGTTTGCTGCTGCAGGCCCAGGATTTTACCATAATTGTGCTGCATGTCTGGGAGGAAACTGATGCTACATCAGTAGCTGGGAGATTTTTAAATTTTATTTTTCTTTCTTTTTCCATGATTGGTTTCCATGAGGAGCACAGAAAGTAGACACTGATCTTGGAGGTTTGGGTTCTAGTTGAACACTGTTTAATGAGCTCACAGACTCTTATCAGCTGTATTGGTAGGAATCTTTGTATCTGTTTTGTAGAAGGGTCGCATACATTGGCTGTTTTCCAGCCTGTGACTTTGAGGACAGCTAACAGTGCCAGAGTGGAGGCATATCATTTGCCTCCTGCAGTTGCTGTTCTCTAAGTGAAATTCTTCAAAGTAGAAGTAGATAATACAATTAATGAATGATTTGGGAAAAACATGCAATTATTCACATCAGAGCTACTGAAGTACAATAAGTACTGCACTAAAATAATTCTCATTGCAGTACTCAAGGAGTGATCACATTTTTATGTACTATGTCAGAATGGTTTTAATAGTTTGTCTGTAGATAGTGACTGCATTGTCAAAAGCACCAATATAAAGATATTAAGTAATTTATAAGGTAGTGTTAATTACTTGAAGGGCATTTTTTAGCAATTGTTAGGCTAAAATTTAAAACAAAACTGAAAAAAATACACAGCGTTTGAGGTGCTCATTTTTTAAGATGTAGCCTAAACCCAAAATTGGAACATGTTTTTATTGTTCTTGTGTAAAGTTGTTTGGTTGTGAGAATAACTTCCATGTTCAACAATAAGCATGTAGTCCTTTGTGCTTACAATTCTGTCCCTGTAGAGTATTTCTCTGTAGTGGTTAATACCTTAGTTTTTTAGGACTTTGAAGGATAGGAAGCATTTCAGTGTGCGTGTTTCTGAGGTACAGAGTAGGAAGAGTCATAAAATGTAAGATAACTTCCCCACATTGATATGATTGCTGTTGGGCTGTCTTTTACTGACTATAGCAGGCTGAATGAGTTGAGAAAAAGGTAGCTGTGTTTTGAGTGAGTGTGACTTTTAGATGTGAAAGTTTTTTATTTTCTTTAAGCAACTCACTTCTGTCATCTTTAGGATGCTGTTGTTAAATTTGGGGACATTCAATTTCAGGTGGTTCATACAGTTGCATGAAATTCCTATAGAAAGAAGAAAGTGAGCTATCTTAAGCTTAGAACACTGAGGTGTGGGTTAGCAATAGAAGATTGTTATTATATGATATAGCTGGACCATGGTTTTTGGTTTGTTGTTGGAAAATTTTCTTTTTGGGCAGTATTCTAAATAAACTCTTAATTGTTAAAAGTAATTTTGCAGAATATGCTCTTTAAAGGATTTTTGACCTTCATGTGATTCTGTTCTGTTCCTTCACTGATGTTCCCTGTATTTTAAAACCTTTCCTAGAGTTCCCTATCAAAAGTATTTCTGTAACAGTAAACCTCTTGTCAGACTTGTCTTACGTGTTTAATACTTCTTAGTCTCCTCTGCAGCTCATAGTTTGACATGATCATGTAACAGTGAGCTTCTCACCACTATGCATTATATTTCTAGATGAAGAAAGTAACTACTGGTTGTTAAATGTAGTTGCAAATTACTTAGAGAAATATGTGGTGACTTTTCTTTTAAACGTGTGTTTAGGCTTTAGTTGTCTTTTGTCATCTCTTCGTACTTTCAGCACAAATCTCTGGAGGAACTGGAGAACAACCTCTTTACTGAGGCTTTGGAGCAAAAGACCTGGGCTGTATTTTTGCAGCTCTAGCTTCCATAAAGCTCTGGCTTTTTAGTTCATTGACTCATCCTTGGAATTTCCTTACCTGTTGATGCTCTGGTTTTGTGGCCCAGCAGTACTCAGCTTGCTAGGTTAAAACATCACTGTGAATAAAACTTGCACTATGTGATAAAGCTGTTTCCATAACTTGCATACAATTTCTAGGTGTTAAGTGAACAATTATTTTTCCTGAAAGCCCTGTCAGATTTAAAGGAATGTGTGTGCCCTTTCTTTACTTCCCTTATGCAGTTCTTCAGATCGTTTTCTATCTTACTACTTACTTTTACATCAGGTAAGCACTAAGAAATGTTAGTGCTTGATTATAAATTAGCATTTTAAAAAAGAAATTAATATTTAAGAAAGCAAATATTAATTTACGCAGAAGAATGTAGAGCTTTGAGTCGGTTTGAAGTTCTCTTTTTCAGATATATGTCATGAAATTAATGCTTGCTCTTAACTTATTAAAGTTCAGCAAGCCAAAGATCTGTTAGTAACATTTAGCCTTGCAAGGTGCCACTAGATGGTGTCAGTATCTAGTTCACTTTTTGCTTACTGAAGCACTAAAATACTCAAACTGCACCATGTTTGCATCGCTTTCAAAGGCTCTTAAGTTTTCAGGTATTGTAAAGTATGTTTGTTAGAGCAGATTATAATAGCCATCCTTCTGTGACTGTGATTGTGATTAGATGTGCTGGGAGTGACAGGTAGGTGGAGATCATTCACTCTAGACGTTCTGCTCCCCATTTTACCTTACTGGCTTGTTTAAGTTATCTGTTTAGACTCTGGAGATGAAAAAAAGATTGTCTATTGTATTTCTGAAACACTTATGTAGTTTATAAAGGATTACAGTTTTTGTAGGAAATGACATAGATTAAAAACGAAACCACGTACATGGTAGTTATGTAAAATCTATTTTGTGTTCTCTGTGTGAAATCAAAGAATCTAAAATAGGGGTGAATAAGATACCTGTTATCCCGATCCTGATTTTGAGATGTCCTTTGATCCTTGTCATGGCAAGAGTGGAGGGCAGACTCTTCTAGGGCAAATAATAAAGGCTGTCAGTATTAAAGAACTGTAGATATTGCAGTGTGGGTAGTTCTGGGTGGCTGTGAAAACCTGTAAGAGGTAACCGGTAGACTGATTGTGTGAACTGACTGAGGGTCAGCTCTGCAGTAGCTGCTAGAGGCTTATAAGAGAGATTCTGAAGCAGGACTGAGTTTAGGAGGTTTCTGACTGCCGGTAGTTTAAATTTCTTGGGCAGAGAGATGGTGGTTTTCTTTCCAGAGCTATTTTAGGTAAACATTTTTTTTTCTCAAAGCACTACAGCTGATTGTGATTGATCTGAAAAGCTGCATAGAACTTTGGGGCATATGCCTCTATTCCTTCCCACTCAAGGTAGGATGGTAAATGCTGTGTCTGCCTGTAGGGTTTTCAAGAGTCTGATGTTAAGGATTATCTCGTACGCAAGGAATATAAATTGGCAGAGTTGGAGAGAGATGTCAATAAGAAGAGTGTAAGCTGATAGAATAAGTAATGGAATACTGGGCAGAAGGATGGAGATAGATGACCACAAGCACCTTTCTAGGAGTTCTTGAGTCACTTATCCAGTGTTGTTTTCAAAGTCTGAATGTAGTCTTTTGGCTTTGTGATTTTTAGAGAGATCTCTGTGGTAGACTAGATCATTTTACTAACATGGTTTAGAGAGAAGTAAGAAACATCATCCTGCTGTTTCAGCCCTATTGTTTGAGTCCAGACACACATTTTCTTAGATGCTCAGGGCTGTTTTGCCTGCTGAAAAAATAAGTTCCTGTCCATTTGGCCTCCAAAAATTCCAGAGGTTTAAGAATTTTAGTAGCAAACTCCTAGATTGGAGAAGTTTGATGCCAAGTTCCTAATCAGAAGATTGCAGAATTCTGCTGTGCGTAAGAGTGATTTCAGGGCACTCATTTCATTATGTTTAAAGGAGGACATCTTAACTGAAACAGTAATGAACTTGAACGAGTTGACTGCAATTGAAAGAGGGGCGGTACATCATGGATACTTCTTTTCCTGACAAAAATTGTAATGACTAGTCTTGGATGAAAAGTAAAGGTGAAAATGACACTGCAGCCTTCAGTGTCCTTTGGCTTTTTTTTGTTGTTGTTGTTGTTGTTTGTTTTTCATGCTGCTAATGTGGTGCATAGCACAGGTAACTTCCTCTTCACTTTTCAGTGAACCAGAGAATGTCATCCTACAATTAGAATGTAGGACTAGGGAGGCATAGCCTATGTTTTGGATAGGGGCTTGTGTATCATTTGTGTTACTCGGCAGATTTGCTTGCTCTTTTTTTTTATTATTCTTTGCATACAATAAAGTTTGTAATTTGAGGACTTTGCACTAATTTTTTATAAACTGTACTTAAGGGGGAAGTTGCTTATAGTTCTTGTAATGCAGTTTTTTTGATAAGCTGCTCTCACCATAGAACTCAGGATTAATGTCTGCTCAGTGGTGACTGACGCGAGGAGTAGAAAGTATGGTACGGTTTGGGTTTATAGTTCATGTTCTGCTGTGTTAAAACTAGTAGGTTGTTCTTGCTTTCCTGATTTGTTTTCTATCCTTTAATATTCAACTTAGGGATATGTTTGATTAAAGATATATCGTGTGGGCTCTTCCAAAAAAAAAAAAAAAAGCTTTCTTGAATCTCCTTTTTCTGTTTATCTACTTGTTTCTTCAATCCTTTTAGCAGAGCTTGAGTGCTTGTGAAATAGATGTTTTATCTAGATGTAAAGGTAACTGATATAAGCTCTAACAGGTCACTAACTGCAAGAGGAGCACTTGTTAAATAGTGGAGTTGCGCATCAATCTCAGTTTCTAGTGGTCTACCTTTCTTGAGGAGGAAAGGGATATTCAGCTCCTGTATAAGTGATTCCACGCTATGATTCGTTGTTATCAATTTCTGCACAACACTTAGCATTTCGTCTTCAAGAAGTTAAGTAAAAGCATTATACCATTGTCCTAGAAGGAAAGGCTGGACCCCTAGAAGAGGTTGCTGAACCCAGAGGTAGGATTGGGCACTTTAGACAATTAAGAGGAGGACCGTAGTGTCTCCTTTATTCTTCTAGAAGAGTAATGTGGCCTTCCTTAGAATGAAGGCCTTATCTCCTTGTCATGTAAACATGAAATATGCTTCAGCAGTCTGTGCTTTCCATGTACTTGTTTTTAATTGTAGCATGAGCCTAGCATAGTAAAGCAGTCATTTGAACTGCTTTGGAAGTTGATAAATCTTATTGAAGAATGGAAGAGTTAGAAAATAAAATTATTTGCAGATGTCAGCACTCCAAGGCAAACTGGTAGAATATTATGGAGCAACGACTTCTTTCTTTAATATACAAACGTTTCCCTGTGATAAATGGGGGCACTATAACTTCTCTGGGTTTGTTTCTTTATGAGCAGTGACATTAGTGGAGCTTAGATTCCTGGCCTCCCCATCTTCCACCTTGCCCGACACGAGGCTTTATAGGGTCTAAATGAGTGAATAACTTCAGATGTCTTCTCTCCCTTTGTGCATTGCTGCTCACCTCTGTTCCATTGTCTGTTTGACTGGAGAACAGGGCTGTGCAATGAATTATTTCAGAGTCTCCATTTTTGGACAGTGCCTGGTGCAGTGTTCATAGGAGAATGTAAAGCCGGTTTGTATTCCAGTCTGATGTGGCCTGTTAGCTGAAGGGCAAGTTCAATCAACCAGAATTTTTAGCAGGGAAGAAGGATGCAAGAATACCATTTTAGAGAAATTTGTTGCAAAGAAGAGCTAATATTCTACTGAACAGAACTGTTCTTAGTACTGTTTACCAGGTTAGTCTTGGTCTTAGATGGAGAATAAAATGTAAGCTTTTTTCCACTTGCTTTTGTTTCTCTAGTTACTGAATGAAAGGGCATGTGAAATTGATTTCTCTTTGTATGTCCCTCTGCACCAGTTCTTTAGAAATTATAGGACATCAGGGAGCATGGAACATGAGCCTACACAATTAAATTTTTAAATCTTACAACAGCTTTGTCCAGGATGAAAATCCCAAAATTCCAAATGATTTCTTTCGTTACAGGTGTTCTTTAAAATATTGCTCGATTTACATTTGTGAGATTAATAGTAAATATACTTTGAGGTTGACATTTCATAAAACAAAATTATAATCCTAAGGAGTGTATTACCCACAACAGTGTACTTATTGTGGCAGTGTTACTTTTATTAAATCATTTATCATTTTAATGTTGTGTATTCTGACTCTTAAGGTTTTCTATCTTTTTCTTCGTGGAAAATGCAACAAAACAAATTCAGCATTCATTTTTCTTTCTTACAGCATTATCTGCATACCAGAGGTACTACAGTTTACAATCTGACTACTGGAAGGTCTGTATATCTTGTTTTTTTTTAATTTAACCCCCCCCGCAATTGTTGTAAATGATTGAATTTCTAAAGTGGATTTATTTCAATATACGTTTGAAGTGTCTTATCTGCAATTACTCTTTGGCACGGTAATTAACTCTTAACGGAAATGTTTACCTAGATGTGCAATTCATATTATAAATTTAAAGTGGAAATGAATCTTCAGGTTTGAGATAGTAGATGGATTGGTTTGACACACTTTGGATTTAAAAAAAAATATTGTTATCCATTTTTTTTTTCTTATGTAAGCACAGATATTTGGATATGTATGAGTACTGAGGGAATCATACCTACTTGAAAGCTGCCCTGCCGGCATTCCACGTGTATGAGGAAACATGTTCTCAAGTTGCATTTTATTTTCGCAGATGCCGAACTGTTTAAAGTCTCTTTCAATATTTTAGGTAACATTCTTATGTAAGATAGAAAAAATCTTGTTAGTACAACTGTTTTATCTCTAAGTCCTTGTAAGAGGTATCAGCACTTTGAGTAAATATTTCTTACAATGATATTGTCAAAAACAGCCTTGTTAATATTGTCACGTGAAATGATTTGAAGCTTGTTGATTGAGTCAGGTGCAGGAAGGCATGTAATGGTAGATACTTGTGTGGTCTTAAGCAGCTGTTTTCCTTTAAAGTGTTTAAGTGCGTATTTCCGCTAGGGAGGGCTCGCTCTGGAAGGACTTCACCATGTATGTACTGGCATTGGAGAAATGACATTTTCTGTGTTCTTTGTATTTTATAGGGGCTGTTAGGATGTTCTGGAAAGTCCTGTGATGAAAACCCCCATTGGAGGGGTTAGAAAGGGAGAAAGGATGGATAAATCGAGGGTAGAAGAGTGAGCTGAAATTAGCATCTTCTCCTCCTAGCGTATGAAAGGAGAATTCCAATCAGAGTCCTAGGAAAACTGTTCATATAGTCTTGTAAAGCTTCTGTTCCGGTAGAAGTTGTATGAGTGCCATTTTTGTACCAGGCCATTTTGGAGCTGAAGTACTGTTTTCAGGAGTAATCCCTGTAGTTTAAAAATTACAACTGTAAAGGTATTTATCTGTTGTTCGTAGGTGCTATGAGAGTTAGATTGCTGTAAGTGATGGTTGAAATAGATCAGTTAATTAAACGTCTATTTTAATAGTTTCTGTTGTTTATACTCTTCCTGTGTTGAGCATTTCAGAATAGTTTGTAACTTGAATTATTTCTTCTCTTCTTTTGTTCTCATGGGTCATTATTAGAAGGGATAGATGATTAGTAGATTCTTTTCCTGCATTTTCAGAAAATTTGGGATAACGTTTAAATGCTTGTATATATTTCCATGGCTGTATAGTGTTTTCGGTGTGGCTTAGAATATTATCTGCAGTTAAAATAAATGCAGATTGATTGTTTTGTAGTTCCATTCCAGCAGTGTGGATGGCAGTAAAATGTGGGATCTGTGCTTGACTTATTGAAAGCAATTTCTGTGTGCAATATGCTGATACTCTAATGCACTTCCTTCTTCTGAGTATATCAAGAGTTTTACTATGCAGAGATTATTTCAAACAATTCCAGTTGCAAGCAAGAGAGCATTGTTTGCAACTGACAAAAGAGCATTTTGACTTCTACAAAGAACCACAAAACCCCAATAATCTTTCTTCAGGTTGGCATCACCTGGGAAGGGTGCTATACTACTTGATCTCATTATGAACCTCGTCATAAATTCGTAGTCAAAGTGTATTTTCCATAATAATTTGGATTTCTTAGTTTTTATATGTATGAAAAACATCTTGAAGAATCCAAATCCATTTTTTCAGTTAAAAACATTTTTGCCAAAACTAATAAAAATCATGGGTGAGTCATATTTCATCTTTTTAATGGATGATAAAGCTAATCTGAAGTTAGCAGTGGGGAAGCTGCCTGGATTGAGTCTAGAGAAAGGTCTTCCTCACCCCAGCTGAGAGGTTTTCTTGTTTCTTGATGTCCTTCATGCTTTGTATATGTAAAAAAACATTTAGTCCATATTAATAAGTTTACAGTGTATTTTTAGTCACCCTTATATCCTATTTCGTTAAACTTTAACTTTTTCGGAGAGATACAGATGACTTAAGGAAATGTGGCTGCTTTTCTTTTTTTTTTTTTTGTTTTACTGTTGTGGATTTAAGAATCTTCTTTTTCCTGTTCTTACAGGATTAGATGTCATCAATTAAGATGTTGAAATTTCTGATGGTAAAGAAATAAAGAGCGCAGTGTGTGAAGAAAAGGTGGTGTTTGAGCTATGAGGAGAGCTGTGTGAGAGTACTGAGACACTGATGTTGAGTGCTGAATCACATGAATCTTATTACATAAGACGGGTTTGAAACCAGACAGGGAATAGCCTTATAAACTTAGGTGACATATCTGAAATGACTAGCTGCAGTGCAGTGCAAGTTGACATGGTTTTGGAATAAGTGCCCAGTATTTTCTTTGTTTTATAATTAGAAAACTTCTAGAAGAATTGTGAGAAATTTTAGGTTGCTTTAGGTATAGTTTTGCCGCCTTAGGTAGTATTTTTAGTCTCTGCAACTTTGAATTTTCACTGTTGCATGGAATTGGTAATGGAACATTATTTTCATGGATTGCTTGTTATATGGTATTCTGATTTTATTTTTTTTTCCCCCTCTCAGGAAGAAAAACATTTCATTTTTTTCCCCTGGAGATTTTTGTAATGGTCTGAAATTTTAACACAGTTATCTATCAGAATTTGATGCATAGGTTGTTCTGTGATCAATGCAATAAGCATTTTGTTGATCCTGTGGAACAAAAAGAGAAAGAAAAAAAGTTTAGAAAATGTATTCTGAATATATGTTGTAGTGATAGAAATGAAGGTGGAAGGTTAGGAAGAGGCTGTATTTTGCCATTTACCAGGTCAGTCTTCTCTCCATTTTGATGAGGTACTGCTTCCTTTCGAAGAAGTAATGCCTGTATCAATAGTTTAGAAGGAGGTGGGTGTCCTTATGCGGCGTATTCCCAAGTAGACCACTTTTTGCAGTGATGTCTCTGGATACTCACAGATCAACACAAAATATTCCACAGAATTACTGATTTTCTCCAGTTTTTGTTCTGCACAGGCACTGTGGTAGCTCAACTCTGCATTTAAAAAAGTTACTTGACTTGAAATCATGTGAAGTAAATATCTCAACTTTGATAAGAGCTGAGTTAACAGAGTTTTTGTTTTTAAGTAGTTTTTCCAGTGTTTATGTGCCTATGCTAAAATAAATCTCCCTTCTGTGCAGTGTACTTCATTCTGATTTCTTTTTAGAACTCCTCTGTGTCAACATGTTGAGGGAGGTGAGGAGGACTGTGGGGGATGAACGGTTAGGAAAGGGCAGTTCAGGAGAGGGAGACAACAACTAGAATTGAAGTTTGTAGGTTTTGATGCTACTGAGAAATTAAAGATACCAAGTGTAAGTGTCTGCCATGGTTATCAGCTTTGACACATTCTGAGGAGGCAGGATTAGAAGCTCAGCAAGGAGTAAGATTCCTGATTTTATCTGATGGCAGATATCTGGCACCTGGAAAAAGTTTTATTTTAATCACTTCACGGGGTGGTACTATAATATATTTGATCATCCTGAACTCTTATGTAACATGGGGTTTGAGTAGGGCTGTATTAACACAAATTTCAGTACATGAGTGAACTGAGTGTGTGTACGTGCGAAACATCAGGCCCTGTTGCATTCACATGGTTGCCCCGGGGTAGGGGAGATGTAGAAACCTTCCTCCACAGGTGTGGGGCTACATGAGGTTTCAGTGCTTGGTAGAATGATTCCTGGAAGGGCTTTGCAAAAGAGCCTGGTTGTCTGGTTCTTTGATTAGCTGGCCTCTGCTTTGGCATGCTGCTGCTGCTGAAGCCCTTCTGTAATTTGTAATTTGTGTATGTTTGTGGCTTTTTGCAGGTAGGTGAGTTTTCGTGTATTGTCAGTTGGAAATCATGTGCCTGTAGTTGTTGGAACACAGAATTTGAATAAGTAAAACTTCTTGGTGCTGGTATCACTGATGTTTCTGTGTCTGGGGAATGAATATATAGCTTTCTAGACTATAGACTTCCATTTGACTAAAATCAAATCCAGGCGATTGTGGACAAGTTATGAGGCACATGAGGACAGCGCTGCCTTTGTACATTATTCTGAGTGTGTTAACTCAAAGAGAAGTATCTTGACTGGCTTTGATGATTTTTATAAAAAGCTGTGTTTCATCAGAACAACAGAGGGTACAGAGATACTTAAATGTTTCTATCTATATGTGAGTGAGTTGGGAGGATTGCCAGGGCACAGTATTTATAAATGGACGCAAGTGAACCTTAAAGTGATGGAAGTTGTTGTGAAAATGAGTTAACCCCTGTGTTAGGGAAGGCTATTTACCATGGACTACGATGCTAGAACTTAGATTGAGGATGCCTTAAAATGACAAGAAACCTCAATTTATTCACCTGTATTCAATTGTAGTATCTCTTCATAGAGAAATACTTGGAGTGTTTCAGTCAGAAAATCTCAATGTTCCTTCAAATATTTGAGGAACACTTAATTAGTGAGTTACATCCTCCAACATGAATTCAGAAATAGTCTCCTTGTTAACTGTTCACTTGGGCTGGAACGTTGCCTAGAAGAGAAGTAAATCTGTCAGGCACTCTTTATCATTGTAATGAAAATGGTCGTAATCACCTTTCTTTTTAATAAAGATTTAATTTATGTGATCAGAGTGAAAACATCAAAGAAGTTTAGTAAACTCTGAGGAAGATTTTCGGAGACCTACTTGTGTCTGTGTTCCAGTAGATTCTAAGAATATCTGTATGGAAGTATGCTACAAGCTGAAGTTACAGTGCTTTAGAAGACTGAATGGTCTAGTTTGTTTTTTTTAAAAAAAAATATTAAACGAGGGTAATAGATCCCATAATTTTTTTTTTTTTGCAGTGAAGTATTGATCTAGTCCTGGAAAGCGGCTGTTTAGGACTCCCTGCTCGCGTTTACCGGACATTGGAGCTACTGCCCAAGTCCGTCTATTTCCCTTGGACCTTCTTCATATTGTCTCTTAAAATAAATGATTTTTAGAACTTTATTTTTGACTGTATGTTTGTGAATAACAGAATTGCCTCTTGCTTTTCTCAGATAGTCTTTATAAAACTGAGAAGAATCCAAAACTATGCAGAGGTATTAAGCAAACCAAAAAAGCAAAATTTCTCTTTAGAAACCCCAGGAAAGTGCAACTGTGTGTTCGCAGAGGAAGGATGTGATTGTACTCTGTGTGGAGTTGTTGGTTTGTTACAGAAAGCAATTTTTTAGTGCTCCTTATCTAGACCTAAAGTGTAATTAAGTACCAGGTAATTTTTTACAATACTGTTTTATAATTAAACCTACGTAGAAATGTTACAAGGAGTATTCTCAACCTTAGGACTAAACCACTCTTCATTAGTAGTATGGATATTTTTTTTCAAAAGAACTAAATTAACAAAAATATTTCTTTTTAAATGTGACCTGTTCTTTTAAAAAATATTTTATACAGCTTCTTTTATTCTTTCTACCTTTTTTGCTTTGATAGGCCAAGTATCTTTTATTTTTCTTAATTCTATAAAAGAGGAAAACAATTAAAACATTAATGCTTTAATTTTGTATGTTTTGCTGTCTCTCTCCAAACCATAAGTCTTTTTCCCCATTTTTTAATAGTTGGACAAAAAGCAATTACTATACACACTGATAACGGCAAATAAGAGAACATTTTGCACCTTAGAGGATCTGTTATAAGACAGCAATTTTCCACTTCATTGACTCACAACTGTTTTATTTTCTGCAGTAACCTCAAAATACCAAGTAGTGTTTTTAGACAGAATTCATCAAAACTTCCATTATTTTTTTAATTAGATATAAATGCTTAGTTTAATTGAAACAGTGCAGTGGTACAGGATCAGTAGAAATTGCTGGAGCAGACGCCTTCCTGAAACAAAAACTGGAGGAGGCAGTAAGACGATTTGTGAACACTGCTTTTTATTTGAGGCCTTAGTTTTTGTGAAACTTCTTAAGAGGATAGGTATCCCACATAAGGAGACAAATTGCACCTCAGAGAATCAGATTTTGAAAGGATAAGAAAGCCTTTAACAAAAATTACCAGACACTTAATAAAGAGGACACTTAATCAGAAGCATTTAGAAGACTTGGTTAGGAAAGCAGAAATCCTCAGTAAAGGTGACATATGCTGAGATCAAGGGAATGGCAGAAGGAACTGGGAGACAAGGTAGGTGCCCTCAAGATGCGCAAGGTCAAAACCTGCAATTTGGCATATATTTGCAAAATAAAATCAGAATAATAGGTAGGAATGGACTAAATAGAAATGTCAGAGGAAACAGAGAGTCAGGAAGTGAAAATTCAAAGCAGAAGTTGAATAAATATCCAGTGGCTCTGGAAGGCATTGAAAAGGGCGATATCATTAATACCTTCTATATGGTCTTTACTTCTGTCTGAAAATACAGTGGTCATCAGTGCAGCACTAGGGATTCTATGCTGCCCCTCACTTTTGACTAAAACAATAGTTGTTAGAGTGCCATCCTTTCACTAGAGGGGGTTTGATGAAGGCATTCGGGTCATGTTCTGAGAAGGTATGAAATGTAACTGTTCCAAGACCTATTGTACTCTGAGAGGGAGAATGAACCATGGCATTATTCTATGTTACGGAATAGAAAACACAAAATAGAGGTAAATTTGAAAGGAATGGCCTGATTTTTAAGTACTGAAGACAGCGGACCATTGTAATGGAAGATAAAAAGCATTTTTATGGTATTTAATGGGAGATAAGCATTTTCAGGAGACCGTGTTGCTGGAAGTGCAGTCTGAGTCTGATACACTGGTAATATAGATTGGCAAGCTATTATGTCCAGAAAAATAAAATTAAAAAAGAGAAGGGAGAAGGCTGAGAGAAAAAAAAAAATGTAAGACCAAGTGAGACTGAACAAATATTATGGGGTAGAGGAAAGTGTGGCTAGAGGTTGAGAAGGAAAATTGTAGCCCTGCTGAGATTCTGAATTTAAAGAAAATGAGAGAAGTAAAAACATACTTCAAGGCTAAGAGCATATGGGGAGAAGGGAAGAAGGTATATATAGAATAATGCAGGAGTGGATTGTGGGAAGTCTGAAATGAGACTTCTGCCAGCTTTCTCCCCAGCAGCAACCTCTGTCTCATAAATGCACCAGGCACAGTGGGAAAGATTGGGGGGGGACAACAAAAAACCAAACAAAAGATACAATATAAAAAAATCCAAGGAACGTGGTAACTGTTCAGGTGAGGAAAACGGTATCACCCTCTGTCAAAAGACCTGCGATGTCTTCTGTTTTGAGGAAGACAGAAGGTAGTGTGTGAAGCACTGAGGACTGCTTGGAGAGCTAGATAAATAGATCGTAAAAATTCATTATCTTTAGAGTGGAGGAAATTACAGTAATGGAGCTTCAGCGGGTGAAGGTGAACTCTGTCCTGAGCTTGCTCAAGAGTCCATGGCAAGGGGAGGAGTAAGTTAAGATGACAAACTCTTCTCGTATTAATTAAATAATGACGATTTTAATGTATATAGCTGTTATTGCAGCTGGTGGTAACAACAATTTTCTGTCACAAAAGAATGAGTTTTGGAGGAAATTGGGAACAGAGGATCTAATGATTACAATGTCTTTTACTGAACTACTGATGAAAAATATGTGAGGATTTATTTTCTGTAATACTTACTTTTTGTGGGTGCAGTGGGTAAGAGTGAGTAATTATGTTGGTGAAAACCTTTCACGTTGATCCCAAGATATGCTGGCAAGACAAAAAGAGGGAGTGGAATGGATACATCATCGTCATTGAAGGTCTTTTTAAAGAAAAGTCAGTCAAGAATTACAACAAACACCATAGGTAACCATTGCTGTTTCTCCTAAGATTTTTAGAAGTTATTAATACATTAAGATTGTGAAATAATGTATAGAAATTACACATGAGACGATAACCTGAAAAGCTAGAAAAATTGTTAAGAGAGCAAGACCTAACAGAAATTTGGAATATGGAAACTGCTAAATTGAGAGCCAAACTTATGAATTGTGCGCTATGTAATCTCTGTTCTGTATCAAAATACTTGGTAGCTTTGTAACTGTAAATGAGGTTATTTCAGCATCCCATAGGTGTCATCAATTAGCGTGATTACTCAATAATGTTAAAAAAAGGGATTCTTAAATGAAAACTCTATTTATGAAGACTAACTGCCTCTTGAATTATGTGTAGGCTTTCAAAATATTGCAGAGGAAATTATTAATGTAGTGGAACTCTGGAATGCTGGAAGAGTAATGGTCATATAATCATGGAATGATTTTGGTTGGAAAGGACCTTAAAGATGATCCAATTCCACCCCCCTGCCATGGGCAGGGACACCTGCCATTATACTAGGCTACTCAAGGCCTCATCCAGCCTGGCCTCGAACAATTCCAGGGAGGAGAAGGCATCCACAACTTCCCTGGGCAACCTGCGCCAGGGCCTCACCACCCACATCATGAAGAATTTCTTCCTGGTGTCTAATGTAAATCTTCATCTTTCCAATTTAAAGCCATTCCCCTCATTCTATCACTACAAGCCCTTGTAAAAAGTCCCTCTCCAGCTTTCTTGTACTTCAGGTACTGAAAGGCTGCTATAAAGTCTTCCCAGCGATGGTTATTGTGTTACCAATAACACTTGGTTATGTATAGACTACACAAAAAGTAGGGCAAATCAGTAACTGTATTTGGATTTCAGAAAAAGATTTTTTAATATCGGATGCGAAAAGTAATTATTGTTTCTTAAAAATCAGACAGATTGAAAGCAGTGCACATTTTAATTCTAAAACATGTTGTTAAATGAGTGCCATCTAGAAAGATTAAGGAGAAAATATATTGTATGTCAGGCTGTTAATTAAAGGACAACTTATCTCTAGTTTAAAAAAGCAGATACATTTATCTAGATATTTCTTAAAGGGTAATAAATGCTAAGAGTTACTGGTCTGAGTTTTGTTCTTTCTCTGTGGGTGTGTCTAAATTTCTGTCCCTTTGGCTAAAACACAGTAGTCCCATGACAGAGCAAGACGCAGATACTGTTTTTTTTTTACTGTTGTTAATGCAGACAAATAATGCAGCATGTCCAGTGTTGTGTACAGTAAAATTGTACATGGTTCTAATAATTAATTCCCTATTTGATTATTTATCTAATAAAGTTATGACAGGAAGATATATTCCCTCTCCTTGAAAGGAATCAAGAGTAGGTGTAGAATCTTAAGAAGAATGAGACTGACCAATTAAACTAATAAATTTTGACATGTTGCCTGTGCCTTCCAGATAAATTTGATAAATTGCTTCTTCTTTATGTCTCTTTTTATTAAATGTTACCATAAACAAAGGAATCCCCCTCTACACATACAAAACATCTACCTATTTGGGTCACAACAAGTATTTGGTCTTTCTAGGGAGCATGTATGTTGCTATTTGATTGGAAAGATTCTGCATTTTCACGAAATTAGAAAAATGGTTTTGTTTCAATGTCTGTAGTCCTTAATTTTCTCAGCGTATTCACTAAGCCGCTCATTCCTTCCAGTCAGTGGAGTTACAGGAACTCAAAACTGGCCAATACTCAGTGTTAGTGGTAAAAGAGGAAGGAACGTGCTTTGGGGAGAAACTTTGCTTGGGTGAGAAGACCAGGCAGGATCTCAGAGAAGATGCTCCCTCTCATTTTAGACATGTTATCTATTTCCAAACAATACTCAGTTTTCTAATGGTGATGCGTCACCCTGGGAATTCAGCAGGAATGCTCTTCTCGTCCCCCTGTATGTATGATCTCTGTCTAGAAGTCCAAATACTCCGGTGGAAGTAACCTAAGTATCATTAGGATTGATGGAAAATTCTCTTCAGAAAAGCTTTTATGCATGTTGAATTCTTGTATGGCTGAAGTTTCCTTTGTGCAGCATAAAGCACTGTCAACCTTCATCTACCAATACTTAGAATAATAGCACACTTCTTCAGTTCCTGTGATGAGTATGTAGGATGCTAAAACGAGACATGAAGTGTGGCGGTGGAGGAACTCATCAATTCAGATTGTTCAGAGGCATTTAGTCGGTAGAACAATTCTGGCTTGAGCAGAGAGCACATCTTCTGTAGGCAAGAATATTATTTGAATGTTTATAATATTGAATGACCAAAGGTATCTTTTTCTGCAGATAAGCAACTCCATTGGTAATGCATGTGGTGCTTGCTTTTTGAAAAGTATTGTTGTTTGTAGAAACCACAGTAATGGTACAATTACTTCATATGGTTGCCCTTTCCTTACGTGGAAAAGGTTAAAATGAAACACACCACCCTGCTTTACTTATTTGTAGTTTGCAGATTCCTGTTTGATCATAAGGCATCAGTAGATACTGTGTCTCATTAATGAGTGGTATTTGGTTTCTTCAGAAATGAATCTTCTACATTTTATAGTTGGTTTTTTAAAAGATGAAAGATTTGCTTAGTTTTAGAAACAAAGAATTGTTTTAATTTGCAAAATACATGGTTTTCAATTTGCTCTCTCCAAACCTGATATTTCTGTTCTAGTTTTTTAAAATACTCTTTCAATCATATACCTAATTAAAGTATTCTGCTGTGTTGCTGCCTCCTTTTTCCAGGATGGATACATATTCCATCTTTTCTGTGGGGTGGAGGTGGGTGAGGTAGGAGTGGTTGAAGTGTGAGTGGATCTAGTACAAATAGATGGAGAAGGTAGCAGGTGGGAGGATGCCTAGACATAGAACTGGAGGTCTCTTCTTAAAGAGCCTGTGACTGGCTTGTGTGAGGCTGGTACGCTTACGCTTTGAAAAACAGGCAAATTATTTACAATGCTTTTAGAACAGTGTTTTGAGAATGATTGTGCTCTGCTCTGTGAAGCACCTTTACAAGGCTGAGTATTTAGAGGAGAAATAGTAATAATTTTTCTTGTGTAGTAAGAAGTAATCTCTGGTGTCTGCTTGCCTTCACGGAGCGCATCAAGTGAGATCAGTGCTGAAACCGCTGAGAGCTGTCCTTGAAGGGAAGGCCAGATGCTGGAAAAAATACTGGAGATTTAAATGCTAAAGCATCCTACAGCAAACAAAGAAAATCTTCGAGTTCAGATAATTTCAAGCAAAAGTGTTTGTAAATGTATGCTGAGAAGATCTGCAGCTATGTAGAAAACCTGTAGTTAATCACATGTTCCTATGCAACCTGCAAGTTTGTAATAAGTAGGTAGAGATTTAGCTGCATTCAGAAGAACCTGGGCAAATACAGTCTTGTCACCGTCAGGTACTTCTCTGGGCTGCTATATTAAAATTATTTGGCATTAATTCCTAAGTCATCATGCAGTATCATTTTGGTTTGTACAAGTTATTCCTCCCAACTTCTGAGGGATAGCTCAGAACTCCTAAGTTCTACTCCTTATGCTATGCCATTTTTCTCATTTTGTTTGCCAGGGGAATGAGGCTGATGAGAGATGCAGTGTTTCAGATACGGGAGAAATAACAGTCAGTTAGGGATGTTTCACTCTGTTTTCTTCATTCCCAGCCAAGTCTTTGTTCTGCAAGGCCAAAAAGTTCCTCAGTTAAATTTTATCTGGTATTACCGGCCAAAATGAATGTACATATTTTTCTTGGTTTCCTCATTCAGGCTTTCTAGATTAGATTTTTACATAGTGTTTTCGTATTACAGCCATTGTTCTAGCCTCTTTTTTATGAATTACCAGGATCATCAGAAAACAATGATAAAACTGTTTTACCAGGCATCATAACTATACTGACGCTGTCTGTAATGTGTTCTCTAGAAGTATTTAACATATATTTATTTTCTCCTCCCGAAGAGGACTGGGATCCATTATAAAGAGATTTTTGTGAACTTTTTCTGAGAACAAGTAAGCTGAAAAGTCTTGGTTCCAGTCCTGGTAAACACTGTGGAAGGAGAGATGGATCAAAGAGAAATCTGGGGTGGCTGGAAGGAATTCAGTCATATGTACAGTTAGCTTGAATGTTGGTTTTGGAAAGAAATAAGAAAAACTGACTGGTTCTGAATGACTATTTTCATTTTAGTTAAGGATTGAAAACTCATAGTGGTGATGGAGAAGGGGGAATCTCTTTAAACAAGACTAGTGCTGATGGTGGTTTTGTGTTTTGTATTCTGTTGTCAACTGCTGCAGGAAATTCATGCTTACTCTATCTTCCAGAAGTCTTCCTATGAAGGACTGTATAGAAAGTCACATCAGTTTTGCAGAATGCTGCAGACTCACTGTGTTTTAATGGTTTCAAAAAGCAACTGGACAAATTCAGGGAAAAAAATCCATTAAGAGCAATTTAACATGAAGACATTTTGTCTGGTTTTAGAAACTTCTGAACCACAAATCACTCAAGGCTGGGAGGGTATTTTTCGGAGGGGAAGGCTTAAAATAATAATATAAAGGTGAAAGAAATTACTCTTAGTCATAACTGCAGCAGCAACGTTATAAAAGTTAAAAAACGTTACTACTGTACCCTCCCTCCAGGATCACCTACTCAGTTAGATTTCCTTTTTAGTGACATATCCTTCCTCTCCAAAAGGTAAAGACTTAATTTTCTGATTAAAGGCAATCATTGGATGTTATCTAGAGCAGAATTACTCTGTGGAGCTATACAAGAATTTCAGCACACTATCCTGTTCTCTCTTTCTCTCCGAAATCCATAAAAAATGCAATGACATAAATGAAACCATCCATCTAGTTCATAATGGAACACAATAACCCTGTCTCAGTTCTGTTTCTGATCTCAAAATCTGGGCAGAGCCCTGTATCTGCCTGAAACTTGTAAATAAAGTCTGAAGAAAAGCTTGTCTTGAAGACATTTCAATCGGATAATATGGCTTTCAGAGGAATGTCAGTCTGTCTTTCCTCGACTGTCGTCCCTGTCCACTGATGATCAGTCTCTCCTTGATTGTGATGGCCATAACACTGGCTTTTATAGAAAGAGAACATGTAGATACTCCTTGCTGGTGAATATTTCTGACCTGGGCTTTGAGTAAAGAGGAAACTGAAGGAAACAGATGATGCACATCACTTCTGAGTCCAAGACGAAGGCAGATGATTGATGCCACAGGAAGGCAACTAGTCTTGAACTGAGAATGAGCATTAAATGCTGCATTGGGAAAATAATGCAAAATAAAATTGGCTCGATAGGAACACAGTTGATGTTTTGGATTTCTTAAAATGGTTCCATTTGATAGCTTTGCTAATTCTGGTATTTTATGTAGACATGTAACTTCAAATTCACATGGCATCTGTACGTATTTGCTGTTAATTCATATCTCTAAACCTTATGTTTTATCTTTTCCTGGGATTCTAGTTCTGTGTGCTTAGTCTTACATCCTGTACACAAAAACTGGGAGATGTTGCGTGAGTCTTGAGATGTTTTGGTAATTTGAGTTCAGGGAATAGGTATCAGGACTTCGCTTTGTTATTTTGCTGGAACACAGTGAATTACTGAGTTTTTGAAGCTTTCTGTTGAAGCACTGCTCCTTTCCGTGGAAACTCATCTGTTCAGGCTGTGAAAAGAAAGTGGTCGACAGTTTCGTAATTATTGGGAAGAACGTGATCTGCCATGTCAATAAAGGATTACTCTGTCATAAGTGGAATAAAGTTTCCTGTCTCTGTGCTGTCAGTCAAGTGTGAGCTGAGCGGCAATTCACTGGTCTGAGTTACCAAACACATCTAAATCCATCAATATGCCTGTTCTGAGTCGTTTTGTTAGACTTTGCTTTCAGAAAGAGAAAATGGAGAGTAAGTGGCTGTGTATAAGAAAATCTGAGACACGAACTTCTTAAAGCAAAGTTATTCAAAATTTTTGCTATAGAAGCTCCCACTTGATTTAAATGCAAGTAAATAAAGTAGGATTTTCTTTATTTCTTTCACCCTGTGCATATTGTATAGAGAGCAACATTCTCTAATGGGATTGAGGGGTGCTGAAATAGGTTTTTAGCCTGAGGTTTCTCTTTGTTTCCGTGAGGAGGATCTGAATTTTAGGTCTGAAAAGTATTTATTGGAGACCAGTAACACAGTGAAAGTACTAAGCAGGTTTAAAAATGATTGAGAGTCATAGCTATCATTCTGTGAAAACCTAAGAGAAATCAAGAAATCAAATATATCAGAATTGGGTATTTAATTATGATGTTAAACAATTAAATACAGCCTGGACTTCCTAAAGCATATTTTAAAGCAGATGTGTTCATGTTTAAGAAAAGGTTCAAATGTAATATTGAAATCACATTAAAGAGGGAAGTGTTTCACAAAACTGAAGTGCTTCCACAAGGCATAAAACACAAATTAGACCTTCCAGAAACTAAGTTCACATTCTCTCCTTTTCCCTGACATTGATTGTGAAGAGACCTTTTTAGGCTCCTTGCTTGCCATGTTTCCCTATCCATCCATCAGAGTAGATCTTCAGTGGCTCTAGTCTGTCTCCCAAGGAGTATTTTTTTTTTAAGTTGGAGTTCTTCCTAGCAGACCAGTATTTAAGTTCCCTTAATTCACGTAAACTTCCTATGTTGAGTATTTGTTCTCCTGTACATTTGCGAGACAGGTTTCTTCTTTGGTTAAGCAGGGTACTGTAAAGAATATTCATCATTTCAGTGTAAGGTATGTAAGATATGCCTGTTTGGAGATGTGCTAGGTGACAGCAAGACCATGATTGCACATTTATGAAGCCACCTATATCACTATCTTTCCTGCCTTAGAACTGTCCTTGTTGTTTTGTGGGTGTAACTTACTTTATTTTTGATATCTCCAATTGAAGAATGATCTTGTTTATGGAAATTCCATTGTAATAGGTAATGGGACCTTATACAATGTGCAACAAAGCTATGAAGTCTTTTTTGGAAGTGTAACTTTAAATAAAAAGGTACATTACACTAGAGAGGAATCATATATTCGGAAAGGATTGGAAGTAGCATGCAGGGTATAAGTTTAAGCAGTCCTTAATATTCTCTGAAGTGACAGAAAATTGTTAATTGTGTTGTGTCAGGGGGAGAACACATCTTTACTCCAGGAAAATACACTTAAAGTGATGTATGTTTACACCTCTTCCGTATGACACTTTCTAATGTGGAGCTGGCATTAAATATTTTCAATTATTTTAATTATTGGAAGCGAAAATGAATATTGATATTCTGAAAAAGAAGATATAATTTTGTATGTTGCATGGTAGAAGTTTAGATGTACCAAAAAAAGATTAGGGAGAACTACAATAGCAAGTGGGGTTTCATATGGTGTGTTGAGATTTTTAAATGGTAGTGTTTGGAGCTATTTGTATCTCCCATCTCGTTTATACATGTCTGATGGTGTGCAGGAAACTCACCTGAGTATCAGGAAAAGTAGGGAGAACGAAGAAAATGTTAGAAGCCTAAACAATATTAGAAGCCTAAACTGGAAAGCGTGGCCTTATATATATGATAAGTATAGTTCAACTTGACATTTTGCTAGAATCTAGTTATCCGCCTCTCAAATGTAGGATGGCAGAATGAAATTTCATACAAATGAGAAAAGCGTGTCCAAAAGCTGTTGGCAGAGGAGATAGACAAGAAGGAGGGCAAATCAACAAACAACATTTATATGGGTTACAAAGGGTTTCTGCTTACTTTTACTACAAGAGCAAGGGGTATCCATTCACACTGACAAGCAGCAATTATAACATAAAATTAATTTGTGGCACTCAGCCTAGCAAGGTATCTTTAAATAAGATCTCCCTGGAGTCTTGTGAAAGGATGTCAAATTAACACAGGAGGAGAAAATCTCTGTGCTATGGCAGTGGTTAATTGTCCCTCTTCTGTCCTCTCTTCCCTCCTTCTCCAGGCTATCAGATACCTGTATAGGCAGAGGAGTTTAGGATAAACTGTCCCAGAAGAAAAGATTTTAAAACTACCATCTTTGAAAGGTTTCCTATAACCTTTCCTTGTAATACGCAGAACTGAGGAGATACTAGAGGATTTACAAGTTTTCAGTTTCCTGATTCAGCACAGTTGCAATGTTGTGGTTTGTGGCTTTTCAGAGTTAATTTTTCAGAGGTTAAGCAGTTGACAGAAGTAATTAAATAACATCAGGTATAGCAACAGGGATCTAATGGTAAGAAGAAAAAGGATTAGTGAGGGAAAGAAAGCTGAGCTCTGGAGTAGATGAAAGCTAAGTGGAGCAGGGCAGAATTGGCAGAGAAGAGATAGTGGAGCGTGAAGGAGCGTTCTGACGTTTGACTGATTTGTGGAGTTTTTTTGGTTTGTTTTACCTTTAGATATTGAGGGCTCTTCAACTCACTAGTATATATATAGATATTAACGGAGCAGGCTGAAAATCTACTCTTGTACAGTTTTTCTGTTAAGAAATGATGATTTGATGGAATTGAAATATTCCCTGGGAGTGGCTGGTGGGCTGCCCAGCTGCTTTGCCTCGCTCTTGGCTGCTGGCCATCTTGTCTGCTCCCCCAGCTGCCTGTCATGCGGGCCTGCTGCCTTGTCTGTTGTATCCTCTTTTAGAGTATTTGTACATTCTGACAAATAAAACAGCAAATCACCAATTAGAACAGCAATTAGTGGTTACTGCTAAACCAACTACAGTCTTAATTGGAAAATCATTTTCAGTAATAATTGATTCATAAATAACTAGCAGCCATTAATCAATGATCTTGTGTTCTGATACTTCAAACAATTAAACCTTGAAAAAATTAACACATGCTTACTTTAATATTTGATATATTTATAACAATACGTAAAATCTGTACCCTGAAACATGCTATGCAGTGACGTTTTCTATTTTGAGATGTTAGTGATGAATGTAACAGTTGAGTAAAAATTTAAGCAACTAGTGAGGTGTTTTTTCTAAAGCTCATACTCAGAATTTTGTTCCAAATGTGGGATTTTGTTCAGTTTGCAGTTTACAGAACAAACTGTTTTTATGCTAGAGCTAATGAAGGATGGGCTGGTGTCTGTTGTCCTTTCACACCTCCTGTTGTTCCTTCTTCAGTGTTTCTTTGTAAGCATACATGAACTGGAATTCCTCTTTTCCTTGCGAAGCATCCTGAATGATATCTTGTTTCCTATGACATCTCAGAAAAAACAGAGTTTGAGATTCAGCTTGGTTCAAGGTACTGCCTAGCACAATGTGTCTCAACAACCTTAGACAGTTTTTCCACTTAATTTTTGTTATTGTTTTCCTTTATTTTTTTACTGGTTTGCTTGTGTGTATTTCAACCACTTTATAGTTATTCGTGCCTTAGTATATTCAGTTTGTCCACTCCCATTTTATTGGAGTGCCTCAGGTGGAGCAGCTGTGTAATTAATTATGCTGAGGCTTTTTTCCAACACAATAGTGATTCTCCAGCAGTGAGAAATTGACAGGGAAATAATGGGGATACTTGTAAACTCAATGGGATTCAAATCTTTGCTGACAAGGGTTGGAAAAATGGTGAGTCAAGAAAGTAAAACTCCATACCGGTAGTTTTGTTTCATAAAGTATTTTGAAGATAATAGGTACTAAATAGTGATGATCACTTGCCATATAAAAGGGAATGAAAAACTCCAATAAACTGTCCAGATGTCATCTTCTGAAAAAAAAATATGTTTCAGTATTGTTTGTGCACATACACGTACACAATTAGTTTTAGTACTTTGATTGAAAACATTTGTGAAGAGGTTATTTTTGTTACATTGGAGTATCTAGCTGGAAAAAGAGAAAGGCCAAATCCTTTATTCCATATGAAATAAGAGTGGTAGTCATCAAAGGAAAAAAAAGGTTGAGGATAACTGCTCTGTATTTAGTTTGCTTATGCTAATCATTACTGGGGCCCCACCTCAGGGAAGGTCAAAATAAGGAAGCGCTCACAGGACACCTTCTGGGGGATTCTCTCCTATTTTCTGTGAGAGAGCAGAAGTGGGCACCCCTCTCAAGGGCTTGTACACAACTGGATGCAGCATGAGGAAATAATGGGAGGAGTTAAGAGAGCCGCATGAAGTTGTAGGGTTGTGGTCTCACTGGAATCACAGACATGCACAGAGGGATAGCTTAGACAACTGGAGTGTTCCAGTGGCTGAGTGTGAGCTCCTTAAGGACAGGCTGGGAAAGTGCAGAGAGAGAGGTGCCTCTTATCAAAGAGCGGCTAGAGTACATGGAGTCCTGCTCATAGCTGATCACTAGAAGAGGAGTTGCCCAGAGTGTTGCTTGAGTCTCTCTTCCTGGAGGCAGTCAAAACCCAGCCGGACGTTGTCCTGGGAAACCTGTTCAAGTTGACCCTTCCTTGAGCAAAGGATTGAACTACATGATCTCCAGAGAGATTGTCTCCATTTTTTTTTGGAAACCGAGAGTAAATTGGTTTGGTTAGAAAGCATTCAGTCTCATATATGGCTTTCTGGTTTAGGTCAGGAGTTTTTTTGGGTTTTCGTTTTTTTGGTGGTTTTTTTTTGTTTTTTAAATATATATCATACAAAATAAATTACAGACTTTGTGATTGTTAGCAGCATTCAGGGAATCAGTAGGGAGAGTATTAAATTCAGTTAAATGCATCATCTCCATAAAGTGTCTTTCAAAGTAAATTTAATCTTGGTGTGTTGCACGACACCTTTGCTCACTTGATTTGTTTTAGAAAAATATTGTTTTCTGTTACAAAGTGGAAAATTAAAATGTTTACATCGAGTCAAATTTTATGAGCTTCAGTGGAAGGCACATAGCTCAGATACCAGTAGCAACAATCGTTATTTAGATGCTTGCTTGGCTGTTTGTCCTTTTGACAAATTTGAGAACATACACTAACTGATCAGTATTCCAGTTTGCCAAGGACCTAAATTTACTCATAAATGAAGGAATACCTGGTTTACAAAATGCATATATTCCATCATTGATGAAGAGGGGTTTGAGTTGTTTAATGTTGCGGTTTTGCCTGTCATGTCGAAGTGCTTCCTATAAAGTGATTGAGGCACAGGGTATTTATTGCTCAAGGGGTGTTGAAATTACTAACGTATCTTGAATTAGTTACCGTATGTGGTTTTTAGTAGTTTGCTAGAGGTCTTGTCTTGATGTACTCTGTCCTTCCCTGTGTGACAAGAAGCTTTTTTACAGATAGTGCTGGAACACCACTTGATGGACGGTGGTAGAACGAGGCTCCCTCTTCAGTAGGTTTTGCTGTGTGTTAGTCCCTGAGTGAAAATGGTGGGACAACAGTGTTTTGGGGAAGCTGAAAGAGTAACATTCATTAAGAGGGGAGCTGTAGGGAATAGAGAAATGCAGCACTGGTGGGGAGTTGTAAAGGCTATGGAGAAATGCACCATCTTTCCTAAAGAGGAGATGAGGAGAGAGCAGGATGGGGAGGAAAGTATGATAATTTCAAAGATAGGTATCTCATACAAGGGGAAATATATATATTTTTTTTACTTTGTGGTTGATGCAGGATTTTTGTTTATTTGTTTTGTATTTGTTTTCATTTTTTTTTCTACTTCACCTTCTTAAGAACTTTTCCATGAAAGGAAAAAAAAGGGTTTTATGAATTAAGAAGAGATATTAGCCAGTTTTATTCTACAAACAGTAGGTGTATTTTGGCAGTACTTAACTCTCTGAAAAGATTAACTTTGTAAAGACAAGAGGAAATTGCTTTGTGGATATTTACCAAGATGTTACAGTAATTAATCTGTTATGTATGCCAGAATATATTTGTCACAGGAATAATGAGTTTTATATAGTAATTGCTTCCACATGGCTGCTGGGATGCAGGCACACACCCAGTAATAATGTTTGGACTGTTGTGTTTATTTCTCAAGAAGCAGGATCGTGCAAGCATGTTCTATACAACTGTCCTTTCAAGATCTTGTAGCAATCTAATATTTTTCAGATACTATAAAATTTCTTGAAGACCTTGAAGGCAAAATTAATGATATTAATTTGTAATATACCCCTTATGAGGATCTTTAGTGTTTTTGCAGGTGTTGGCGATGTGTAGAATATGTAGATAGGTAGCTCTCTTTAACATGTTCGTACAAATCTAAACAAATTTTATTTGCACCCTCCTCTCTTTCTCCTGATAACTTAGAATGTTTGTGACTGGAATTGCTACAGCTTGTCAGCTCCCACAGGCACGTAGCTGTTTATGCACAAGAGTCTGAGTGGAATTTTTGATGCAGTACATATTCTCCAGGGAACTGTTGTTATATATTGAGTAGTGTCAGGAGGAAGTATTAGGCACTGTAGTGTCAAAACTTCATCTTTCATTTTTGCAGTAAAGAAATAAACATATTCACACATTTGAATGCAAAAACTGTTATTTTGCGTTGAAGAGGTGGCTGGGAGACCCTGTGACCACAGGGTACAACTTAAACTGTAAAACCCTTTCCTAGTTAGGTTTTCTGCAGCCTGGTGGGATGGACTCCTGCTTCCATTGGAATTCGGGCAGCTGTGGAAGTGATGTTCAGAGTTCTACTGGAAACTTTTTTTAACATGTTATCAAAGACTTTTGAATTTCTCACAAGAGTAAGCAAATTGAAAACAGTTACTGGCCTCGTAACAGTGCTGAACTTTTCCAGTTTTCACTAAGATTTCTGCCAATGAACTTCATGGGGAGTTTTTATCCTGTTTTGTTTTTTATTTTGTAGCTTGGTGGGATACACTCTGATTTCTGTCTAAATATTATCAACTTCTTAATGAAACAAAAGGATTATTTCACATACATCTGGCCCTACCCATTAGGTGAAGGGGCTGGTGAAAGCTGGTGAAGGGGCTGGAGAACAAATCTTATGAGGAGCGAGTGGGAGAGCTGGGATTGTTTAGCCTGGAGAAGAGGAGGCTGAGGGGAGACCTTATTACTCTCTACAACTACCTGAAGGGAGGTTGTGGAGAGGAGGGAGCTGGCCTCTTCTCCCAAGTGACAGGAGACAGGACAAGAGGGAATGGCCTCAAGCTCTGCCAGGGGAGATTTAGGCTTGAGATGAGGAAAAAATTCTTCATGGAGAGGGTGGTTAGGCATTGGAACGGTCTGCCAAGGGAGGTGGTTGAGTCACCGTCCCTGGAGGTGTTTAAGGTGAGGGTGGATGAGGTACTTAGGAGCATGATTTAGGGATTGGTGGGAATGGTTGGACTCGACGATCCAGTGGGTCTCTTCCAACCTGGTTATTCTGTGATTCTGTGATTAGAGTCATAAAGAAGAAATGCTGTATTGGCCTACGTATCTCACTGGTTAAAGATATGGACAGAGAAGTGTGACAGGCAGGCTGTGATGTTATTTCATGGTTTTATTCTTCATGTACTGACCCATGGAAGTTGATTTCTCTCAACTCAAACATTTATATGTGGCTAATGAGGTAGTAAAGCATTGCTTTTTTTTTTTTTTTAATGTAATTTGCCTGTTTAAATCATTTATCTAGGATTTATCTAAGACATTGAACTCCTGGAGCATGTCCAAAGAAGGGCAACAAAGCTCATGCAGAGTCTGGAGTACAAGCCTTATTAGGAGTGACTGACGGAACTGGGGTTATTTTGTGGAGAGAAGAGGAGGCTGAGGGGAGACCTCAGCCCTCTTTATAACTACCTGAAAGAAGGTTGTAGCAAGGTCGGTGTTGGCCTTTTGTCCCAAGCAGCAAGTGATAGGATAGGAAGAAGTGACTTTGAGCCAGGGGAGGATTAAACTGGATATTAGGAAGCGTTACTTCACCCAGAGGGTTGTCAAGCATTGGAACAGGCTGCCCAGGGAAATGGTTGAGTCCTGATCCCTGGAGGTATTTAAAAGTCATGTAGATGTGGTGCTTAGGGACATGGTTTAGTGGTGGGCTTAGTGCTAGGTTAAGGGTTGGACTTGGTGATCTTAGAGGTCTTTTCCAACTTAAACACTTATGCGATTTCACTCTTTCTGTTCAAAAAGTTATTGTAAGTTTGATATGCCTTTTGTTGGTAGCAGTGTAGGCTTAAAGAGCTTTTGCTTACACTCCGCTCTTCCACTTGTGCTAGTGCAGTCATTTATGGGGAGGTTGCTACACAGTGAACTTGGCTGGAAAAGTGATCCAGTTAAAAAAAAATCCTTTTTTTATCTGGATATTAATAACTTGGATCAGTTTTGGTGTGCAGTTGACTGTAGTACTCTCCAAATGACAATATAGGCAAAAATGAGAGGCAGTGTGAGGGAATGTTTAAATCAGCAATGCTCTGAAACTGTGGCAAAAACTGTTCCTTCTCATTTTGAAGTTGGAAGGGCCTGATTGGATCCTGCCCCGAGGCTGTACTGACTATTTAGCATCTCTCTCTACTCTCTGACTTTCTAGGAAGTGCCCACTGAACAGTTTTTTCACCTAGGAGTGTAATTTCTTTGGAGATTCTTGTGTGTGTAAAACAAATTTGGGGTCAGTAACAGGGTCTCATCTTCTTGTGGCAGCTGAAGTATGTTCCTGGTGACAAATATCTGGACCTGGATATGATAGCAATACATTTCTACAGTCAGTCAGGGATAGGCATTTGTAAGTCTGAATGTGAGTATGGCCACTTGTTACACAGGACAGGTGGGTTTTTCTGAGCCTGTGTTCATAGATAAAAGTGTAACTGTGATAGTCTGGTCTGATGTCTTTCTGCCGAAAGCAGTGACTGCATGCTTGGAGATAGTAAAAAGGCTTTTCTGTGAACTTAGCCTGAAATAGCTATAAAACAGACCACGTAAAGTGCTGGAGATGTTTCTATCTGTTGCTTCAAAGAGACTATAAAGTAGTTATTTAAATATTTAGGTGGAGTTTTCCTCATAGGTTAATTTATTTTTTTCTTGATTGCTTAAAACAAACAAGACCAAAAAGTCTTAAACGTGCTTATTCATCTCAGTTATATAAAAGTACATACAGATTTTTTTTACCTTCTTAGTTACCTGTCAATAAAATATGGTGGCTTATACATTTTGCTTAGTTCTAATTCAAGTGTTGCTCAGTATAAAATAGTGCATATGAGCAGCACGGTACAGCATATAAACTTGACAAGTCTTCTTAGATGGTATAAACCTGTAAAATGGAAAGAGGTATTTGAGCCATCTAGTGGTTGGTATGAAACATTTTAACATTTTTCAGTAGGCTGTAGAAATGTAAATTACATCAGCTTGGAAATAAATAGCATTTCTAATTTGCCTGCTCTTTAATAGCATGGCTGTAGGGTGAAAAAAAACAGACATTCAACTTAAAACTTGAGGTGCAGCCTGTTTTTGTTTGTAGCTTATAGTGAAGACAGATCTGATAGTTACTAATTTAATTTTTATGTTGAAGGGTGAGTTTTGTTAACATGAGATCTTCAGAAATTGTGAGAGTTATTAGGAAGTGCAAGGGAAGGGCTGTAATAAAATACTTTTGTTTTCTACTTATTGAAAAATGATTTGAGGAAAAATAGTGGGCCTGTATACTACCTCAGCAGCAATTTATAGCAAGGTTTTGAATAAAAGGGATTAAATTAGGGCCACAAAGATGATGCGAGGACTGGAGCAACTTCCATGTGTGGACAGGCTGAGAAAGGGGCTTATTTAGTCTGGAGAAGAGAAGGCTTTGGGGAGACCTTCCAGTGCTTCAGGGGGGCTATAGGAATACTGGAGAGGGGCCCTTCATCAGGGAGTGCAGGGATGGGATGAGGGCTAATATTTTGAAACTGAAAGAGGGGAGATTTAGATTAGATATTAGGTAGAAATTTTTTCCTATGAAGGTGATGACACACTGGCACGGGTTGCCCAGAGAAGTTGTGGCTGCCCCATCTCTGGTCCAAGGTGTTCAAGGCCAAGTTCAATGGGCCTTGAGCAGCCTAGTCTGGTGGGACGTGTCCCTGCCCATGACAGGGGGTTTGGAACTGGTTGGGCCTTAAGGTTCCTTCCAGCCCAAACCATTCTGTGGTTCTATGAATTTAAAGTAATCTTTACAGGAAGACATGAGATGGATATTTTTCCTGATAATCGTGTCCCAATAAAAGTAACGTAGGAGCTGCAAACAGGTTTCTAAAGATGGGTTATGTTCCAGGTAAACGGAGTCACAGAATCTTAACGACGTTAAGTAAAAGATCATTTTGTAGATGAAATTTTTGTGTAATGATTCTGCTTAGTCCTGATATGCATTGAACTGTTACAACTTTTCATTGTGGATGTTGCCAGTAGGAACTCGGCTGCACGTTGAACTGGATGGTATTCAGTAACAGGCAGAAAAGTTTGCTGCTGAAGTAGTGAACTTCATGTGTATCTTGACTTTTAGTTATTTGTGGGAGAATACTGCATACATTGAACCACTGTAGAATCTTCCAGTCCTTGTGAAAATTCCATCCAGGTTCAAACCCAGATTAAAAGATATTTTTAAATCTTTATTCAAATCTAATAAAGTATCAACAAGCAGTATTAATGGTATTGTGCACGGTTAGAGCTATAGTATTTCAGAACAGATAAATATGATCCATACTGGCAGTTGCATCTTTACATTTTAAGTAAAATATTACTGAGTCTTGAATCTTGCCCTGTTCTTTCTTGAGAAAACAGTGGTAGTTTTAACAGATTTTGAAGGTCGATCTCAAATGTTTTGCAAGGCTGAATGAGAGAAAAATGGGAAAGCCAGTCACAGAGCAAAGGTCAGAGCAGTAATGTTGATTTGTATTTTACTTGGGTGGGGTCAACCTGAAAGCTTCATGTAAATTCGGTATATTAGTTACATTTGGACAAATTAAATGCATCTTTGTCCCTTTGTGCCTTGAAAGTTGCTTATTATAACTGACTCAAAATCAAATTATTAACAAGATCAACATACCAGTTGGAATAATCATCTGCATCTGTAACTCATTTGGACTGTGAATTCTAATAGGTTTCAGAAGAGGAAATGAAATTCTTGGAAGATGGAAGAGGTTTTAGTTGTCTGGCATAGTTTTACTTGAATTCCGCAGTGTGGTGATGAAGGATTTTTGTTATTACTGTTGTTCTCAATCTGTATGATGATCTAGTCTTGATTGCACTTGGGGGTATCTCTGAAGTAGCACTGGACAGTTTTGTTTAGTTAACTTCTGTTCTCAAATGAGCCTGAGCTGAATGCAATACAGGTTACTATGTGCATGATATGCTTCCATGTTGCACGTGTGATAATTTCTCCTTTTCTTTCTGTCTTACTTCTGCATTTACATTTACTTTTAAGCCAAGGTATTTTGTATGTTCAGTTTTTGAGCTTGCCTTCAATCCTGTCTGTTGTTGTGAGAGCACACTTGGAAAACAGAAAATACTTGGGGTATGGAATTAGAAATCTTGTATCTTCATAATGTCCATATTGTGGGTTTGTTCAATTAAATAGGAATGTGGTTTTATGGTAGCATTAAAGTGTCATCTTTTATCGTTTATGTAGTTCCCCCTCCATTCCCTCTGTTAACATCTTCCAGTGCTCTGATTGCTATAGCGTTTGGTCATACCACAACATTTTCTTGGAAGCTGTCCATCGCTGAAGCTATGATCCGACTGTATTCATGATCTGATCTTTGCCATTTCCCGTGGTTTTAATTTGCTTTAGAAAGATGCAAAGGAGGTGTAATGAAATGGTAACTTTGGGTCCTTTTCCGAATGAATGCTACGGTTTGTGTTGTGTTCTGGTTAACAGTCATTTTCTAAGAGAAACTTGGTTATACCTTTCATATTTGGATCGAGTAGGAGTCATAACTGGGATTCATTCAGTGGAATTCCATAGAAATTTGACTTGCTGAAGAAGTATTAGCAGGTGGAAGATGGATTATGTTGAACTATAGTCTTCAGTGATGGAATTTCCATCTCATAGCTATTTGTCGGAGCTTTGTGTTCTTTGGAATGCATCTCTGGTCCCTCAAACCCAGAATTAAATGTGAGAAAAGCCTAAAAATGTTTGATAAACAGCATGTGCTTGTTGTCTTCTGGAAATAATGGAATAGTAGTGCTAAATGGAAAACAACTGCGCTGTGGCGTAACTTTACAAAAGAACAAGTAGGTTGTTTACTTTTCCTAAATGAGGAAATATGTAAATTTTTTTTTGCAGAATTGGATAGATAAACATTCATTAGATCTCCTTAGTAATGTCACTTTAGGAGCAAATCATACTTCCTGTGGAAAGAAAATGGGAGGGAAATGGGTTTCCAAAAGGAGAATGTTTTTTTCTTGGTTTATGTTCTCCTTCCATGAAGTAGGGAAATGGAAAATAGAAGTTGATTAACAGTGAAGAAATATGATTGTCTTAGGTTTGAAGCCAATGGTCTGTATTTTTGTTATTAAGAAAAGTAGATTTTTCTTTTCCTTAAGCATATTTTCAGATTCTTGCAATTAGTGTTCTGCTTTAGACTCTGAAATTGGAGTGTGTAGCTTTGTTTACTTTTATGTGAATATGAAATGGTGTTTAGTTATAAAACATTTTTTATTACATTAAATTACTAGAGACCTCTACTCCATCATTTGCTTCCCTGCTGTTGTACAAGCACCACAAAGCGTATCTGTTACTCTGATGTAGAAATACTTGGTTATTATTGTTTTTGTTAATGCTCCAAAAATATTTTGCAGAGAATCACTTTTTTGTTTTTAAATGCCTATCTTTTCATTCCTTCTTTTTCATACTTCCTGTTCAAGGTGAAATTTAAATATTCTTATCTTATAATGGAAATTGAATAAAACATGAATAAAATATTGGAAGCTATCTTGCAGTGTATCGTGGTCTTATCTGCATTTTAAATGTTGTTTCTTTCCTTTACAGAATGCTGCCTTTTTATATGGCCTTGGTTTGGTCTACTTCCATTACAATGCCTTTCAATGGTAAGTTGGAATAAACTACCAATATCAGAGTATAGTGCGCTGCCTTACTGGTGGGTGAATATTTCAACTTCAATTGAAATATTCAGTAGTTCAGGAGTTTTATATTATAGATATGAAGTCTGGAAGCGTGCTGTGCTGGGTCACATATCTGACTGACCGTACCACACTGGTGGCAACCACAGCAGTTTCTTGAATATGAAAGCACTTATGGGAGGAGCGATTTGGTGCCTTATAACATGATTCAGCAAGGGGGCTGGGTCAGTATGACTTGATGGGTTTTTGTGAATTATTGTTATCAGTAGTCTATAGCCTGTGTTTATTTGAAAGCCTGTTTACAAAAAACTTTACTTTCTCTTGGAAATTAAGTGGCAAGGTGGGCTTGTTTTCATTAGCTTGGCATTCAGTAATTTTTGCATTGCTGTATAATGTGAAAGTTTGGGACGTGACGAGCAGTACATTGATGTGAATCAGAACTTTTAAGACTGATGTAAAAAAATAGAGAGCAGCAAATTGTGGCAGGGCTTTGGGGACTTGAAAGGGGCTGCTGTTGGGTATGGGAAGGGAGGGTTGGTGTTCAGCTGGAGTTTTGGTTTTACAGAATTATAAAATAGTTTGGGTTGGAAGGGACCTTAAAGATCATCTTGTTCCAACCCCCCTGCCGTGGGCAGGGACATCCCACTAGACCAGGCTGCCCAAGGCCCCATCCAACCTGGCCTTGAACACCTCCAGGGATGGGGTAGCCACAGCTTCCCTGGGAAACATGTGCCAGTGTCTCATCACCATCATCATGAAGAATTTCTTCCTAATGTCTAGTCTAAATCTGCCCCTCTCCAACTTAAAGCCATTCCATCTTGTCCTACCACTCCATGCCCTTGTAGAAAGTCCCTCTGCAGCTTTCCTTTAGCCCCTTCAGGTACTGGAAGGTTGCTCTAAGGTCTCCCCGGAGCCTTCTCTTCTCCAGGCTGAAGAAGTCCAACTCTCTCAACCTGTCCTTGTATGGGAAGTGCTCCAGCCCTCTGATCATCCTTGTAGCCCTCCTCTGGACCTGTTCCAACAGTTCCATATCGTTCTTACGTTGAGGGTTCCGGAACTGGACACAGTACTCCAGATGAGGTCTCACAAGAGAGGAATAGAGGGGCAGAATCACCTCCCTCGACCTGCTGGCCACGCTTCTTTTGATGCAGCCCAGGATACGGTTGGCCCTCTGTGCTGCGAGCACACATTGCTGGCTCATGTCGAGCTTCTCATCGACCAGCACCCCCAAGTCCTTCTCTGCAGGGCAGCTCTCAATCACATCATCCCCCATCCTGTACTGAAACTACAGATTGCCCCAATCCAGGGCTAGGCCCTTGCACTTGGCCTTGTTGAACCTCACGAGGTTTTCACAGGCCCACTTCTCCAGCCTGTCCAAGTCGCTCTGGATGACATCTTGTCTGTCCGGTGTGGCAACGACAGCACTCAGCTTGGTGTCATCTGCAAGATTGCTGAAGGTGCGCTTGATCTCACTGTCTATATAATTGATGAAGATATTAAACAGCACAGTACAGACCCCTGAGGGACACCACTTGTCACAGATCTCCATCTGGACTTTTAGCCATTGACCACTACTCTTTGAATACGACCATCCAACCAGTTTCTTATCCACTGTACTGTCCACCCATCAAATCCGTATCTCTCAAATTACAGAGAAGGATGTTGTGGCATACAGTGTCAAAGGCTTTACAGAAGTCTAGACTGATCACATCTGTCAGTTTTTCTGTGTTCACTTCTGCGGTTACCCCATCACAGAAAGCCACTAAGTTGATCGTACAGGATTTGGCCCTAGTGAAGCCATGTTGGCTGCCATTAGTCATCTCCATGTCCTCAGTGTGCTTTAGCGTAGCTTCTAGGAAGATCTGTTTTGCTTTATTGGTGACAGGAGAGAAATGATAAATGGAATAGGCTCACACAGTGACGTCCTGTGGGAAGGTCCTCAAACTTTTATTGGTCAATAAAAAGAAAGCTGGCATTTGTTCTTGTAGAGATATATTTAATGTCTTTGTGGAAAAAAGTCTGAGAAGTGCAGTGTTTAGGTGAGTGTTCTGGTGTCTAAAGTTTATTAGATTGCCTTCCTTGCTGTCTGCCCTATTGTTTTCATTGTGGTGTTTATTTCTTTTGTAACACTGAATGTAGAAATTTAAAAAAATAAATGACTTTACTATTTGATTACTAATAAGTTCATAGTCTTCTTGGACTAAGAGTGACTGAAGGTAAGGAGTCAGGAAGTGACGACTGACTGATGGTTTGGGACAGTAAAATGGAAATACTCCTCCTCTCCTCTTCAGTAAATTGTTAATTTGTCAAAAGTTTCTGTGTAGCTGTAAGACAAAGGAGTTGCCTTTTCCTTACAGTATTGGAAAGTGTAAATAATCTTTTATTCTTTAAATTAATACGAGTTGGTTAAACCATGCACTCAGAACCTGGAATTTTTTTTTTTTTTTAATCTTGCAACTTACTGCTTTCTGTAGTGATTGTGGTGAAATGAATGTCTTGTATTGTGGCATGCAATTATATCACATTCTAATTAACAAGAGAAGAGTGTTCAGAAAACCCGAGAATCCACTGGTTTAAGATTGTGATAAATCTTGGTTGAATTTTGTCAAGTTTCCAAATGTTCTTATGCTGGCTTGGCTTCATCATTTAAGATTCAGGAATATTCTGTGCAGCAGTTCTTCTTTCAAGGGGTATCTTCTTACCATTTGCACTGTGAAAATGTTAGAAAACTGTCAGATAAAATTAAATAAGAAGTAGTTAGGGTTATGAGTAGTTGATTTTTTGAAAGACCACCTGTTCAGCATTGACTTTTGCCATCAGAGGATCATGGTGCTTAGGAACTTCCTGTGGATGGAGCAAAAAATCAGGTGGTGTGAGGCATTAGTGTTAATGAATTAGAGCTTTGAATTAATTCAGGTTTTTCTTACATGCATTTAAGTAAGCTTGTTGAGGACATGAGTATAAATCAATGACTTAACGTATGACGTCTTAACTGCATATAGAGCTTTACATTAAGGTAGCTTAGAATAATCATATTTGCCACTTCAGACATTAAAGATCTCTACAGTGTGGTACTGAGGAAGTGGTGTCATTAGAGTATTGGGAAGAATTTTTAGAGGAAGAAAATGGAACACGGATAAAATCTTACACTTTTGTGTGTTGTGTGGTTTGAGGGGGTTGGTGGGTGACGTTTTTTTGGTTTGATGTGGGGCTTATGGTGGGCTTTTGTTTGTTTGTTTTTTAAATCCCTGTGACTGCTTCCCCTATCCCCCTTACTATGTTTTCTTGGGGGCAAGAGGAGTGGGATGTGTGGTTGTGTAGCTGTAACGAAATCATAATAAACCTGGAGCTTATAGCGAATCATTTACAGTAGTTATATTCTTTGTAGATCTTAATCCTCCACAGGACTCTCTTACAACTTGCAGGGAGAATCCTGCTTCCTTCAGAGTGAAATGCCAGTCAAACTGTCTTTTTTTCCTGCTGCAGCTATTCTGTCTGTTTATTTTTATAGAGTACATAGATTTGTGTGGTTCAGGCAGGTAGAGGATACCTGTAGACTCTTGAAAGTGGTTGAAGGTATTGTGCTTTATCCATGGATCTTTTTTTTTTTTTTTTTTAATCCACACCACTTTAGATGTATATGTAGGTCTTAATTAGAGACACGTACATAGTCCTCCTGACAGGAGGGGTAAGGAAGTGCTCAGAATTATTTTATGTTTCATATAAAAATAAGGTCAGTTTGAGGATTCTTGTTCATGTTTTCATATTATTTTTTAAGTTTTCCAGCATTCATAAACATAGGTATTGGATTGGCTCCAAAACATGTATGCAGTTCACTATATTTCACTATTGCATGGTTCTCTATATACTAAAACAGCATTACAGCATTATCTTAACTACTAAATCTAATGGTTACTTCATTTTATATTGGTGATTTTGTTTGACTATTCATGTAAGAACTGAAAGTTCTTAACATACATATAAATGCTACAGTAATGTATTCAGATCAAAGATATTTCATGCAGTTATTATAGTAAGATATGACATAAGGTATTAGATCCATAAATTGAATCAAATATAGTTAAATAGGTCTTACAGATCTTAAATTTTAATGCTCTATTCTTTTTCACCACTTGCCATCAAGAAATAACTGGAGTGGTTGGCTGATTTTCCCTATTGCTTCCCTATTTCTCAAGTACAGTAGAACAGTGGTAGAATAGTTAGCAGAGGTCCTGGGCTGCATTAAAAGAATTGCGGCCAGCAGATCAAGGGAGGTGATTCTCCCCTCTACTCCACTCTCTTAAGACCCTACCAGGAGCACTGTGTCCAGTCTGGAATCACCAACATTAGATGGATATGGCACTGTTGGAACGGGTCCAGAGGAGGGTCGCAAGGATGATCCGAGGGAGCACCTCTGCTGTGATGACAGGCTGAGAGAGTCGGACTTCTTCAGCCTGGAGAAGAGAAGGCTCGGGGGAGACCTTATGGCCATCTTCCAGTACCTGAAGGGGCTACAGGAAAGCTGCAGAGGGACTTTCTACAAGGGCATAATGTGATAGGACAAGAGGGAGTGGCTTTAAGTTGGAGAGGGGCAGATTTAGACTAGACATTAGGAAGAAATTCTTTGAAATGATGGTGGTGAGGCCCTGGCACAGGTTGCCCAGGGAAGCTGTGGCTGCCCCATCCCTGGAGGTGTTCAAGGCCAGGTTGGATGGGGCCTTGGGCAGCCTAGTCTGGTGGGAGGTGTCCCTGCCCATGGCAGGGGCGTTGGACCTGGCTTATATTTGAAACAGTCCATATGTTGTGGTTCATGTGAAAGGCTGATTCACCCAGCTAACACTGGCATTGCACTGGCAGTGGGCAGTCTGTGGAGTTCTTGCTCTAGAAAGTGAAGGAGGGGTATAAGTGGAGAGTCTAAAACCAACTTGCTTACCACTAATTTGTGATCTTCAATTATCAGCAGATCTGTATTGGCGCTTCTTTCTTCCCTGTTTAGAATCCTTTCAGCTGCTTTGGTGTTTGCAGTTCTCTTCATAAGGAGGGCTGCATTTAAACAAACATTGTGTAGATGCTGCTTTGTTAAGTATTTCTCAGGTTTCAGGGTCTATATAAGTACTTTTTAGGTATATAAAATTGGAATGCATATGTAGACGACATACTAATTGTAATTAACCATTAAGAAAGTGCTGATTAACTTTCCCTTATCTTTCTGTGATTGTACATGAAACATTCTTCTTGGACTGTTGGAAATGTATCATATCTGCTAATGCTAGGGGAAAAAAACTCTACTCAGCTGCTGTTCTAAGGAAACATTTAAAAATTTAGCTCAAAATGTTTCACCGTTCAACTGTTGTGACCCTGTGGACACCAGAGGTGTATATAAAGGCTTTAGAAGTATTCAATAAAATTGCAGTGTCCTGGCCACTGCTGCATACAGACATTTTGTTCATGTTCAAACTATGGTTATGAGTTTCAACTAGAAATTTGTCCATCGCAGCCTCACATCGTTTTCATTAGTGAGGCTATGAAATGGTATGACACTTAGAATAGGTGGTCTGAAAACTGAGAGAGAATAAAGGATGAGGAAAAGAAACTTCTTTCCCTAGCTACTTCAGGTATTTTACCTGATGTATTAGAATAATGTTATGTTCTTTTATTTCGTACACTTATTCTGATTTTCACAGTCTTTGTTTGAAATGTACGAGTGTTAACTTTTGAATAGTTAAATCAATGCTATTTTATTATAGTCTTCTGCCTAATTCAAAGCTGATTTTATTCAGTCTATCCAAGTAAAATCTTCCAATAAAAGTCTTACGAGTTCACTAAATGTTTAATACAATCTTATATTAATTATTATTCAGCTGCTTGCTTCACTTTCATAATGGGGAGGCATTGTTGTATAGATGAGTGGGTGGAAAGGTAGCTGCAGTATTGATTTTGGAAGTCTTGATTTGAAGATGATAGATTCATGTAATTTTTTTTTCCTGAATTATTGTAACAGTGCTGAGCAAAATTTAAGCTCGGAGGCGCTTTTCACTTCTTGTAGTGTATGTTTTCCAGTCCTGCTTTTGCATTTTGTCTAATGTTGCCTGCCTGTTGGTGGAAATGCTCCCATTCTTGGAGAAAACTCTTTTTTAATTTAAATAAATTATAGTAGATGCAACCAAAGTGGTTTCTTACCATGAGGTTGGTTATTATTTTCAGAGAACAAACCCGAAGTTTTCTCTTGCTGAGTTTAGACGACTGTCATTTATTTCTGCAGTAGAGAGCTCCCAGCCCTTCATTCGATTTGTCCTTTAGACTAACCTATGTGTAGTCTGCTGAAGGATTAAAATGAAAAGCTCTGCCTGTGCTCTGTGCTTGAAGGCCTGTTAATTAGTGGTGGAGACTATGAACCTATTTAAGGAAGGCCGTGCGCCATCATCTCTGAAAGAAGCTGTTAGCCTCTTAAGCCAAGTCCAGCCTCATATGTGACAAATCATCAAGATGGTAGCTTATATATGTTCTTCTGGTTTTAGTCAACCATACAAGAGCTTTGAAGGAAAACATCTGAATAATATGGATGCCTTTGATCCTCTGGACCCATAGTTTTTTGGGTTTAGACTTGGGCAGAGGACAGAAATGGCATTAGTGATGTTTTAGAGCAAACAAAGATCTATACAAGGATCAAGTGACTTCTGTAACCAGAAGGCTCAACTCAGCAGACGTGGCCTGGGAAGGACTGTGTTCAACATTGAGTTCTCTCCCATTTCCCTTTACTGATACAACTTTTGCTCCTATGTTCCACTTCTTTTCATGTACCAGCCTGTACCAATCCCTGATGCCATCCGCACTGGATGGTACTGGGACATAGAACTGAAATGGAAGTCACTGTTGTTGCAGATGTTTTGCTATTGATGTGGTAAGGGACTGAGTCTGGAGCTCTGGGCATGGCACTGGGGAACAGGCAGCCCCAAAATAAAACTAAAGTTATTGCTGTAGTTCATGTTTGTGATGTGTGCTGTTAGAATAATTGCATTGCTGTTTTGTTTAGATGTTTCCCATAGGCAAAATTAGATCAATATTAATTAGGCTGTGGTGTAGAATTGCTTGTCTGTCTGTAAGTGTTAATAAGGAAATGTCTTTTCAGAGTTTGAGTGGCTTGTCCTGTGTAAATACTATTGTTGATTTAAAATCAGACCAAATTAGATATGAGCATGTACTACGTGTAGAAATTGTTGAAAATGTTGCCTTTCACATGACTTCATTTGTGAAATTTTGATGATTCACAGAAATATTGGAAGTGATTTGTATTTGTTGTTATTGTTTACTGTCAACCTGGAAAAATGGCAAATTGCTTAATCAATATAGAATTAACACTGGAGTTAAGTAAGATCCAGGCCAGTATTTTGAATGGAGAAGATAAAATATCTGATTTTTAGGTAGAAAATTTGCTATATTCTTACAGCATTTCCCCCTGAATTTACTTATGTAATTGTGTTTAATTATATGTTTAAATTTATCTTACATTTTGGGATTCTTTTTTAGTTTTTATTAACACATGCAAGGGTACAGAACTTAAGATGCATGCAAGACACTAACCTAGGAGTTTCCTAGCATTTTGCTTGTGTATGGATTCATTCTTAAATGTAAATCCATCAACTATTAGAAACTGAAAGAAAATTTCTAAGCGGAGATTGATTAACCAGTCTCTACCAGTGTGTCCATTCCTGTCTAGTCAATGCAATGAGTGGGAGCAGTTGGTGTTCCTTGACTATTCTTCTTTAAGATTTTTTTAACCTTTCAAGGAAATAATGCTTTTTAAGCATCTCTGCCCTTCCTCCTGAAACTGTCAATTTAGCGATCAAATACAAATGAAATGTAAGGCTAGAATATTATAACATTTATAGACTATATATATAGAATATATATATTATTACAGAATATTATTGTTTAGCTGTTAATGTGATACAGATTTTTTTGTTTTGACTTGGTTGTTGGATGTATTTTTCCAAGTGTCCATGAAAGTGTGTTGAAAAGCGTGCTGTTACTTCCTGCATAGATTGTGTCTAGGGGGATGATGTCTTATATTACTAGTTTTCTTCCTCCTTGTGTGTTTTGGGCTTCCCTTCACCAGAAAGATGTGTTGGTCTGTAATTTGATCTCAAAAAAGACCTATGGTAACTACTTATGTTGAACCTGATTCCATGAGTGGCTTAAACAAGAGGGAGTGACATTGCCATGTTATCTGTGTAGAGCTGAACCATACACAAAGCTGTGACCAGCAGATCCTGTGCTAAACGTGACAGTCGTTCCGTGTTGTCCACTGGTGATAATTTTCCTGATTTTTCAGGTGCTGAGCTTCTCTAAAAGACTGGGGTAGACAACATACCTTTTCTTTTGAATGACAGTATGCGTTTAAACAAAGTAACTGTCCTTAAAAGTCTTTTGTTGCATTTGTGGCTTTAAATCTGTGGCTCAGCTATGGCAGTGAATAATATTTCCTGTTCAGTAAGCAAGAGATTATAATTTTTTTTGTCTTAGAGTTTTTCTTAAGCTTTTTTAGAAATCCATGTTTCAGTGATCTGTATGAATGAGAGACAGCATATGGGAAATATGGAAATACTGTTTTCTCACTAGGCAAGCTGGCTAAAATGTGAAGAACATGAAGTTCACAAAGTGTAGTTGGGCATGGTCACAATCTCATGTTGTATAGAAACGTGATGTCTTCTCCTTGTTTTTGTCTTCTCTCTGATCGGACCCATAGGCACTGGCTTTCTTCCTTTTTTAAACTTAGGATATTGTCTTTGAACAAGGTACAAATAATGGATTTGAATACCTGTGGCTAGCTTACTGAGTGCCATATTAGAGTTAAGGCAAGAAATAATAACATACAACCATAAAGTCTGTATGTGCCAATGGTTCATGTCAATATTTAGTGAGCAGCCTAGTCCTTGGCTTTCTGGTTTGAGCGGTGTTCTTGTAGAAGGTGATGGGCATGCTGTTAAGAGATATGGATCCTTGTTTGTTATGACTTCATTGTAGATACTGAGGTGTGTGATTCGTCACCACCTATATTATTCTAGGGAAGATTAGATGAGATGTGAGAGACTGCTCAGCTGATGATAGTTTGTCCCTTTTGTGCCTCACTTGCACATTTTCTTTGTGTAAGCAGAAGAGTAGGGTACAAAGTAAGGAAAGCCTTTCTGAAGGATTATAATTCAGTTCCATGAAAAAAGTGTAATATTTTTGCAAGACCATCTGCTCCTAAGTTGTATTTAAAAATCTCAGATAATGCTTTAAGTACAAACTATTTTGTTGCCTTGTCTGGGGGAAGTTCTGTGCCTTTGGTTTGCTTTGCCATTCAGAATAAGAAGAGAGCCTATAAAAATTCTAGAGCTGAAGTGTTTTTGCTGATGGATTAAAAATGATCATTTATGTGTTTCATGAATAAAATAGTCTATGACAAAATATTTATTGGATTTCCCGTTGCAACTGCTAACCTATTGTCCTTTCAACACTTGGAAAGTAGGAATAAAATCAATTTGCTTAAACATTGCATGATTTTAGGCACTGCGCTAATTCCCGTGTGGTGTCCCTGTGCTGCTCTGCAGTGGGTATGGTTCTCCCCATAGGCTTGCCTGTCTCCTGCCTGCTCAGTGTCCGTCTCTGGAGTTGCCTGGAACAGCAGATAGGAACAGGCTCCCTGTCCTAATTCTGTGCAATTGGCTTGAAGTGCAAAACGGAGACACAGTTGTTACATAGCATTTTTGGTTTATCTGGTACATTGCTGTGATGAACAAGGGCATATACAGAGGGGTTTAAAAGGTAAGAAAATAGGATAAGAGTAATTTTCACTTATCGTGGGAATATGCCAAGCAAGTTACACTGGGAAGAGGTGGCAGGCTTTCATATCTGTTTTCCTGGAGGTGGGCAAGTGACTGGAACATAATGGAGCAATAGGTATTAGTTGAGTCCCTACGCGGCACTGATACCAAGAAAGGGAGGAACAGGGTGGAAAGCAGAGCAGGTTGGTGCAGTGGGAGGAGATGGGTGTGATCTCTCCTTCTAGGCCTTCTGTTCTGTTGCTGCACTACCTGGAATCAAAAGCAACCTAGCAGTTGGTTGTGAGAGGAATGATCACTGTGTAGTCTTAAGGTTGCATAACTTTTTTATGAATTCCTGAGTCATGCTTTCTGAAATAGCAGATACGTTACTGTATTTCATGCAGCAAATTAGTTTCTCTAAATTAATAGAAAAGATTAGACTTTCAAATATACCAGGATATTGGGAGTATCAAATTACCCAGTCCTTGACAAATCGAAAGCCATGCACCAAAAACATTGCTTGTAAACCATTATTTTCGTGTATTCTGTAACAAGAGCTTTCTGATCCACTCTCTGCCAGCCATATTAGTAACATTGATTATAAAGTAATACTTCAGGAAAAAATAATTTTTTAATCTGTTTTTCTTTCAGGGCAATTAAAGCATTTCAGGAGGCGCTTTATGTTGATCCCAGCTTTTGTCGAGCCAAGGAAATTCATTTGCGACTTGGGCTTATGTTCAAAGTGAACACAGACTATGAGTCTAGTTTAAAGGTAGGTTTAAGTCCTTTCAAATTGAATTAACACTTGCGACAAATTGTGTTGTACCTTAAAACTGCAAGGAATGTGTAAGTGCATCTACCTGCTTTAGAAATAGAAGTTCTTCAGAGTGAAGTATCTGAGTCTAAAGAGGGAATAAGGGTGGGATTTCAGGTGTGTGTAGGTGCTAGAAGTACTCAGAAAAGCCCAGCAAAGTTATAGATGAGCACTTGATAGGCCAGCACATCAAAAATTTGGTGTTGGGCTCTTGCTAAAATAGTACATTTTAGAGGAAGGCTGAGGATGTGCAGAAGGTTGAAGGAAAAGGAGTTGAGCAGCTTGAATTTCTCATGTTTGTTCTTTTATTATTTTTTCCCTCTTAGTTCCACTGTTGCAAACTAGAAGGTCTTATAAATCATTAAAAATAGAAAGCTTTAATGCAAATTCATATTTTCACATAATTTTTAATATTCTTTCTTCTTTTCTAGTAGTTAATCATTCTTTCATTTCCTTGTTTGAGAGTCGGCTTCTAAGGCAACAGTTTCTGGCTAATCAGTCAGAAATGGTTCATGTCAATAGAATATTACTACTTCTGTACTCTACTTAGTTTGCATTATTTTTTGGTCTCCGATTGAAATCTATCTCGTATCTCCTTCCATTCAACATATTTGCCCATTTTTTTCCTCCTTCCATTTCCTATTCTATCTGTCTGTTCTCCCCTTCCTGACCTCTAAATTTATTTACAAGTGTAATGGAAAAAAATGTTCTTTAGTGGAGTTCAGCATTGTGCTGGGAAACACAGGGTTGAGAGCTTTGTAGTTTGTAATTAAGTGTAATTTGTAAAAAGTATTTCTGCATCTTAATCTCTCCTAAAACTACTGAAAACATTAAATGTTTTGTTTTCGAGAATCTTGTGGCTTCCTTTTCCTGGCAGATTGTTTTCCTGGGCCTTGTATTTGTGAGGCTATCACAATTATGTTGTCCAAAATTTGAAGGAGCGTTAGTCTCAATTTTTCCTTTCCATATTTGTAATAATGGGAAGCACTTCTTTTCATCAGACTTCCTTTTTTTTCCCATCCAGAGACAGGTAGAGTTGAAAGTTGTGGTTAGAAAGGATCATATTACACAGGATTAGGAAAGATTCAGTGCAGTGAGTGGTAAAAGAGAGCAAGGAGAGGTAGAGTTGGACCACTGTGTTGGGAAAAGGATTATGAGCGAGTGGTCCTATTTCATTATAGTTTGGCATAGATTTAGTATCTACTGTCCTGAGACATAGGAAATAAAAAATTTTGAAGATGTACAATTTTGTTTTATTTTTGAAGAAGTCTTAGGGACCAAACAGAAGAGTAAATTTATGAGGATGTAGTAAAGTCATCATTAAGTAGTGGAAGGAACTTCTTGATTTTAATTTATAATAGAAAAAAATTGACCTTTTCCTGCCGTGCAATAAAATATGTAACTCTGGCTGAGCCAAGGATTTAAATAAAAATTATGAGAATTTGATCTAAATAATCTACTGTTTGATCTTTACAACTTTGCAAAATAAAATGTTGCTGATCACAAGGCTTGTGAGTGTAACAAACTTGTATCCTTGCACATCAGCTTGGAATGGGAAAAGCACGAAAGTAGTATTTTAAAAAAAGAAATAAATTAATCATTTTTAATGCAGAATTGTCTTGATTCCATCGCTTTTATGTGCAATGACATTATGTCACTTAAAAAAACAAATGGCAGCAACAAAACCAGCTTCCTCTGGAGCAGAGTGAAGCTCTTCAAATGCCCGACAAAATGAACATGAGGAGGGGATTGCATTAAGCATGGTTTTGCCTTGTCCTTAAATCGGTATAACTACAGGTTGTTGCTAAAAGATCCTCGTTTTCCACCTTGCAATCCTGATTGCATTGTTCGGCATCCTCTGCTGCGTTGAGTGGAGTAATTTTTCCATTTGCAGACTGAGGTGGATGAGAAGTCTGAATCAGCTCAACTTGAGATTGCCCAGTTGCAAGGTAGATGGCAGAGGTGTGTGTGTGGGAAGGAAAGGGAAGAGCTGTATTATCCCCTTCTGGTGCAAAATGTAACACACAACTGTACCTTGGAATTATCAATTGAAAAGCATAAGATAGAGTTTCTGGTTTCCTTCCTTTGTTCTGGAGGTTGCAGTCCTTAGCTGAGAATCCATAACAGTGAGGAACAAGACAAAAAAGAGACAGTGTGGCAATCCAGTCAGTCTCAGAGCAGTTTCAGCTTCGTGCATTTCAGCACAGCCGTGGATTGCATGTACAGTCCTGAGACTGATATACTTTGAAAATGCAGTATTACTGATTGAAACATCAATTTACACATCCGGAGATATTGCTTGAGAACTAGATGAGCAGAACAAGCCGGTTAGTAGCTTCTTTAAAAGCCAATCTATTGATCCTTCACTTGAGGTTTAAAAGACCCCTTAAGCCAGAGCTCTGTGAACAACAAGAATATGAGGTGCAAGTCAGAAAAGACTTTCTTAGTGAAGAAAACAAAATTAGGTGCTGGTGTGGTGGTTATGCACGAGCGTGAGAAGAACAAAATGGAGTGCAAAAGGATGTTTTCACAGAATGTCTGTCTCTTTCTCTAAGTGTCTCATCTTTTCATGAAAGATAAGTAACCCAGAGGAATGAGAAGACGCAGTTGCCTTGTACCTTTTCTAGATGTTGTAGACCTTGTTAAAAGGACCCAGGATTTTACAAAGTGTTTATGGGGCTTAGGATCCAACCTGCTGGTAACTGGCTGTGAGCATAGATCCTTTCTCTGGGTCTCTAACAGAATTGATATTTCAGTTTGAGTGTCCTAGTTCACACTGAGGCAGAAAGTGGAAGTACCTTCTCATCTGATACTTGCTTGTGACTGTTGGGGATTTCACAGATTGTACTAACGTTGCATTAATGTACTTTGAAATATCATAATATTTTTTATGGTATTTAAACATTCATGTTAAGTATGTAATTGCTAAGAATAAACCATTTGCAACAGATGAGTCATTGTCAGTAAGAGTCTTCAGGCAAAGGGGGAAGATGGGAGTCTGAAGGTCATATATTCCATGTCTCTCATGATTGTAGACCATTAACATATATCGTCTATATTGTGTGTAAGCAATGTAAGCACAAAATTAATTTTTACTATTTTAAGATGTTGGTGATCAAGATAATTACTAGAGTGCTGTTTAACAAGCATAAAATCACCTCTTTTTTTTTTTCAAAATCAGTTACTGCTTTTGCTTGTTTTTAACATTACTGCAGTTAAGACTTGCAAATTACTGTGAGAACCCTTGACTGCTTCCTTATCCCATGGCCATAAACTCTGGCAAGCACAGCCAATGCTGTTGAAAATGACTTGGCCTTTCAGGCTTATATTGACAAAAAGTAAAAAGTAGCCCTTCTTGTTGAAAAGAAAACAGTCCTTGTGTAACCTGTCAGAGCAGTATTACCTTCAGAGATCACACAAGAAAGCTGAAGTTGCCCTATTAATCTAAAATGAACTGGCACTGTCTTGGGGAGAGGGAGATTTTGGTATTGTTTACTATAACAGCAACATACTATTAAGGTTTACCTGACAATCGTAACCTTTTAATGCTTTACCATGTGTCCTGCCCCCTTCCTACCTGCCATTTCCTACGAGCAACCCTAGGAATACTGTGTCCCATGGTGTTGGCTGCAGTGGCACCATGATAATATGGAAGGAGAATGAAGCAAGATGTCTAGGAGTACAAAATATGTTTTTATTGGTTTGGGAAATGTAGTTGGAAAGAAACCTCAAGCTTCTGAGTATGTGCCACATTATTTCAGGCATTTCCCTTGCTATCCTAGTAGTTTTCCTATTTACTGACTATATTTTTTTCAATTTTTAGTTCTTCTCAAGTGCTTTTGAATCTTAACCAATTTCTAGCAAATATATCAGTGAAAGAAATTTCAAAGAGAAAATCCTAGACCATTTCTGCACTGCATGTTGCCCCAGAGCCTATTGAACTGTGCAAGCTCAGGAACAGGTGATCTGGTTGGCTTGGTCTGCAACAGAGGCACCAAGTGTCTGGTTGTGAGGATGCTCTTTTGGGATGTGAAAAATTCCTATCAAGGGAACTGTCCTGTCCACATAGGAGTTGGTGTGCATTGGGCAGTCCCAATGACTCTTGTCCAGCTGGAAGCTGAAGAACATGAAGGTTGAGCTGAGTATGTATCTCTTGTGAGACCTCATCTGGAGTACTGTGTCCAGTTCTGGAATGGAACTGTTGGAACGGGTCCAGCGGAGGGTACAAAGGTGATCAGAGGGCTGGAGCACCTCCCATACAAGGACAGGTTGAGAGGGCTGGACTTCTTCAGCCTGGATAAGAGAAGGATCCAAGGAGATCTTATAGCAACCTTCCAGTACCTGAAGAGTGCCTACAAGAAAGCTGGGGAGGGACTTTGTAAAAAGGCTTGTAATGATAGGATGAGGGACAATGGATATAAACTGGAGAGGGGCAGATTTAGGCTAGGCATAAGGAAGAAATTCTTCACCATGAGAGTGATGAGGCACTGGCACAGGTGGCCCAGGGAAGCTGTGGCTGCCCCATCCCTGGAGGTGTTCAAGGCCAGGTTGGATGGAACCTTGGGCAGCCTGGGCTGGTGGGAGGTGTCCCTGCCCATGGCAGGGGGGTTGGAAGTAGGTGATCTTTGAGGTCCCTTCCAACCCAAACAATTCTGTGATTCTGTGTTGTATGGCACTGCTGACATGCCTAAAAGAGAACCTGAGGAAAAAGGTAAAATTACAACTGTGATATTTAGTTTAATGGTTGGCTTACATTGATAAATGGCAGCCGTGGGAAACTAGCCTTGGATCTGGTGCTTATTCTGCTTGGTGGCACTGAACTGTCATCATATGCTTTCAGTGGAGAGTTGGGGCTGCAGTCCTGGAAGCCCTTAGAATGCAAGAGTTGCACTGTCATTGCTTGATGACAGACTGCTTAAGGCAAAAATAGAAATCTTAGTTTTTTGTATTTATTAGAAAGATAAAATTGAAGAAACAGTGGGTGGGAAATTTTCTGTGTGTTTGGTTTTGTGAGGGGGTGTTTTGTGTTTTTTTTTGTTTGGGTTGTTTTTTCTGGTAGATTGTTTTTTTTCATAATGGGTGGTCAGTGGGGACTCAGGATGTGAGCAGATTATAGGCAAACCAAGCCATGTTGTGCTTTGGGAAGTTTGTTTGTTTTTCAAGTATTGCAGATGCATCCCGTACCCAGCAACGAAACCCTAATAAGAATGAGAACTACATTTCTGAAGTATTCCATTATCTCCCTTTTAGTAGAAATACCGATTCTGCCTTTTACTTTTATAAATGTTTCCTCCCTAATTATATACAAACCAGCTCTCCTAGTAGTTTGCCCCGGCTTATGCTTTAATCTAGCCTATAAATCATGAATTTAAATGTATTTTTAATTTTTTAATTATTTTCCTGAAGGTTCTCATTTGTTAGTAATGTTAAGGCACACTGCTTATATTAGGATGAGAAAGAGGCTAGAAAATAATCAGAGTTTATTGGGAAAATATGTGTGAATTACATGAATATGCATAAAATATTAAAAATTAAATACTGATTTACAAATGATCAGCTCAAAACTTATTTATATTCAGTCACCATTCTATCACTTATTCAAATAACTCTGTCATATATAAATATTTATGAAAGATTTTTAGCTACCATCGCTATTGTATGCTAACATGTAGCTGTTATAGGCATTGTTACTTTATTATGTTCTTTCTCTCAATTATAAGTAAAAATGTATTTATGAAAGTGAAAATTTGTTTTCAAGCCTTCAGGCACCCTTTTACAACCTAATAATCTTTTATATGTGCTTAGAAGAAGAGTTTGAGCTTTAACGTGTTATATTGAAAACTTAGGTATTCTTTTTCATTATTAAAGAAAAAATAGCTAGTCAAAATACATACAGTTATGAGAAGTTTCTATTTCCTATGTCTAGTTTGATGTCTAATTCTACCAGAAACTTATCAGTGCCATTTTTAGGTAAGAAACAAACTAAACCAAAGGGCTTTAGTAGTTCCTAGGCAACCCATGGTTGCAAACACTCCCCTTAACAAATTAGACAAAAGATTATTTTGATAAAAATGTAAGTGAATGGAAAACAGCACTTAGGAGTGAAATTGCTGTCTAAGTCATTGTAGTTTGCATATGAGAAACACATGTACAAGGAAAAACATGAAAGCTTTTTAGCACAGTACGGCACTGTAATGAAGCTGTAAGAGAGTTATTAGGCCAACTGGGTGGATCGTGATATCACAAAGTCTGGCCTACAGAGTGTTTTCTTCTGTTCTCTCTTACTCCATTTTGCTTGGGTCTTTGAGTGATTTTTGGAGTTTTCCTATAAGAGAAAACTGTAGGTATGTTTTGGAAATGTCATGATTACAAAGAGGAGTAGATGCTGTAATTGAATTAACGTGTGTCTTATATATCTATTATATTACAACATGCATCTTATAATTGGATTTATATGACATCTTCTGTCTTTGGGTGGTGGGGTGGATGGCAAGCACAAACAATAAGAAGAGAAACAGTTGACTCAGACGTCAAGCATTCAAGCTGATGAAAATTGGTGCTGATACACCTACTGTATTTTTTGACCTTCTCCTTGTGAGAGGTGTCTTGGTTCAGGGTTGGTAGCGGTAGCTGTAACTGGAAGGTTGGCATTCAGGGCACGCACAAATGGCTGTTTGTGCTGGCTAGGTAGCCACGATGCTCAGCAGGGGTTATGCTGTCCTTCTGGCTCAGCCTGGGTGTCCACATGGGCAGGAGGCAGAGTGCTGCAGGTCCTGAAATGACCCAAGCTGGGGGTGGGCGGGTGGTTCTGTGCCGTGGTGATGCTGGGGATGGAGCAGCGAGGGCAAGCTCCTGGCCATCCTGTTTTTCCGTGGTGTTTGGTTGCCGCTGCAGTCCTTTGGGCTGTTAGCACGGGAGTAGTTGCGTTCTGATGTTGTAGATAAAGTGTGCAGGCACCACGACTATTGAGGTAGCTTTGTGAAAATCACCGTGGTGATGTTGGTCAGTAAATTCAAATGCAGCCTTCCTTTGGCTGTTTGAAAATACAACTCTGGTGTTTCCTTGAAACAATAATTCACTTGCAATCAGTCAAAACAAGAGATTCTTCACTTCTGTTATTCAGTTTGTGTCTGTGTGAGCATTGTTTCTTCAGTCCTCAAGCAGCTTATTCCTGCCTGTCCATGAAGCAGTTTTCTTCAGTCTTGAGGGGTTTTTTTCTGAATGTTGGACAAAAGTATCTGAGTGTTTACACTGCACAAACCTTCATCTTACAAGATGAATGTGTCTGAATCCAGAAGGGTCTGTAGAGCGGTGCTGTGAGCTGATGTAGCAGCACACGGAGCACGTCCTCTCCTGACCCCTCTCCCCTGACCCCAAACACGCCTGGCAAATGGCGGCTTGGCGCCCTGCCACGGCTGATTACGCAAGGCTTTCCGTGCCCTACTTATCCGAACAAAGGCTGCTCTGAGGAACATAGGCATCGCACCTAGGTCACACAGGCAGAAAAAGCCATCTCCTGACAGAATTGTACTCAGTCATGATGGAGCTTTCCTTCATGGTAAGTCTGTGAGAACAGTCAGGTTTCAAATGATGGCTTGCCTTGCTTACTAAATAAACGCAGGGACAAGAGCTGTTTAAACTTGCTAATGTCATCCTCGAGAGGAGGAGGGAGTAGTCACTCTTGAGGTCTCAGGTTTGAATGTAAACAGAGGCAGTACTGAATGTCTTACACAGAGAAGAAAATAACTCTCTTCGTGTCGGTCATTTATTGATCGAAGAAACAAGAAAAACCTGGGTACTTGTCTCTTAAATTGTATAGGACTAGATTTCTTGGGAGAATTGGTGTTAATTCTTATGGTGAAAACAAATATTAAGTTGCCTAAATCAGTGTGGGATGACTGTTGTTCTACTACCAGCCCTGATGCTTTCATCGGTTCTGTTTATGTGCAGTCCACTGTACTTCTGATCCTTGGAAAGTGTACCTTCGAAAATGTTTCCACATTCAAAGGCAAATCAAGGACTCCAGAGGAGACAAAATAGGCTTTAGATAATTGTGCAGTTACAGATGGCTGCAAATCAAGGTATATTATGTCTTGAGCTGCAGCTCAGGAAGAGAGACTGTTACTCTTTAGCATTCAGAACACTGCCTTCTAGGTAAATCCTCTTACTCGGGATTTGAATTTCTATAGACTGCTGTCTGCCTTGAGGTATTGTATGTCGTCTCTGAACTGCAGCGGCCTCTCCTGCATAATAACTATTTCACACAGCAGTCACCAGCTTCAGTACTGCAATACTGGAGTGAGGTGCAGATGTTTGCTGGCCGCTTCCGTTTGTTGCAGAAATGGAAGTTGGAAATGATTATTTTTTTTTAATTTTTTGGTGCTGGTAACTGTGATTAGTGGATCTTCTTTTGGATAATGAGGTTTATGCTTTAGAATGCATGCATGCTTTTTTTTTTGTCTGATTTTGAATGCTTAAGAGGGAGCCATGTATTATTTATCTGGCAAGAGGTTTGCTTGTGTATGTGCATTTCAAAGGTTCTTGGTTTGAAAGATTTTGGGTTTTCTGTGTGTTGCTTTGTGGTGATTTTTTAGTGTTTATTTTGCTGTAGTTAAAGGCTTTGGTTTATCAATTTCTTTGCACTTTGTAGCTTGGTGAAGAGTGCAAGCAGAAATTTACTACACTTAGCAAATTCTGATAATGTGGATTTTGAAATGTAAAATTTGGCTAATGTCACAGTATGAATTTAAATTTTTAGGAGACATTGCTGAGAATATTCCTGCTTTTTTTTACTGTACAGCACTGATGCTACTGGATTATTTAAATATTAAAATGATTAGATTTTCTTATATGGTTGCCTGTTTTCTGTCAGTGAGTCTCACTGTGTTAACCCTTCTGAAAAGCTACTACAGAACAGTTGTCAATCATTTCCCTGTAGATCCGCATATTATTTATAATAGCATTGCTAGGTGAGAGCAAATCTGCCCCTTTCTGCTTTATCTTTTTGTATTAATTGTTACTGAGAATGCAAGATGGCACATCTGTGCAAAAAGGATTTTGTACCATTTAGGTCGGCATGCTCAGTGAACAGGCCGAACTATACAGGTTGGTTCCTTTTTTTCTTTTGTCGGGCAAAATGCAGTATAAAGTAGCGCATTTTATTTTTATTTAGTCTTTATTTTTTTTGAGTTGCCTGCTTAGTAGAATCACTATGGTAACCGACTAAAGGATGCCTCTGAGGCACACAACCTGCATTGCAATGTAAGTGAGGGAAGATTTTAAGTTGTCTGACTGCTTAGCAGTACAAAAAGGAACAGGCGAGGCAGAGAAATAAGCTAATGTTTAATTTTCATAACCTATTATAAAAGCTTGCCCTTGGATTATAAAGTTATTTTAGTAATAATGTGTTTGTGAGTTCATTGTTTTCTGTGTTCTCTTCTGGGAATGATTACTAAACTGTTCATTAACAATCATCATTTTTGTTATCATTCAACTTGAGTGTGCTTAATTTTTAAAAGCTGTTATGTATTACAAATGATGTTGATAGAAGTCACTGAGGAGGTAAACTATGTTACTGTGTGCCTCACAGAGCTCCTGAGAGCATCAGCATTCCTTTTTTATGCTTTGCTATGGATAATATATTAATTTTCCAATATTTTTTCTGTTAAAAATGTTTGTTTAACAGTTTTGTCATCTGTTAAACTCCTCTTAAATCTTTTGAGATGTGTTATATAGACATGCTATACACATGGTGTTATTAGGACCATAAGGAAAGTTATGTGGTATCTTGTAGCTCTGAATATAACAATACTGAAAGCGAACTGCTTATACATCCATTATTAAGGTTTGTTTTTTTTTTCCAGCTGCACTAACAGGCTCCTGATGCCACCTAGTTTGGTATCCTGAACAGCCAGAGCTGGATTACCATTTTTGTGCTAACAAAATAAAATATAATCAGTTATATTCTGTGTATTGTGTATTAGAAGCCATCTGAAAATCTGTTTTGTAGATAACTGTATTTAATAAATATTAGTGTTTTGTATGCTCTCTTACATTCCTGTATTCCTAGGCCTTATCCCCTAATGAACTAACATTTTAATCTAAGTTCTACAGTGTGTATTCTATGAAGTTTATGGAAGAGTTTAGATACACTTGAGTTTGCATTCCTGTTCCATTCATTTTAGTACACTTGGTTGCATTTGAAACTGTAGATAATGATCACTCAATTAGCGTGACACTTGTGAAATGATTGCTTGCAGGCAGACTTCATTGCTCTGCTTGTGTGACTTTTCTAGAACAGTGAAATGCTTGACTCAGAACTTCAGAATTGGAAGACATTTCAAAAGTTATTTTTGTATCTCTTGAGGAAAAGCGATTAAAAATAAACAAGCTTTTAATGTTTGACAGAAGTTATCTTAATACCTGGAGGGGAGAGGATGTAAGAACTTAACAAACTCCTTAAGAATTAGTGTTTTAATGTAAAGGCATTCATTTTAAGCGCTTTTTGACAAAAGATCAGTTTTTAAAAGACTCCAAATCACTCCATGTGAGGAAGGAGTATTCTGATTTTCTAGACAGACAAATAGAGAGCTATGATGTTTATCTTCACGAGGCTATGAGCTGATACAACTACATTCTCAGCTGTATATTCTGAGGAAAACTTGATCTTCCAATGGTGACCATTTGTTTGTTGCAGTCATTCTTCCGGATGCTATCGTAATTGTTTTGTGAAGATGCCTGTTACCATCTTGTATTGCTAGAAGCATTGCTACACATTTGCAATAAAAGTATTTACTTTCATCTAGTAAACAAATTGAAATTGAAACTTGTTTTCTTCAAGACATGGGGTAAAATGCAGAATTCATTTTCAAGGGCAAAATTGATTTATTCTTAGTTGTTTGACAACATGTTAGTGCTACTTTAAAAACAAATTGTTCTTTTTTTCAGCATTTTCAGTTAGCTTTGATTGACTGCAATCCCTGCACTTTGTCTAACGCTGAAAGTAAGTAACATATAAGTATTTATATTTATTTTGCTGTAGGTTTTTTTTAAAGTCTTATTCTCGCAACTGTATCAATTTTTAATGAACTAGTCCTTCAGTACTGAGAGAGGGAGGCTACTAAAGCCATCTCCATCTGTCAGTGGAGACATATTCTGGTGGAATTGTGGATTGTTGTAACAAACGGAATAAAGTAAAACAGGCTTAGCTTATTAATTGTTCTAAAGGTTTGAGTTGAGGAGGAAACGTACTACTTGACTGCTCATTTGTTTATTTATTTATGAATGTAGTGCTTGTGCCATGGCACAACAGTAAATATTTAAAACTTTGCGATATCTTGATAATCTGTCATTTTTCAGCATTTGTTCTAATGCCATTTAAATTTACAAATCTAAAATTCAGCATCAATCTCACACTGGAAATAAGAAAAAATATAAAATATAATTTGATCGTTTTATTAGATGCCAACCATATATTAGCGTGTACTTGAATTAATCTTTGAGTGTAGCGTGAGCTATCATATGCAGTATATACTGTAGGCTGTTATGCAGCATCCTGCAGGTATTTATCAGTAATTCCTGGAATTGTATGCGAGAGTAAGTGTATGTACCTGCATGTTTTGGAAACTATAAGAATTAAAAGGCAAATAGTTGGAAAGGAAATTGCTTCCTCAATACTTAATGTACCTTCACGCAGCTCTTGGTGTTGAGCTTGCTTCCTCCTGAGTCTGACTTCAGAAGCATTAGATAAAGCAGTTTTTAATTTCCTAATTCAGATGTGCTGGATTCAGCTGTGAGTGTTCTGTCTGCAAGGATAGTGAGAGGGAGTTTGTTTACCTGGGTGAAATTTCTGGCTGTATTGGCGTCAAGGAGCCAGCTGTGCTACAAGGTTTTCTTGGAAACTTTGTCACTTACCAGGAGCAGGCACAGAGAATTCTTTAAAATTATTTGCAGTTTTTCCTAAGTCAATAGACTTTTGTTGTTTTCTACCAGATATGGGATTCTTTACTGCATTTCTTGTTAGTTCATATTATTTCTCACTAACCTTATTGTTTTTTACTGCATGTCTGAATTTTTGTAAGGTTTTCTTAACTCGTCCCTCGTAACTGCCCTCTGCCCCCACATTTATTTAGAGGTATTGCCCCTTGGCCGTGGGCATGGCGCCTGGCAAACCCGAAGCAAGAGATGAAGAGGAAGGAGGGATACTTCATCCAGTTCTCCTATATTGCTTAGCCAAAGGACAGCTGGGTGTCAGCTACCATCACATAAATGCTTGACATTGCCTTAATTGCTACCCCTTGCATTTCTAAAGGCTGGGGAAGTAAAAGCATTGCAGTAAATGTCTCCCTAGCAGAAATACCTGAGTACTAAGCCTGCCTACTTTCGATTTAGGCAGTCACTATTATGATACCTTTAATTTCTTTCCCCTGCAAGATGTGGCTTCACGCTGGAGGGGTTTTGTTATAAGGGGAGGAAAATAGATGTTTGGTTTTTGTTGGGTTTTTTTTTAAGATAACGAATGCCCAAAACAAAAGCAGGGTTTTTTTTTTTTGTCCATGCATTTTGACAATGTGATGAACATAATGGGTGTGCTTTGTGGCCTTTAGCAACGAACACAAAAAGTTTATTAAAATTTTAGATGATACATTTCATTATATCCTAGTTTCTGAAGTGCACCAGGGTACCTTCTTTATAGTGAAGGACAAAGCAGTGCATAAAAGGAGCTTTTCATCTCCCTTATAACCTAGAGAGAAACCCTGGAACTGCAAATTACCTGTATAAAACTGCGTAATACTACTCTGTAGCTCTGAGAAAAAGAAATCTGTGTAATTGAAATAAATGGAGATTGGCTTAAGCACAGATAATTTCTTATTGTCCTAAAGAACATAAGGGGAAAGTCTCTCAGATGAATTTTTCTTTCCTCATCAAGTCAGAATAATGATTACATTCTTCTCAGCTTTCACTATCTACCAGTTGATGACTTGTCTAGGTTAGCAGTTCTCAAGGTTTAGAGATCAGGCACTCCACCTTTTCTTTATAATTTGAGTATCATGAGGATACTTCTCCCTTTGCTTTTAGTTTTTAAAAACTTCCATTTTCTTTCTCCAAGGATCGCTAGTAGTATTATGGCATTCTGTGCAGTTTGGATGAGGAATTTAAGATGCTTTACTGTAATGATCAGAATACTATTTGTAATTAACAATTTTAGTTCACTTTAGTAGTGGAAAGACAATTCCTAAAAAGGAAAAAACCTCTAAAATTAAGATCTTGCATAAAGCTGGCACTGTATAATGTAGCTTTCTATTCTGTAACCCATCTAGTCTGTCCCTTGGTAGCTGAATGAAAACAAAAAAGAAGTCTTTATTTCTAACTCAGTTGTGTACAGAAAATGTTTTCTACATTCTCTTGTTGTGCATCTCTGCTTAAAGATATTTTTTGCTAAGTTTACTGAAAGGTTAATGGACTCTGTGTTTCAGAATACAAATAAAATCCATAGGCTGCCTTTCTGGAATATCTGTTTGCAGTCTTAATTCTTTGTTAGGGTAGATATTTGTTCTCTGTCAGTTCTCTTATGTATCGATGTAAAGAGATACTTCCATTGTATCTTCAAAATGTAATTTATCTTGATTTTTCATTGCTAAATTTGAAACATTGTTTATCCCTCACTTGAAAAAACATATTGTAATTGTTGTTGTCAGTATTTAAAACTAATAATTTTGGTTTTCCACTCTTACAGTTCAGTTTCACATTGCCCACTTATATGAAATCCAGGTAAGCTTCAAACTCCTTTTTACAGTATGGTTGAGTTCCTAACCCTGTGACATAATCAGTCTGAGGAATTCCAATTATAGATACTTTTGTGAAGTTAGGCTTAAGTCTCAAATCAACAAAATAGCTTTATTTGCTTTGGCTAAATGAAAAATATTTTTTGTGGACTTTCAGGCTATAAAATTGAGCAGTTATTTTACTAACTCTAGCTAATTACTAGTTTCCCAAGTTGAGTGCAAAAAAAAATCCCTAGACATAATTTTTAGTAAAATTCTCTATAAATACATAATGTTGTAAAACTTATATATAGATAAAAAATGTATAATTTCTGAATTCATATATTCATATTGTTTGTCATGCACACACACACACACAGAGTTGAGTTGAGGCCATCTCCCAGGTGCCTTTTTTTTGACATGAAGTTTTCAAATTGAACTGAATGTATGTGACAAACATTTGAGATCAACAGCACATAAAGCTGTTAGTAATTCCATATCAAAACCTACCATGGAGTTTCTTAGGTGAATCTTTTGGGAAATTACAGAATATTTACTGAACTTCCAGAATATAAGTGAAATAGCTGTTGCATATTTATAATTTGGCTGACTGGTCATGTAATGTAGGTTGTATGACCTTTTATCATGTTTATAGGTGTTACGTGACTGATACAGGGATGTGACATGAAAATAAAACCATTAAAATGGGTGACAGACATAAACTACATTTTCAGTCAGTTTGAAAAGGAGCTTAATAAAATAAGTGCTATCCTTTAGCACACGAAAAAATACTTTAGATATTTATATATAAATAAAAAATAAAAACTTGATAAGGTATATTTCTTTTGAATGCTTTTGATGCAAAGCTGTATGACAAGGCAGAAATACACCATCACAAAACACCATTAAGAAACTAAATGGAGTGTTGGCAGTTCTTACTTGGCCACTATCCAGATTTCATTCTGAGCACTGGAGCATATCTGATACATTTATATGACACAGCATCATCAATATCTTAGTTCTTTCGATCTGCTAGAGGAAAATAGAAAGTTGAACACCTCGGGTTGCTATGCCCGGTGCCTTGTATAATTGTGAGATCAATGTTACAAGTGCTTAAGCAATGCTTTCTGACTGGTGATGGTTGGCTGCGAGTCACAGCAAAAAACCTTTAGTGCGTTCTGCTGTTAGGTTTGGTTTGGCTTACAGTTCTGTCTGGGATAGGTATCATCTTTTCTGGAATTTGAGAAGCTTGGAACCACAAAGGATATTGACTTTGTTCTGGATATTACCTCTGACACAACAAAGAGATGAGTTTGGAGGCAGGCTTGTTGCTTGGTGTCCTTTAAAGGACACAGTGCTACAGTTTTCTGAACCCTTCCATATATCTGCAATTTATCTGCTCTGTAATATTTAATGAAACAATTCCTTAGTTATGTACCTTCATATCATGGAAGTTTAAATAAGGGGTTGCCAGCCTCTGGACAAGAGAATAGCCTGATGCTGATAACAGTTAGCAGTGGGTTTTCATGGTGTTTAATGCTACTTTCTGTTACGTCATCTGTGGCAGCGTGAGTCTGGCTTATTAGGGTGGTAGCTTATGCTGTGTCTAAAAGACATTGGGTTGGGTTACCCTCCCCATTTCTAAGAACATTCATGATGCAGCCAAGCAACAAGGGCTTTGGATCTTTGGAATTAACATATCTACATAAAACTGTGTGTAGACTTTATGACAGTTTTCTGTAATATTCTTAGGCATATATGTGGCAGGTTTATAAAGGGCAAATAATAATACAACAAATAACAAAAGGAAAATTTTTCTAGATCTGGAAAACTTGCCCTGTTTTAGTAAGTCTTTCTGAATCTCCCCATAGCATGTGAACATCTTCAAAGTGGGAATGTGAGGCACTGATACTTACCCATTTGACATCCGGACAGCTGCCTCTGCTGTCAAGCTGTACAATGAACTTTGGTTCATTTGCTTATCCTTCATAATCGTAAATTACAAATTTTGTTCCCAGTGCTAAATTTAAATTTTTTTCCTCATTGTTTTTGTTTGCTGGCCATGGGTATTTCATTCATTTATATTATTTGTTTTCTTACCAGTTGTCTGCATTTCATGAACACCAATTAAAAGTCTTTTCTACCAACCTCCCCTTGTTCCATTTGAAAGTATGTACTTGCTGCATTAATTTTTCTTCCTGGCTAGAAAAAGGTTTTAAAAATAACAGTTGTCTTTTGTGATCTGGGATCTGTAGGACCTAATAGCCTTTCTTAACTTTTAATAGGTATTGATATTGTTTAGAGTCTTCTTCCCAGATGTCCCTTTTAAAAGACTGGCAGTTAGTACTGTGTACATAAAATAAGTGTAACTAAATAATGATCATTTACATTTAAGTAGCCCCATTTATTTTAGTAGGCTTCTGTTTGCCAGAATGAACTCTAATGTTGAATTATCTGTAAATATATTTTTCTTTAAAAATTGAAAAAAATTTTTAGAAAGTTAAAAAAAGAAGTTTTCTTACTAACAGACGCTCAGCACTTGTGCCTTTAAGACTTACGTGGGAGAGGAAGAACAAAGGAATTAAGAATTTAAACTAACATTCACTGTTAAATAATTATTGTTAGGGTAATGCAAAAATGAATGCTGACATTATTGTAAAAAAAGTGACCTATCAAGAAGTCTTAACCTTTCATATATACAGAACAGCTCGTACTGTTCCAGTAAAGACCTAGAAATGTGTTTTCTGTATCAAGACCTGTTCATATAGGGAGTTAAGGATTCCCATGCTTCAAGCACACTTAAACTATATAGCAGGTAATAAGATGGCATACCTTCATTCTCTAGGCTTAATCCGTGGATATGTTTTAATTCTACATACGGTGAGGCTCTTACCAGGGCAAGAAGTATGTTGAAAAGGAGAGAGGGAAAATTATACCAGCGACCAATTACTGATGATCTACATTTGTGTTACAATTTTCCTGTGAGGAATTTGCGTAGGTTTTTTTCAGGTGGACCACTCACATTCAAGTATTCCCCTTAAAAGCAATATAATCATTTTAGTATAAGAAGCATAATGCATGTATGAATAGTTGACCAAATTTAATAATTTTCAAATTTCCCTCAATTATTTTAAGTAGTCAATTGATATTAAATACTATGTTTGTGAAAGTTATTCTCTTATCATATATATACATCACTCATTAAAGCTTTCATATGCACTGTATGCAAAAAAAAAGAAGTTTTGGAATTCTTTGTCACTGTGTTTGTGTGCTGTCAGTGCTGTGAAATCGTTGCTGTTGGTGATCTGTTGTAAGCTTTATGATTAATCAGTTTACTTTTTTCCTTTTGCAGAGAAAGTATCACTCTGCAAAGGAAGCTTATGAACAACTTTTGCAGATCGAAAACCTTCCTGCACAAGTAAAAGCAACTGTCTTACAGCAGTTAGGTATGTAAAATAAACTTTTATTTTCCTGTGTGTTTCTTTTTTCCATCTTTGGCAGTGCTTTTTAAGGCTCCATTTCCAAAGTGAGTCTTAAACACCGAGTGTGTGTGAGATTTTCACCCAAAATAGAATTTGTAATAGTAGGTAATTAAGTAAATAAGAGAAGAGGGAAATATTTTAATTAAACACAACATTAAAAAGCTCTTAGACTTGCTACAGTATGCACATTACAGATTTTGGGGAGTGAAGGGATGGTCTTTAAGAGGAGGAGTATAGCAGTTAGAATTCTGTGTTCTCTGTTCTGCCTCTGAGAGCATCCCTTGAATAGCCAGGCTAAATGCAGTAAACCAAAATGTTCTTCTCTGTTGCAGAATAGACGAACATGGAAAATATAAAATTTGCCTTATTTTTCTCTTCTAATATGTAAGGAAAACCTATTTCTGTAATTTAAAAGTTTATCATCAGATTGCTTAAAAGAAACCACATAAAAAGAGAGAAAGTATTGTTGTTTTAAAATTATCATATTCCGTATTTATAGAAAGCTCATAAATAATTTATAGACCAGAATTTCTGATGAGTGGGTAGAATAAATGACTTTTGTTCTCTATGCCTTATAAAAGTATTTCCAGAATATTTCATTAAAAATTGTTCAACCCAGTTCAAAACTTCTTCATTCCCTTTATCCATGTTCTTCATCTAATTTATTATGCTAAATATTACTTTAGCCTGCTTATGCCCATTTTTTTCCCCTCCCTTCACATAATGGTCATTTAATTCAAATTGGTAACTGGCGCTAGGTTATTGCCACAGGGATTTCTTTTTTGTAATGCAACTTGTGTATTAGTTTGGACTGGGCTAATGTGTTTAGCTTTTTATCCTTCTGTGTGGAGGTACAAATGAAAATGTAGAGGAGTTCACTGAAGGACTCCAGGTGCTGATCTTTTTGCTGTCACATGGCAGTGTTTCTTGTATTTCAATAACCCCTTCGAATTACTTTTTTAAATTTGATATTAACCTGCCTAGTATAAATTGTCAGCAGTTTCCTACAGAAGGCTATACGTGTATAATCAGTGGAAGAGAGGCTGCCCAAAATAGCTGACACTTTTTCAACTCTGTTTGATGTATGTTGCCACAGTAGAAGCAGAAGTGCAGGATTGTATACTTAAAATTCAACCACAGATCTGTGTGCTAGCAGTGACTCTGAGAATTGTCTGCTGTCTAAAAACTGGATTAACTCCCTTAATTCAGTCAGCATAGGTCACCTAGTTTTGTATTACAAGTAGCTTCCATGTGGAGAAAAGGACAGAGTGGTCTTAACTGGGACATTCTAGGAATAATACAATTTGTTTTGCTCTCTTCTGTTGAGAGCATTATTTATCAGAGTATGGTGTTTATCACAGATTTAGTCTCTAGCAGCTTGTAGTGAAAACACCTCCTCAGGAAGCGTAGTCTGGGTGGTGCACTACTTAGAAAAAAATAGTGGAAAATACCAGCTATCTGCCAGAATGCTATTGACAAAACCCAATCAAAATATATCTGTAAACCAGTAAAAATGTATTTGTATTTCTCTGTTGAACTCCTTCACTCTCCCCCCAAAAGTGAAAAATTGTTTTGGCATGAAAATACCCTTAGTTTCTTTCCCTTAGCTAGTTAATATTTAGCAAACAAGAGTTTAAATTTAGGTAAGTTCATATGCCTTATGAGAGTATTATTAAAATCTTTGCTCTTGTTGTTGGTTTCCCAAGTAGGGCGCTATGGGTGACAACCTGGAGGTTCTCAGATAAATACGCATCCATTTGAGCGGGTGCATGCTCATTAGTTAGGGTAGACATCATAGTAAGAGCTAAAGGCTAGTCAATATGCTAGTTGAGAAGTTGAGTTAGTTCTTGCAGACGGGGAAACTGCACAGTTTACCAGGATTTTTTCCATCACTTTCTGTATCTTCTTCACTTTATGCATGAGAAGTTGGATCCAGTTTTCTTTACATGTGATATTCCAGTAGAAAGTTTGTTTGTTCTCCCTCACCATCTAACTTGCCTTCTGCCTTTCTTACCTCCCTGCCCAGGAAGATAAGATCGCAGGAAGATAAAATCGGGAAGCAACCCTTGTTTCTGCAGTGAAACTAGATAGGGATTGCTAGTTCTTATTTCTAACTCCTAGAAATAGACTCTTTCCTCTTACCAGTGAACCTCAATAAAGATCTCCTGAAGATACATGTTATCTTTCAGTCCAGTAAGCTTCTGTTGAAACAGAAAATAGGCATCACCACACAATACTTACAAATATTCAGAAAATTGCCTAGTGTCTTCTTTTTTACCCTTGTTTTTATAATCCCTGAACTATTACCTTCATCTCAGGGTTTGTCTGCCACTGCACCCAATACATTTATCCTTCATGTACAGTTACGCAAGTGCATTCTGATAACTGCTCTGACAGAAGACTTTTTTTTGTTACACCTGTATTTTCTTAAGAACTTCAGTGACCCGGGATTTGAATGAAAATCATTGCTTGTTTCTGACGTCAATGAGGGAAAGTTTTGTGTTATGTCTCTGCAAAAATAATGGGATTTTTGTCCTTTTTTTTTTTTTTTTCTGATGGGTCGTTTTTTAGTCAATTTGTCTTCAGACAAGATAAAGTACTCTTTATCAGCACTCTAACCACTTGGCTCCCAACCTGGCATTTCTTGCAGTCCATGAAATATTCACACTTCTGCTTTTGACCACAACTTCCAAATGATACTTCTTTAAACACCTCAGACAAATGTTGTTCAATAGATAGGATTTTCTTTTTGACAGCCTTTCTTAAAGCTCAGAAGCTTGCCTTCCATTTCTCATTGCTCTACAACTACCTGAAAGGAGGTTGTAGAGAGGAGGGTGCTGGCCTCTTCTTCCAAGTGACAGGGGACAGGACAAGAGGGAATGGCCTCAAGCTCCACCAGGGGAGGTTTAGGCTGGACATTAGGAAAAAATTTTTCACAGAAAGTGTCATTGGGGCATAACAGGCTGCCCAGGGAGGTGGTTGATTCACCTTCCCTGGAGGTGTTTAAGGCACGTGTGGACGAGGTGCTGAGGGGGCATGGTTTAGTGTTTGATAGGAATGGTTGGACTCAGTGATCCAGTGGGTCTCTTCCAACCTGGTTATTCTATGATTCTATGAATAAAATATAAGCTGTATAGACCAGGTAGAAAGAAATATTTAAGGTACAGTTTAATTGCAGAGGGTGAAGAAAGGCTGCAAGTACTCATCAGTTCAATTCTCGGCCTTACCTACTTTATCTGGCACTTCAGATGAGATCTGAATTTGATCTGGATCTTTTGAGTAGTATGACCTGTTTGTGTAATTAAATTATATCAAAAAGGGTAAGCTTAGGGTGATGAAGTTTAGCTGGTGGAGATTTTAAGTGGATATTTAGTGCGGATGTTTTTACAACTCTGTAGGTAACTAAAACTTCATACAGACCTTGGATATTTTATTGGCTTGATATTCCACAGGGGGGGCATTTATGGTTGGGACGCTACAAAACCACAAGGACAATCCATTTTCAGTTTTGTTTTACAAATGTTGACTGAAAAGCAGTGGGTTGTTAAGGCAGACTGGATTGTTAAGACAAATACATGGAGATTAAGCAAGTAGGAAGACCTTGCTGACCAGTGTGGTGGGTAGGATTTCAGGCAGCCAACTGCCTGTCACAAAGGATTTCTTTGTGCTCGTTCATACGGCAGTGAGATTATTTTGTGGCTGCTTAAAGGAATTCCATCTAAGCATAGAGGCAGATGAGGAGCAGCTTGAGAAGAGGATGAAGGTGCTTTATAGGAAACAGTAACCAAACCTTGCATGAGTGCTAAAGCAGAGATGCGTTTTAGTAGTGTATGAAAGATTATATGGGAGCATGGATTGTGGGAGGCCTTTAGAGAGAGGGTGACTAATTTGTCTAACATAATGAAAGAAAAGAAGGCATTTGAAAGAATATAATGTGTGGTTAGATGAGGAAGTGAAATGATCTTTTCAGCAGAATTTGTTGCAGATGAGAGGTGATTGCATTTGTCAAGGTGAATAGAGAAGATATTGTAGCAATGAAAATGAAATGATAATATAAGACAGATGTAAGCAGAGATGCAAAGATTGTCACCAGTGTTCTGTTGAGAAATTGCCCAAATGTAGACATAGGATAAAATACAAGGATTTAGAAGAAAAGGAGTAAACCGAACATAATATACAGATAATTGATGTGTGTGACAGAGAGAATGGTGGCATTTTTCACAATGACAGGGAAGGTATCTATATTCAGAAGAGGGAAGATTAGCTTTTTATAGTAGAAGATTGAGCAGTTGATAATCGTGCTGCTATAACCACATACAAAATAATTTAAACCAAAAAGACACTTAAAGTACTTGAAAGTAATTTTGTCTAAGGGTCCTTTTGTGCTGTGATTTTAATATAGAATTTCAAGTTTTAAAAGTTTGATTCATAATGCTATATGCAAGTGGAATTATTTGTTTATATTCCTGTTTTTAATAAGGAACTAGTACTGTGAATATCCTGCTGTGCCAAAAAGTTAAATAGTCTTAGGGAATTTCACTTCTGCCATTTATGGATTCTTTTTGTAGGCTGGATGCATCACACCGTGGATCAGCTCGGAGACAAGGCAACCAAGGAAAGCTATGCTATACAGTATCTCCAGAAATCTCTAGAAGCAGATCCAAATTCTGGTCAATCCTGGTATTTCCTTGGAAGGTGAGAAATTACTTTGTAGACACTGTAACTGTATTTTTATATTTTTTGATGATACTCATTATTGTGAGTATCTTATATTGTTTTTCCTTTCAGAGGAAAAATGAAGGGAAAGGATATATGTATCTACTAAAGTCTAGTTTTCTGGAAAGTGTATAAAAAGACAAGGTGCTAACGTATTTGGGATGAATACAGATGAGAAGTTGAAATGAAGTATGTTACCCAAGTGGTCCTGCTTTTTTTGTAGCTGTTTTTCAGTCTAAACATTTACAGTAACCTGAGTCTGCCCTCCATTTTTTTTAATCTGTTCCTCCTTCTCCTACCACCACATCTTCTATTCTCTTGTCTTTTTTGCCCCTGTTTTTTCAGTAACTGCTCTGTAAATATTGCTACTTTTCTTCGTACTATTATTTCTTCATTTTCTCAGAATCTCCTGTCTAACTTCAGTCAATTTTTGCAATAACACAAATATTTTCTGAGGTATACATCCATTTATAAACAGCATATATTGCAACTACATACTAGGCCAAAGTAGCTCCCATTGATCCATTCTAATACTTATTGAAGTGTGGTATTAATTCTGTCTTATGAAACAGTGTTTTTAACTTGAAAATTAACTTATTCCAAGATGTAAATCATATAAATTTGAAGACTTTTATTGATCTCCTTTTTATGAAAACGGAGTACTTCACACAAACTAGTAGTAACTCTTGAAATACTTAGGTTTTGGAGAAAGCTTTGAGGGCAATTCAAGTCCCTATGTGAACAGGTCAGTTCTATGGAGAAATACATCAGAAAGGAATTATGCAAAAATAAGACGAATATCCTAACCTCCATATCTTCATCTGGCTTTCTTGGAGGTCCCGGTCATGTATGACTGGAAGAGACTTTTGGTTTTGTCATCCTAATTGTGTTCCTCCAGCTGTTCCTGTAAGACAGGGCTCTTCAAGCAACTGCCTGTAGGCTAAGTGAGGAATACTAGCACAGGCTGTGAAGGGCAGAGGGCAAGAGCAGGTGTGGAGGGAAAAGAGAAAATGAGCCAGGGATTATCTGACTCGTCGTATCATCTACTGGGCTGAAATGCTGTTTTTTCTTTGGTAGCCCTCTTCCATGTGCCTTGGGCTTGTTGAGTTCTTAGATAGAAGCAGGATGGAGCCAAGGCTTCATGAAGTATGTGTGTGCAGCTGCCATGCTCCTGCTCCTACTGTGATGTGGCTTTCATGTGTTTGGAGTGAAAGCTAGAGCCATACAAACAAAGGGGAAAAATGCAGGACACGGGATGGGGGGAAATCTAGTGGAAGCATCTCTTACTCTCTATAGGGAGGACTAGAGCAGAAATGTTTCTGTGCCCTATTCCTCCATTCCATGCGCTGTCAGGAGAAGAGGAAAAGATTAGGGTTACAGGGTTGTGCATTTGTTCTTCCTCTTTTTACCTCCTCGTGTATGTCCTTGAATTGTTCATTACTCTACTAGTTGCCCAGACTGGATAGAAAGTTAATTTAAAGCTATCTTTCAAAAATATAGCACCACCACCCTCCTCCCTCACTGAAAAAGGCCATCACCTTGTTTTGTTGGGTCAGTACTGTCGTAATCAGAGTCTTCATGTATGTGATAAGCAGACAGATTGAAAGGTTTCTGTTGGAACTTGGGTTATACTGTGATTAAAATTACCTTCTGAAACATTATAGTCAGATTTAATGGATATGTTCAGGCAAAGTACTGCTAGATTTCACTGTATTTCTTTCCTAGCGTGTCTCAAGAATACATGAAAGAATGCAGTATGTTTGACGAACCTTTACCAGTCCTGTTCTGCTCGGGTTTTAATTTTTTACTAGAATAAATTTTCTGTTCTTTTATTTGAAAGTTGTCAGTTCTTTTTCCAACAGGGGAATTTATTACAAACAATACAAGAAGCAGAGCTATTGTAGATTAAGCTAGTAGATGTATACGTATTTTTAATATTATATTTATTTGAAGCTGTTCATTTTAAAAAGCTAGCTATTATTCTTGATGGTGTAATTGTATTTCTGTTTAGAGTTCTGGTATTTCTGTGTATAATGCCAGAATACCTTTGAATTTGTACTTGAAAAATAGTTGTCAAGTAAGAAACTGCGAAAAAATCCATAACAGCATGATTTTTTACAAAATTTCATGCTCTCTAAGTGCAGTGAAACTAACTGGTTTGTAGTTCATTACTTGCAATCTTATTAAGATATGAAAAATGCACATACACATCTTCCCAGACAATCTGGAACCATCCTGATTGAGTTGGTCACCCTCTTAAATATTCTGAGACAATTCTTGGAGACCATGAAGTTGCATAACTGTTTGTTTGATGAAATAAGTGACTTAATTGTTTATAATGCTATCTGTAGATAAATAGTGCTCTTATTGACTGATCAGTCATCCATGAAAGAAATGTTAGTCTTTTCGGTGTGACACTTTCCCTTATAAATGTCGTACACTAGGGTTTAAGCAGTTTTGGCATACTTTTCAAATAAATGATTACTAATACGTGTTGGTTAAGATATTTGAGTCTGCTTCTGCCTGGTGTTCAGGAACAGCACATGTTCTGGATTCATCTGGATGAGTATGTGTTTGCATAACTTAACATTTATCAGATCAGTCTTGGTAAGCCATCCGCGATGATTCCCTTCTCTAAATATTACCAAAGCTCTTTCTTTTTTTTTTTTTTTTTTTCTCCCAGGTGCTATTCAAGTATTGGGAAAGTTCAGGATGCCTTTATATCTTATAGGCAATCTATTGATAAATCAGAAGCAAGTGCAGATACGTGGTGTTCTATAGGGTAAGAATGATGCAGGATAATACAGTTACATGATTCAGTGCTTATATATGAAGAATATCAGCTTTTTAACTCTTTTGTGCTCTTAAGGGGACTGTAAACCTTTTTGATTCATACCTTCCTGTTGTCAGACTTGTCTGATTCAATGTTTAGATAATGTATATTTGCTTTCTTAGTTTTTTTATTAAATACTGAGTGTGCTATGTATATAAACATTGCATGACAAGGTTCTGTTTGTTGTTTAGGCTTATCCTTGTGCTTTATATAATGGCAGAGTTTAATTTAGTAAGGGTTTTGAGGGGGATATGTGTATTTGACTTATTTGTATTTTGACTTTGTTATTAATCCTCTACTTCACTAATCTTTCTATTCAGTGTGCTGTATCAACAGCAAAATCAGCCTATGGATGCTTTACAGGCCTATATCTGTGCTGTACAATTGGACCATGGCCATGCTGCAGCCTGGATGGACCTAGGCACGCTCTATGAGTCCTGCAACCAGCCTCAGGATGCCATTAAATGCTACTTAAATGCAACTAGGAGCAAAAATTGTAGTAATACCTCTGCACTTGCAGCACGGATAAAGTATTTACAGGTAAAGCTAACGTTTTAAGGAGTGGGAAATACTCTTCCAAATACACAGCAGAGGGGAGGGGAGAAGTAACACACAAGTTTAACTTGCAATTGTTTGTGGTGTGTATAACCTGTTCTCATGCGTATTGTAAGCATATCATAGCCTGTGATATTTTATTTCTTCATTTTTAAATGGAACTTAATTCCTTATAAAACCTATTTTGCACATGTAATCAAAGCATACTGTTTACATCACTCTGCTTTTTTCTTTGTTATTGTCTACATTTTTAAGTTCTCATAACATATAGAGAGCATACGCGCACACTATCTTTCACTCTTGTTTGCAATTTCAGAAAAAAGGAATTGTGAGACCTCTGAATCCAGAGCTCATCTTTGTTCTGATTCTCACAAAGGTTTATATTCTGGTTACCCTCTTTATACTTAGCACCTTTCTAAAACCCCAAATTTTAATTCTCTCCTCTCTTTAAGACATAATTAGCTACAGCATTTAGGAAGATTTCATGGACTTGCTCTTACTAAAGTAGGCTTGTGTTAAATTTGCTTTTTACATAATTTTTCCTAGGCTCAGTTGTGTAACCTTCCACAAGGTAGTCTACAGAATAAAACTAAATTACTTCCTAGTATTGAGGAGGCATGGAGCCTACCAATCCCCGCAGAGCTTACCTCCAGGCAGGGTGCCATGAACACAGCACAGCAGGTGAGAAGTTGGGTTATGTTCTGCAGGTGCCCAGCTTTAAGGGTTCTTTACAATCGGTAGTGGTCAAGCTTATTTTGTTGAGCATAGGACTGGCTTTTAGTACTAAAAAGCCTTTGATTTATATGCAAAGGGATATTAGATCAAGAAGCTCCCTATAATATGGGAGAAATATGGGGGTACCAATTTAGAACCTTTGTGGATTTTCATGATTTTAATAAGATTTCATCTTAAATAGAAATGCTGCAGTGGTTTAATAATCCCATGAAAGGTACACATTCCTCCATTGATGACCATATGGAAACTGATTTTTCAGTTATTGAGATCAGCTTCAGAATATCTACTCTGCCCTTTTAATATATGTGGGCTGTTATATAATTAAAAGGAAAGAATTAAGAATATATAGAACCATATTTTTGTCTTCCTTCTGTGATTCTTAGGCTTGTAAACCTCATCATCCAAATACTGAACCTGTACTAGGCCTCACTCAAACACCAATTTCACAGCAATCCTTGCCACTACACATGATTCCTTCTAGCCAAGTAGATGACCTGACCAGTCCTGCCAAGAGGAAAAGAACATCTAGTCCAACAAAGGTATATATTCTGATGAACTCAAGAGCCCCCTACCAAAATTATCTGGAAATATGCATTAAAGTGATGCAGCATGCACAGAATTTGTGCTGTAAATTTTAATCCTTTGGCATCAAGGTGGGGAATGTTTTCAGGAATTTTAAAATACATTTTTCAGTGATGTGTTTAATCAGGTTACAGTTCAGACAGGAAGAGCATAAGGGCAGTGCAGATTGGTGGCACTATACTATAGTCATAGTTGTGTAAGTGAAAGTACAGTCGTGGTCTGATGATACATAGAGAGGGAGACGATCATGTCATCCTGTCTATTGCCTTTGCTTATATTTAGAATTCAAATGTTTCATCATCATGTAATAATTTTACGTAGATAGATTATTCCGTTTTAAAAGTAGTGTACATTTAAGTTAATTGCTTAATTGGATTTGATTGTTTCTCATTATATTAGATATCATTTAACCTTTTCCTCTGACTACTCTGTATGGGAATGATAGAATGAGACTTGGCATGTTTTAGTCTGTTTATATTGTTATTCTTGGAATGGTGATTAGTTCTTTCATAAGTAAGGTAAAATCTAGGTAGTAAAAGAAACTGTGTTGACCCTTTGATAGTCACGCATTTTAACATAACATTTTCTCTCAGAATACTTCAGATGTTTGGAGCAGTGGCCATACAGTGTCACATCCTCCTGTACAGCAACAAATTCATTCTTGGTGCTTGACACCACAGAAATTACAGGTAAGTGTGTTGAAGATCATCTGAAATTTTGAAATCTATCTTTCTTTCTTCCTTCCTTCCTTCAAAGAAAATAAATATGGAGTGTTTTTCAGTTTCACATCTCTGAAGGTCGGTGTGAAATACTTCCAAAATAATTCCCACAGTGTAATTCAAATTGTGCTAATATTTGTGGTTTCTCTAGGTGAAATTAGTTCTGTAGTGAAATAGATGGTCTCTAGCAGGAACTGAACGCAGACACTGTATGTATTCTATCATTCATAAAGTAAAAGCATACAGTCAGTCTTTTTTCTTACGATATTTTAAAGATAGAAATGCAAATTGTCACACTTGTGTGCCTAGTGAGTTTTACTGCTTGCTGTAATGTGTCAGATACTGAAGGAGGTGTAGAAGTATTGTAATAACGTATTTTTCCTCTGAGGGAGATTCTTGTATCAAATTGTGTAAACATACATGCATATTCTACAAAATGTAATTACTCAAATGAAATCTGGTGCTGCTTTTCTATATTTTGTCTTGTATGAAATGCTAGATTTTGGGTTTGAAGTCTTGTTTTGGGTCTTTTTTTATTAAGATGTTTTGTTTTCTCTTCAGCTCATTAGGGCTTGCAGTGAGCTTATGGAATTCTATATTTTGAAAATCAGGCCTAGCTGGAAACTCTTACCCATGTATTACAGATACTGCTTTGGATGCAAGGGGAAATTGAAGGGAACACAGTATGAAGACAAGGCATTCTGCCTGACTGAGCTGTGTTCCCCTCAATTCCAGCACAGGTCTTCAGCTGTTTCTCTGTCTGAACAATATTGGCTTTATTATGCTGCATAGTTTTTCCCTCCCTTTCCCTGCTACCTCCCACCCCTTTGGTCCTTCCTAATCACTCTTCTGTCTCTTCATGCATTCTCACAATTTCTCTCTGCTTATTTTATATCCTAATACTTTTCCTCCATTTAGCTTCATGTTTTTCCAGATGCAACTTCCTTTTCTAAGTAGTACCTAAGAAGGTTTTTCTATCTAAATACAATATACTGGATTTGCTGGCAATAGTTTGACAAGGTTCCAGCATATATGAATTGGAAAGCCAAAAAGATATGATGCAAGAGAAGAGTGTATAAAACCTTTTAAAAGTGGCAGCTTGAAAGCTGGGTGGGTATGGCACATAACACACACCAAATGGCTCTGCTAACAAAAGCAAGAAGGGGAGAGGACTATGTTCACGTAGTAGCCTCCTGTGCTGCAGCGTGCCAGGGGAGGATTGATCAGTGTTGGTTTCAGAAAATTGCTGGCAGGAACGACAGTGCTGCCCACAAAGGCTTTGCTCCCGTGGCAGTGAAGCAGGGAGCCCAGACTTACCTCTGATGACATGTGCTAGAGCCCATCTTTCTGATTCTTGTTACCCTGTTCAGACGTATTTTAAAAAGCAAAATAACAACTGAGGACCACTGGGTTTGCCTTCGGTGTATGCGGTGTTTGTTCCCCTCAAGACCCTGTTTCTCTTTCACAGTCAGAGAAAGAGATTAGTGTTATTCATTGCAGTCCCCTACAGAGGGAAGTTCCTGTTCATGCAGGGAGTTTGGCGTGAGCCATCTTCAACCACTTCTTATGATGATGTTATATATTTTTTAGTTGATAGTTTGCAGATATAATTTTTCCAAGTGGAATGAACTACACTTTATTTAATACTCAGTCTTCAACTATATTTATGTGTCACTAGTACAGCATAATCAAAGCAAAGAAGATGAGAAGGTTGTAGAAAACTAATACATGCAGACCTGAAAGGAACAAAAGGAAATCTGATTTATGTTTGTGTTTGTTGGGGGCTTGGTTTGTTTTTTTTAGCTTATTTGTTTATAGGGGTTTTTTTAAAGTATTTACAGTGATGTGAAGTAGCTTAGTATTTAAGAACAATCAAGAAAAAAGTTTACATCACCATTTGTGTAGCACAAATTTTGCCCTCCTCTCCATACAACACTGCTTCCTTCTCAGGCAGTGCTTTTGTGTTCCACAAATTTCAGCATTTATGTCCTACCACTTAACAGCAGCAGGCTTACTGGTGTGTGCCAAATAGTTTAAAATTCATGCAAATATTAGATTTTTGGTAATAAATTTTTTTTCAATTAAAAATGAGTTCAGTATCATCTTAAGACACTGCTCTCTAAGTTATATGGTTTTTTGGTTTTGTTTTTTATATTTTCTGGAGAATTTTTCATGTGTGACTATAAGTTGAATTTACTTTGTGCTGAACAGTAAGCACATAAAAAGAATAGCACGTTACAAACCATACATAATGGTGAAAAGAATTCTGTACAATCATTCTTGAATATAGTTTTCTTTTACAGTACCAGTATGCTTAATGTTAATGTGGTGATAGTACTTACACGCTCAAATAAGTTAGAAAGTCTCTTTAGTTTTAATAACTAGTAATGAGGTTTGGTTACAGAATAGCGTATGGAAGTATATATTAGTCTGCAACAGAAAGCTCCAACCATATTTTCAGCTTTACATGTCTTGTCTTCAGGGACAATTTTCAGTAATGTATGCAAGAAGGTTATTAAAAAGCACATGCAGTTTTCAAGGTTCTGAACTGTATTGCTGTTTTTCAGCACTTGGAACAGCTGCGTGCAAACCGAAATAATCTAAATCCGGCACAGAAACTAATGCTGGAACAGCTGGAGAGTCAGTTTGTCTTGATGCAGCAACACCAGCAGGTAAGAATAAAAATACTTTACTCTTCTGTGGAACAGTAATGATGTCTGTTGTGTTTCTCAATTCTGAATAATTTCTGTTGTACAGAGTTCTCATGCCCTTCATGACATTACATTGTCATCTTTTGTTGTATGAAATATAATTGTGGTTTACTCGTTGCAACATTAACGGGTTTAGCTGTGTTTTATTATAGGGCTGGCTACCAGACAGCGTAAAAGTTTTAAAGCTACACTTTCAAAGTAAATTTGAGTGGATGCATCTAAAAACACTCTGACTTAAAAAATACTTAGTTATAGTAAGCTGTGTTACAGCATATCTCTCCTCCTCTCATTGTTCACTTCTCTCTCTCTTAGTGTCCAACGTTAGCAGTAAAACGCTAACATTCAAACTGAAGAGCCTAGAAGAAAAGCGTGCCGATAGCTTTACCTTAAAATTCACTCAGCGCATTTGTGAGCACAACAGTCATCTTATTTCTCAAAAGCAACTGTGACGGTCTTAAAATCAGTATAAAATTGGAATTGGCCAGTGCAATAAAGTACACAAACGTATGATCTTTACTTATTAATTCCTGCAGCTAATGCTTTTGTACTTTGTTCGTCTTCCATTAGATGAGACAAACAGGAGTTGCACAGGTACGATCTACTGGAATTCCTAATGGGCCAACAGCTGATTCATCACTGCCTACAAACTCTGTCTCTGGTCAGCAGCCGCAGGTTGCTCTAACCAGAGTGCCTAATGTCGCTCAGCGTGGAATCCGTCCCGCCTGCCCTGGGCAGCCTATGGCTAATGGACCCTTTCCAGCAGGCCCCATTCCCTGCAGCACAGCAAGAACGCTGGGTAGTACAGACACTATTTTGATAGGCAATAATCACATAACAGAAAGTGGAAGTAATGGAAACGTGCCTTACCTGCAGCGAAACGCACTCTCTCTACCTCATAACCGCACAAACCTGACCAGCAGCGCAGAGGAGCCGTGGAAAAACCAACTATCTAACTCCACTCAGGTACGTAATTTCAGTTTATTCATGGGGTACGTTAAGGAGGCTTGATAAGCAAGTCACTGTTTGGAGTCTGTCATTTGTAAACACGCATTTTTTATTTCTTAAAGTTGATGACCTAGCTGCAGATAAAACACACGCTAGATTAAACTTGCCTGTTACTTTTTATTGTTAAAAATCTATTTATTAGATAAACTACTTTCAGGATAAAGGAAATGGTAATAAATTAAAGAAGGCTGCTCCATTCTGTGCAGTTGCCTGCCTTTGCAAAAAAATTTCTTCGAAAAGGAATGCTTGTACATCTTTTTGTTGCTTCTTTAATGTAAAACATAACTTCGTATTTCATGTAGGAGCAATGTGCATATTTCATAAATAGCTGTTATTGACATTACATTATCATCATGATGTAATCATTAGCCATATCTTGTTCCCATATAGTCTGTTAAAATTAATATCAAGCAATCGGTCCCACAGAGTTACTTGCAGAAAATAAAGTACAGTGACAGTAAAAATCCATGGGGATCGAAGTGTGTTGTGGTGGTTTTTGTACGTGTGTGTTGTAGTTTGAAGATGGAGCTTATCTTCTCTAATTTCAGCCTAAGTGTCTCTTTTTCTGAGGCATACCTTGTGGATATAAGGAGGTATTCTATAGGAAGATATCCTGATGACTTAATTCATTTTTACCAGATGAATTATACAGCTTGATACAATGTTTCTTT